>CAWUFW010007723.1:0-465000 GCA_963921515.1 Calotriton arnoldi | reverse complement strand
TCTCTACTGTTGCACTCACTGGAGTGGGAATAGTAATTTTTTCCCCTCCGCTATCCAACACTTTCCCTACCGTTGCACTCACTGGAGTGGGAATAGTAATTTTTACCACTCTGCTATCCAACATTTTCCCTACCGTTGCACTCACTGGAGTGGGAATAGCAATTTTTACCTCTCCGCTATCCAACACTTTCTCTACTGTTGCACTCACTGGAGAGGGAATAATAATTTTTACCCCTCCGATACCCAACACTTTCCCTACTGTTGCACTCACCGGAGTGGGAATAGTAATTTTTACCCCTCCGCTATCCAACACTTTCCCTACTGTTGCACTCACTGGAGTGGGAATAGTAATTTTTTCCCCTCCACTATCCAACACTATCCCTACTGTTGCACTCACTGGAGTGGGAATAGCAATCTTTTCCCTTTCGCTATCCAACACTTTCCCTACTGTTGCACTCACTGGAGTGGGAATAGTAATTTTTACCTCTCCGCTATCCAACACTTTCCTTACTGTTGCACTCACTGGAGTGGGAATAGTAATTTTTACCCATCCGCTATCCAACACTTTCCCTACTGTTGCACTCACTTGAGTGGGAATAGTAATTTTTACCCCTCCGCTATCCAACACTTTCCCTACTGTTGCACTCACTGGAGTGGGAATAGTAATTTTTACCTCTTCGCTATCCAACACTTTGCCTACTGTTGCACTCACTGGAGTGGGAATAGTAATTTTTACCCCTCCGCTATCCAACACTTTCCCTAAGGTTGCAGTAATTAAGTGGGAATAGTAATTTTTACCCCTCTGCTATCCA
Organism: Calotriton arnoldi; assembly: GCA_963921515.1. NCBI lineage: Eukaryota > Metazoa > Chordata > Amphibia > Caudata > Salamandridae > Calotriton > Calotriton arnoldi. The sequence goes on along the minus strand of CAWUFW010007723.1, from coordinate 464,188 downwards.
ATATTTTCCCTACTGTTGCACTCACTGGAATAATAATTTTTACCCCTACGCTATCAAACAGTTTCCCTACTGTTGCACTCAATGGAGTGCAAAATGTAAGTTTAAAAATTATTAGATATTTTAATGTTTTAATTTATAAGATAATGTTTTTTTATTATATTTTAATATTATAGGTGTATGTATATATATATATATATTTATTTGTACATTTATATATATTTATAACATTTTTAAATACATTATAATTTCTTTAATGTAAATATATGTATATATATTGCATTTTATATATGTATGTTTAAATTATTTAAATTACATTTATTTATTATATTTGTTAAAATGTACATTACATCTAAATATTTTTTTAAAGTCAATTTTATTATTTAATTTATTTAACATAATTTTATATATATATAAAAACGATATTTTGTACATCAATATTTTTTACATCAATATTATTTTTTCGATATTTTTAAACTTTACATTTTAAAGATAGGATGTCGATATTTTTGACCGATATTTATGTGTTGATATTTGTGTATGGGGATATTTTTGTACTCAATATTATGTCAGTGATCTGACCTGTAGTACCTAGCGAATTCATCCGCTATTTCCTGGGTGTCTGTGATCGTTTCACCTGTCTCTCTCGTTAACTCTGTGACAAGGCGATTTGCGTACTCTCGTTTATCAAGCCATGCTAGCAGCTTTCCAGCTTTATCTCCCAGCTTGTATATGTGAAAAACCATATAGGAAACATGGTGAGCAATGGACTGTCTAAATGCAATAAACAATTATGTAACCACCCAAAAATTGTTTGATGTCATAAACACATATTTTATTTAATAAATTTTATTCATTCATCATTTGTTAATATAAAAATTCTTTCTAATTTGTTTATTTCTTTTTTCTTATATTTTCCTTATATATTATAAAAAGACAAAATGCAATGATATATGCATAACATTAAAACAAATAATGTTCTGTTCATTTCTGACCTATTCTCTCAAGTATACTGGTTTATCTAATAATGCTAATCTCATGAATTTGCAATTAATTTCGAGAATGCATAAATACAATCAAAAGACAATCGTATGTCATGGCTAAGGGTGTGATCCAATAATGCTAATCTCATGAATTTGCAATTAATTTCGAGAATGCATAAATACAATCAAAAGACAATCGTATGTCATGGCTAAGGTGTGATCCTACGCGCGTTTCGGCTTTATGCCTTCATCAGGTAGCCATGTATAATGTAAACCTAGAAAAATAGTAACAGAACAATTTTTTAATAAAAGAAATGTTGAGCGGTTACATAGCATCAATCCTATTCCAATGTTCAATCAATAAATGTATTAATTCTTTTAACATGATTGTGTTGTCACAGGCAAAAAAGCAGATATCTAGTTTTTTAAACGAACGAAAGCAGAGGATACAGAAAACAGTGCCTAATAAAAAATCCAATGATCATTGAATATTTATTAGGAAAATGCCAAAAAGTGATTGTGAAAAATAAAGTAAACTTATCACCCATGCACACATGTATTAGCACCTATCGTGACTATATTCTGGTGTCTATCTAAAATCAAGAATGTGAAGCGAACCTTTACCTTAATTGAGGTATATAGATTCACTGATGTTGAAACTGTTCATTATTTTTAGTTTAGTTTGGCTTAGCAGTTCCAATACCGGATCTTCAGAGGTAGCTTAATAATGAAAAGCCATAGAAAAATTAGGAAAGGGAAAACTATTATATACAATGATTTCTATTTTTAAAAACTAATAAAGTCAGACAAGCAACGGACTTACCGGTGGAAATGTAAGATGGCTAGATGATATCTCTTGATAATTTAAAATGGAGTTCCTATAAGAGAGTGTGTGAAAAGTTCCTTAGAACACATTCCTAAATGTGTATTTTTATGTTGCATATTTAGTGCAACCATATTGATTTAAAAATATCTGGTTCACACATATTTTCGTCCCAATAGTCTCTAATGGTTTTTTTTAAAAAGGGAGGGTTGTAAAGCCATATCTTAATGAGAAGGCCTATTTAATAACGCACTAATAGTATTTATATTTCTAACCAATGCGCATTGTTAGCATAGCGCAATTTATACACGATAAGGTATTATTTAGAAAAAGTTAATTAAACAGCTTGAATCACAGTACCATGGGGAAGAGAACTGGAGTTGAAAGTTTGTTGCTCTTACCCATAAAAACGACGACATGCGAGTAGCTGTGGGTCTCTCACACATACCCTATGGGTATCGACCATCCGTCGTCAAGGTCTTCAAATGGTGAGAGAGCATTCCATATGAGCTCCGTCAATCGTCCGGTGTACGCCAGCTAATTTGCGCAGCACAACGTGGCCGTAGCATCGGCGGCTGAAGACTGTTCGAATATTGAATGCGCCAAAAAGATACTAGTTTAAAAAGGGTGTACTGCGCATGCCCGTACGTGAAGTGCCTATTGGGTAATATCAGATGCTCTGATATACTGGGAATGAGTCGGGCAAACATGAGCGCCATATTGGTCGAATGCAACTCACAGTGCATTGACCATGATGGACCCAGTTTCTATGCTCCCCTGCATACATAATCAACCATATCCCATTGAACATAGATGCGCTACACATATCGGTGCACTAAAGTGCCTATTTGATAATAACCAATATTCTAGTGTGCTAGTCATATATTCACGGGCGCCATGTTGGTAGAGTATCGCTGAGGCTGCAATGTCAGCAATTGACCTAGTCTGTTATTTACTATAATTAATACCGCATCTGCGTCTCGCTATGATGTAAGTGACTACTCTGCATCACAAACGGTTTCCTACACAGGAAATGTGGATATTGGACTGTATCTGCATCTGAGGTGAATTATTAAATAAAGCCAATTCGTTAAATAATGATAAAACTGAAATTAGTGCATCTTAGATGTAATTCAAAATGGCTAGATATTATATATATGCATTTATAGGGTAGAGGCTAATAGAGAAATACCAAGATTCATATGTGGTACCAGATCATGTGCCCAACTTGCAAATTGTGTACAGATGTTGAATTTATCCATTATTACATTTTATGGCTTGATTCCAAGGAATTTCACTGTTCAAGCCTCTTTTGTATGTATCCAAAGTAAAAATCCAAAAGACTTCCCTGCATTTTCGTATTTCTGTGCTGGAGGGGCCTTTAATGTGGATTTTTTCCAGGATAAGCCATTTGATATCCTCAGTTGTATGATGGGCATCTAAATAATGTTGGACTAATGGTGCATTCGTATTTCTGGTCCTAATGGCGGACCTATGTTCAGTAAGACGTGTTGTCATTGATCGTGAGGTTTCCCCCACATATCCCTGTTCACAAGGACATAGGATTAAATAAACTATGTTAGTTGTTTTACAGTTTGTTAGGGATTTAAGGGAAAAGTTTGTGCCATTTACTGAATGATTTTTGGTTTCTATGGCAAATTGGCATGCCACACATGACATGCATTTATAATTACCCAATGGAGGTACTGTTCCACATAGAGTTGTTTGTGTAAGTTCTTTAACAGGGTTGGTCATGCGAGAGCGCACTATCAAATCCTTTAGATTTTTATTCTTGCGATGAGCAAAAATAGGTTTTGGGATTGACATAGTCCTATCTCTAGTTGCATTTAGAATATGCCAATTTGAATTCACAATATGGCGAATCTTTTCATTTATGGTGGAATGGCGTGTGATAAACACCAATCGGTCGTTCTTTTGGGTTCTTTGGTGTCAACAGATGTTGTCTATCATAATATCGTGCTCTTTTATAAGAGTCACGTACTAATCTATTAGGGTAGCCTCTGGTTATAAATTTGATTTTCATCTCGATGGCTTCTGTATCATAGTCTATTACATTTGTACAGTTCCTCCTAAAGGATTTGATAGTGCGCTCTCGCATGACCAACCCTGTTAAAGAACTTACACAAACAACTCTATGTGGAACAGTACCTCCATTGGGTAATTATAAATGCATGTCATGTGTGGCATGCCAATTTGCCATAGAAACCAAAAATCATTCAGTAAATGGCACGAACTTTTCCCTTAAATCCCTAACAAACTGTAAAACAACTAACATAGTTTATTTAATCCTATGTCCTTGTGAACAGGGATATGTGGGGGAAACCTCACGATCAATGACAACACGTCTTACTGAACATAGGTCCGCCATTAGGACCAGAAAGACGAATGCACCATTAGTCCAACATTATTCAGATGCCCATCATACAACTGAGGATATCAAATGGCTTATCCTGGAAAAAATCCACATTAAAGGCCCCTCCAGCACAGAAATACGAAAATGCAGGGAAGTCTTTTGGATTTTTACTTTGGATACATACAAAAGAGGCTTGAACAGTGAAATTCCTTGGAATCAAGCCATAAAATGTAATAATGGATAAATTCAACATCTGTACACAATTTGCAAGTTGGGCACATGATCTGGTACCACATATGAATCTTGGTATTTCTCTATTAGCCTCTACCCTATAAATGCATATATATAATATCTAGCCCATTTTGAATTACATCTAAGATGCACTAATTTCAGTTTTATCATTATTTAACGAATTGGCTTTATTTAATAATTCACCTCAGATGCAGATACAGTCCAATATCCACATTTCCTGTGTAGGAAACCGTTTGTGATGCAGAGTAGTCACTTACATCATAGCGAGACGCAGATGCGGTATTAATTATAGTAAATAACAGACTAGGTCAATTGCTGACATTGCAGCCTCAGCGATACTCTACCAACATGGCGCCCGTGAATATATGACTAGCACACTAGAATATTGGTTATTATCAAATAGGCACTTTAGTGCACCGATATGCGTAGCGCATCTATGTTCAATGGGATATGGTTGATTATGTATGCAGGGGAGCATAGAAACTGGGTCCATCATGGTCAATGCACTGTGAGTTGCATTCGACCAATATGGCGCTCATGTTTGCCCGACTCATTCCCAGTATATCAGAGCATCTGATATTACCCAATAGGCACTTCACGTACGGGCATGCGCAGTACACCCTTTTTAAACTAGTATCTTTTTGGCGCATTCAATATTCGAACAGTCTTCAGCCGCCGATGCTACGGCTACGTTGTGCTGCGCAAATTAGCTGGCGTACACCGGACGATTGACGGAGCTCATATGGAATGCTCTCTCACCATTTGAAGACCTTGACGGATGGTCGATACCCATAGGGTATGTGTGAGAGACCCACAGCTACTCGCATGTCGTCGTTTTTATGGGTAAGAGCAACAAACTTTCAACTCCAGTTCTCTTCCCCATGGTACTGTGATTCAAGCTGTTTAATTAACTTTTTCTAAATAATACCTTCTCGTGTATAAATTGCGCTATGCTAACAATGCGCATTGGTTAGAAATATAAATACTATTAGTGCGTTATTAAATAGGCCTTCTCATTAAGATATGGTTTTACAACCCTCCCTTTTTAAAAAAAAACCCATTAGAGACTATTGGGACGAAAATATGTGTGAACCAGATATTTTCAAATCAATATGGTTGCACTAAATATGCAACATAAAAATACACATTTAGGAATGTGTTCTAAGGAACTTTTCACACACTCTCTTATAGGAACTCCATTTTAAATTATCAAGAGATATCATCTAGCCATCTTACATTTCCACCGGTAAGTCCGTTGCTTGTCTGACTTTATTAGTTTTTAAAAATAGAAATCATTGTATATAATAGTTTTCCTTTCCTAATTTTTCTATGGCTTTTCATTATTAAGCTACCTCTGAAGATCCGGTATTGGAACTGCTAAGCCAAACTAAACTAAAAATAATGAACAGTTTCAACATCAGTGAATCTATATACCTCAATTAGGGTAAAGGTTCGCTTCACATTCTTGATTTTAGATAGACACCAGAATATAGTCACGATAGGTGCTAATACATGTGTGCATGGGTGATAAGTTTACTTTATTTTTCACAATCACTTTTTGGCATTTTCCTAATAAATATTCAATGATCATTGGATTTTTTATTAGGCACTGTTTTCTGTATCCTCTGCTTTCGTTCGTTTAAAAACTAGATATCTGCTTTTTGCCTGTGACAACACAATCATGTTAAAAGAATTAATACATTTATTGATTGAACATTGGAATAGGATTGATGCTATGTAACCGCTCAACATTTCTTTTATTAAAAAATTGTTCTGTTACTATTTTTCTAGGTTTATATTATACATGGCTACCTGATGAAGGCATAAAGCCGAAACGCGCGTAGGATCACACCCTTAGCCATGACATACGATTGTCTTTTGATTGTATTTATGCATTCTCGAAATTAATTGCAAATTCATGAGATTAGCATTATTGGATCACACCCTTAGCCATGACATACGATTGTCTTTTGATTGTATTTATGCATTCTCGAAATTAATTGCAAATTCATGAGATTAGCATTATTAGATAAACCAGTATACTTGAGAGAATAGGTCAGAAATGAACAGAACATTATTTGTTTTAATGTTATGCATATATCATTGCATTTTGTCTTTTTATAATATATAAGGAAAATATAAGAAAAAAGAAATAAACAAATTAGAAAGAATTTTTATATTAACAAATGATGAATGAATAAAATTTATAAAAAAAAATAAAAAAAATAAGTGTTTATGACATCAAACAATTTTTGGGTGGTTACATAATTATTTATTGCATTTAGACAGTCCATTGCTCACCATGTTTCCTATATGGTTTTTCACATATGTTTTGCAGACCCTGATATAGGAGACGTTATTAGGGGTACCCCTTTTTGTACTTATTGATCTCCCAGCTTGTATAGCCTGCCTTGCTTGTCCCAGCTTAGAGTTTTTGCCATGTCAGTGGTTAGGTTTCTATATTCCACTCTCTTTAGTTTTAAAGTGTGCATCAAGTCGTCTTCCCCTTTGCCTATTCCCTCACCCTCTAATTGGAGGATATCTTTCTCCAGTTCCTCCAACTCTAGATTTCTTTCCTTGCATGCCCCCGCAATCTGAGAGATCGCCTGTCCACGTACAACTGTTTCGAAGGCCTCCCAGAGTGTTTGGGCGGACCCCACCGATCCTTCATTCTCTTGGAAATAATGTTCTATTACTTGTGTGATTCTTTCACTACTGGAATGCGGAAGTACCAAGGGTTAATTGGTGCTATTCTACCCACTTGTCTCTCCACCACCACCATTTGGGCCCATATCGGAGAGTGGTCAGAGATGCCGCGTGCCAGATGCCGAATTTCTTTAATGCTCCCCACTTGAGTAGCTGGCAGAAGAATATAGTCTATATGGGAAAGACTTTTGTGTGCCCCCAATTGGAATGTGTATTGCGTCTCATTGGGGTGGTGGACTCGCCATGCATCCACCAACCCCATTGCTTCCAGGAAGCCGGGGAGCCGAAGCGTGAGGGCCCTAGGTCCCGGGGGGGAAACTGGTCAAGTCTCCCCGATATGACTGAGTTGAAGTCACCCCCTACGAGCAACCGCCCCTCGGGGAACATTATCATCCTATTACCCAAGTCTTTGAACATCGACACTTGTAGTCTCGGTGGGACATACACCGACACTATGGTGAGTGTTGCTCCCTCCCATCTCCCCGACACTGCAGCATACCTGCCCCCTGCATCAGTCCAGGTGTGCTCAATTGCCATTGGGAAGGATCGCCTCGTCATGATACCTACTCCCCTGGATCCCGTGGGGAATCCTGAGTGCACTACTAAATGATACCCCCACCTGGACAAGGCCTTACAGGTGTTACCAATTAAGTGCGTCTCCTAAAGTAGGATTATCTCGGGGGAATGTCTTTTGACGAACTGTGATACTATGCTTCTCTCTAGTTTATCCCCCAAACCATTAACATTCCAAGACAAGAGTTTAATACTTTTGTCCATTGGTGAACCCATGACTGTGATCCCTAGTATCCGCCTCCCACCCATTCCTAATGATGCCCAATGCTGTTTTGTCATCTAACATACGAATTGAAACAAACCACACCCAACAACCCCCCTCCCTGCTCCCCTGCACTCTGGGCGTAGAACTACGCATCACCCCAACTATGCAGAGTGCCTGTCGCCCAAACTCTGAACTAATTGTAGATTATAAGGGGGTGGACTAGCATCTCCAATGCCTACCCTCTATGTGTATTGTACATACTACTCAGTCTAGGTCATTAAAAAGTATTGTTCAAGTCACTTAGCATTTCCAGGCCTTCTCTGTCCGACGGCAATACAGCTTAGTGGCGGCTCCTGTCTGACTTTGCTACTCCACCTGCCTTTCTTCTGCAGCTGAACGTGTAGATTTCTCAATCGGATCTGAGTGCTTTGTCGGAGGTATCTCTCTCCTTTGTATGGCGTTGTTCTCTTTTGTTGGTCTCCATCCGTCCAACCAGTCTGCTGCGGCTTCTGGAGTGTCAAAGAACCAGGCCCTTCCTTCGGCCGCAATACGGAGTTTTGCAGGAAATAGCATCGAATATCGGACTCCTTTATTCCTTAGCTGTTTCTTGATGCCCAAGAAGGACCGTCTTTGTCTCTGAACATTGATCATAAAGTACGGAAAAAAGCTAATTTCACTGTTTTCATACTTTACTGGGGTGGCCGAACGGGCGGTCTGGAGTATATTGTCTCTGTCCCTGAAATTGAGGCGCCTCGCCAATAGCGGTCGTGGGGGTGCCCCTGGTTTAGGTCTTCCCCCCAGGACCCTGTGTGCCCTTTCCACTGTAAAAATTTTTGACAGGCCCTTAGGTTGCAGGTAATTGACTATTAGGTCCTCAACAAACAGGTCAGCATCAGGTCCTTCTGACTTTTCAGGTACACCGATAATTCTCACGTTATTCCTACGTGATCGCCCTTCGTAGTCCTCCTCTTACTTTCTGTCAGTTTTCTGAAGGTCTGTAGGTCTTTGATTTCCTGCTGCAATTGTTTGGTGTCTCGGTTAAGCTCCGTGGTGATTACTTCCATGGTCTTGACCCTTTCGCTAATTTTGTGTAGGTCTGCTCTTATAAGTGCGACCTCTATCGTGATTGAGTCCATTCTGTGCTCCAACGATGTGCGTACTCCCGAGATGGCATCCATAATGTCCCTCAAAGTCGGATCTTCCTTTTCTGAACTCGGCCCATTCACTGTGCTACTTTTCATTACTGTGTCTGATTCAGCTGACTTCTGGGTTGCGTATTTATCTAATTTGGTCTGGTGTGTTCCTTTTGTGCCCTTGGCACCCGACATTGTCACTGGTGTTTCAGCTCTGTGCGGGGATTCACTTGCTTGGAACCACCACTTGATCCTGGGAATTTGGTGTGCCTCCCGGCCTACAGGGGTCCCCGGACCCAAGAGTCCATACAATTTCTTTTGAGGCAAGCGCGGGTCCCCTTACTTAGCTGTCCCGCACCACCTGCTGCAACACCACTCCTTACCCGGAAGGGTGTTAATGCGGATCGCAACCAGGAGTCAGCAAACTCGGTGTTGTTTTAGCTGAGTGGTCCCAGTGAAGGTAAGCCGGTTGCAGAATCACTGGCACAGGTATTAACTCCTACTTCCACACCGCTCTGGCCCGAATATGTATGCGCCACGATTTCGACTCAGGAGCCCCAATGCAGTCCACACCGCGACCTAGCCTACGGCCCTCTGGTCTGCCACGACCAGTCCAGTCAGATCTGAGGCTCCAAGATGGTCTGCTACCTCCACAGCACTCCTCACACGAACCCACCTTTAGTTAGTGCTGCACCAATGTCCCGGTGGGGAGTGCCCGTTGCTGCCCACCTCTCGCCTGGTCTTCAATGGCTGCATTTTTCCTTATTCTTTCTGGTTCAGTACACAACTACGCTGAGCCGTCTTTAGCCGATGATTCACCAGATCAAAATGGCAGGCGTACTTTCCTTCCTACTTCAATGAGTGCACCATTCTTTCTCCCTTTTTCCGGTCCCCCACGCTTCAGCAGGAGTCCGGGACTGCCGACTGATCTTGATTAGAGTAGCCATTGGCCTCCAATGGTCCCTCCCCCAGGCAGGCTGAGCCGGCCTCCGGACCACACTTGCGGCTGCCGAGTCCAGAACCCGGACCCCCCAGCCCGGAGTCAGGTCCCTCCGGAAGCCACCTCTCCGTTCCTGTGCAGTTAGTCAAACAGCCCGGGGACTTGCCTGCTAATTTCTCCAGGTCTCGCAGTGGTTATGATTGTGTCTCCCCACGTCACGCAGTTCCGATTTGGCTCGTGACCTCTTTCCAGCTCTGTGCGATCCTCACTTGAGTCCACAGCTTTACGAGGTTGCCAGGCCGCAACTCGTTTAGTCGTTTCCCTTCACCACCGCAGCTCCATACAGTGCGGAATTCGTGCCACCGGTGCTTCCGAGGGTATTAATCACCCATCTGAGGTAGTATACGGATATATATGCCGGATTAATGCGAGGTAGGGATTAGGGAATCACGGAGCTCCGCTAATGTGCGGCCATCGTGGTCAGCACTCAAACCACGGCCACTGGCAGACAATTATGAATGAAACCCACATTCCCTCACATAAAGTGGTTGCAGTGCTTAATTTGAGCCAGTGGTTTCCAATGCTTGTCACTTAATTATCAGCACTGGCACTTATGATAGTCTGCCACATGGTGGTGCTGTTTATCTAATTTAGAGATGAGGACAACAACAGTTGGTTATTAATTAAATGCACATTGAAATAACTAATACCTGCCTCATTATAGCTGTGGGGGCCTGGAATAGTTTGAATTGTCACACTTGTGGGAGTGTGATGATTAGTAGTTGTGTTGGTGGTGCTGGCGGGGGCAATAGGTGGTACAAGCCGCAGTGTCTTCCTGATGAGGGCCCTAGCACTTATTATTTTTACAAATTTAGCACTGAGTGACTGTCATCTCTATTAATAACACTTACAGTTTTTTGGCAAATGACAGATCATCTTTGCCCCTGCACCTTTGCCATATTATAGACATAGGCATATGTCCAAAGGGGCCCTTGGTTAACGCACTTATAGTGCACCACCAATGACAGGCCAAACAGTTAGTGTATCATAGAGGGTGTCATTTGCAAGGAGGGCACGAAAGATCCACTTAGAGACTGCTCCTCCATTTGAGGGTCATCGGGCCCCTTCAAAGGCAAAACAGCCTCGGTTAGCAGTGAAACATGGAGCAGCAGTTTGAACCACAGCTCCATGTTTCACTGCAGTGCACTCCCCAGAAAAGCCCACATATCACAAAAATGCACATTGTGCTGTGAGAGAACCTGGTAATTACAAAGTTAGCATGGTATGGTATATGAATATCCTGTTTTAAATATTGTCATGCAAAATATCCTGACCAGAATATTAACAAAAAAAATATTGTGAAGGTGGCGGGTGTGTGGAAAGCGCGGCGGTGGTTCAGAAATTCTGGTCCTGCATCGTGGAGAGCCCTTGTAGGCACGTGTGAGGAGCTTGAAAGTGATTCTTTTGTTGAAAGGGAGCCAGTGGAGTTGTCAGAGGTGTTGTGTCATGTGGCTGCGGCGGGGGATGTCGAGGACCAAACTGGCTGCAGCGTTTTGGACGTTCTGTAGTTTCCTGAGCTGTTTCTGGGTGATGCCGGCGTAAAGTGCGTTGCCGCGTCATAGATCCTGTAGGGACTACAAGATACCAGTTTCACAGAGGGGCAGGACTGCAAAAGAACAAACTATTGTATTCCCCTAAACTGCCTATAGAGTGGTGCGAGTGGTTACAGAACCAACGAGATAAGGCATTCCTACATGCAATGCACAAGCTAAAAATACATCAAATGGGGGGATTTTTTCACTGAGGAAGAGGTTAAGAATTGGGATCAATTGCAAGACGCAACAATGGTACCTATCCAACTTGAGAGATGCAACTTTCACAGGGCGAGGCATGCACTCCGAGAGGTGTTGGAAGATAGTATGCAGGAGCCACAGGAATATGCAGCATTGACATACCTGTTACAAGCATGCTCACCGCAGAGAGCAATATCGGGAGCTATATTTGCACATCAGAAGGGGCATTGACCTGACACATGCGAAGACACTACAGGATTGGTGGGATGAACTAGGGGTAGACATAACAGATGAGCAGTGGCTGTACTGCTGCGCCAGCACGAAAATCGTATCACAGAATGGCAGACATCGCCTTATACATTTTAAATTTCTGCACAGAGTGTACTACACACCGGGCAGGCTACATAGATTCGGGCTGAGAGCGGACGTCAAATGTGACAGATGCAAGGCGACAGGGGCTCATTTTACACATCTGGCATGGGACTGCCCTGCAATCTATAAATACTGGTCCGAAATTCTAGGGGCATTACAAGACATGCTGGAGGCTCACATACCCATGACACCGCTGACTGCCCTTTTGGGCTACGTCAAGGCGATACCTAAAGGTGTTAGGAAACTGACAGCACTGGGCATATTAATGGCTAAAAGAAGACTAGCAATGAGATGGATGAGAGGCCTGATACCTAAACTTACAGAATGATTGTTCATACTGTAATACTCAATCTGATAATTATAACACACTCATAATGACACAATGCAGACCGAAGAACATTTGGGGTCCTTACCAAGCATACCTCGCTTGCAGATCTGATGCAGAGGGTCAGGACCGTACCGTAGTTGGCTAGACTCTATCGCAGCTGGGAAGCTCCAGTGTGTCATGCTTCAAAGTGTAGCGGATGTTTTTCAATAGAACGTAATTTGCAGATACACCGGGAGGGAACTGATGGGGGGTGGGTAAAGGAATTGGGTCGGCAAGTATTCTGCTTGCATACCTGCACCATTGTAAGAATTATAACACTGTTTCTCATTCATGTACTGAGTTTAATAGCAATGTAACGGAAGGCACTACGTAGCGTTGTATGTTGCACATGATATGAGTATATACGGATGGGCTACTGTATTGATATCTGATTTATTAAAAAAATGAAACTAAAGGTTAAAAAAATCAATAAAAATAAAGTGTGTTGCCGTAGTCAAGTCTACTGGTGAGGAGTGTGCGGGTGACCATCTTTCTAGATTCTGTGGGGAGTCATCTGAAAGTCTTTTGAAGCAGGCGGAGCGTGTGGAAACAGGATGAGAATACTGCGTTGATTTGGCGGTTGCACATAGGGCCTGATTCACAGAACTAACTTACATCAAAAGTAAAGTTAGTACTTTTGGTATTCACAGAATACACTTACTCATTTTGGTATTCACAGAATGAACTTACTCATTTGGTATTCACAGAAGTTAGTAGTCCTAACTTTAGGACTTCTAAATGCCTTCTGTGAATACCGAAAGTCTTAAGTTAGGATTTTCTCAGTTTAGGAGTAGTAAAGTGACTAACTTTACTACTCCTAAACTGAGAAAAATCCTATCTTTAAGACTTTCGGTATTCACAGAAGGCATTTAGGAGTCCTAAAGTTAGGACTACTAACTTCTGTGAATACCGAAACGAGTAAGTTCATTCTGTGAATACCAAAATGAGTAAGTGTATTCTGTGAATACCAAAAAGTACTAACTTTACGTTTTTGACGTAAGTTAGTTCTGTTAATCAGGCCCATAGTGTCCAAGAGTGTCTCATTTTCTTATGAATTTGAAATATAAGCTGTCTAGTTCTCTGCATTGAAGTTCCATTAGAACCCTTGGAAATCAACTGACTGACAGCTGCTTCTGAGGGAAGTACATTTCTCTCAGCATTCAGACTTTTGTTCTCACACGAATGAGGATGGTATTTGTGAATTAATAGAAACTGTATTCTCATTTTAGCATCTGTCTCTCTAACCATAATTTCCATGAGAAATCATGAGAGAAAATCTTTTTCTACCAAAGAAGATTCCCCAGCAGAGGATCGGCATTTTTCAAAGGGTGAAAGCACCTCACAACTCTCCACAGTTCTAAAATTAGCATGGCACCAATAACTAATTTACATTGTGTCTAAAATCTCTTGTCACTGTTTCTAAATGCTCCTTATTGTGAATTTCAAAACTAAGCCTTCACCACAGTGCAGTTCAATGGGACTAAAATGGTAGACCCTTATCACCAAAAAAACAAAACCAACAGGTAGGCTTCATGTAACCTTTCATCTAAATAGTACCATGAAAAAAACCACAATTTAACAAGCACTCGTTTCATGATGTTCAACCTGTGATTCCGCCCCAGGAAAAAACTACCTGACAGTGATCTCCTGCTTGGATAATGTTGCTTAACTGGAACATTGGAATCTGAGCGCTCTGTTGAAGACATTAGGACTGTGAGGAACTGGGTTGTTGGTTGAGGGCGGGGAAACCCTACTCAAGTAACAGCCACAAACATTGTCATGGTGAACCACAAAAAGTCACTAAATTAAACTGTGCTTAACCCTCTGGTAACTTGGCACAAAAGCAGTCAGGCTTACCTTAGAGGCATCGTATAAAGTATTTATGCAGAACTTTAACTGTATTAAAGTGAAAACACAACACAAGAAAAGACCCCCACCAATTTAGAAAAATAGAGTAAATTGTAATATATTATTTGACACCAAGACTACAAAAGTCCAATCAGTACAACTAAAGTTATGAATTTTTAAAAGTTTAAAGTGAAAAATAGTACCTAAAAGATCAAAGTGCCAACTGTGGACATCTAGTCGGGTGCAACCAGAGCAAAGTTGAAAGTTATGGCCGACCGTGATGGAGCGTGGTTCAGATAGAGAAAGTGGAATGGGCCTGGTTTCCGCTTACCTTTGGACTTAGAAGACTTTTTGAAGAAAAATGTATGCAAAGGAAAAGTTCAGCTGGGCAAAGCAGCTGGTGGTGTCTGAGGAGAAAGCGTCATTGCCGGAGAGCCCCTGGACAAAGGTGCAGTGAAGATTTCTATATTTGGACTTAGGGCCTGATGAAATCTTGGTGGACGGGTTACTCTGTCACAAAGGTGATGGATATTCCATCCACCGAAATATAAATCCCATTATATCCTATGGGAATTATATTTCAGCGGATGGGATATCCGTCACTATTGTGACCCGTCCGCCAAGATCTAAATCAGTCCCTTAGTCTCTTTTATGGATGTCAAAAATCTCCAGCAAGATGTAGCTGCAGGCTATAACTGACGAGGGCTCCACAAGGCTGGATACCCCTTCTGCGAGGAGCTGCTGAACAGGATTTTCTACTATGGAGAAGAAAGTAGCAGGAGCTGTTGTGAAGTGACGCCGATTGGCGGTGCACTTTGGGTGGATCAGTGAACATGCACGTCCTGGTCTCCTCTCGGTTCTCAGAGCACTTTTTGGCAGAACATTTTCTAAGGCCTAAGTTTTGGATTTGGGCTATCTGGGTAACGTTAACACCAATTCCATGGGTCCAGGACTAGAGGGGCACTACTTGGAGGGTCGGGCTCACTCAGGTTAGGTACAGGTGTGGTTTCAAGATGGTTAGAGCCTTTTCTGTCCCTGAGGCTCTGATTAGGAGGTAGGCCAACTATCCCTTGGAGTCACTCTGGACGTCTTGAGTTGGAGCCGGAAAGCAGGTCTCAAGCAGGACGGCAGTCCCTTGAGGGCACAGGGCACACTTCAGGCTGCATGGCAGTCCTTTTGGTGCAGCAGGACAGTCCTCTGAAGTACACAATAGGCCACAGGCAGCACACCAGTCCTCTGAGGGTCCTTCCATATGTCCAGAAGTGAACTGAAGAGCGGGTCTGAAAGTCCAAATTTTATACCAGGTACCAGCGTTGAAGTGGGAGAAAATCTGGAGTAAGCCCCTATAAAAGTGTCTGGATTTTCCTACCCTCCTCTCTTGGTCCCAGGCTGTCTGAAGTCACATTAGGCCAGTGTGAAGGTTTTTGTGAGTGAACTGAGGCAGCTGTTTTGAAGTGCAAGTGGGGCTGTGTAAAGCTCCGCCCCCTCATTCTAGTAAGATGCCCCATCCTCCCAACACCCAGTCCCTCTATTGTGTTGTTGTCTGGGAGGAATCCACAAAGGCCAACTGCCAACTTCACCTAGTCATATGACCCAGGAAACAGGCCACAGGCACTAAATGATTAGCACAAGAAAATGCCAGCTTTCTAAATGTATGCAAAACAGGTACGTGACATGGCGCACCCATCCGTCACACTGCGAATGCAGGAATCTTTCCTCACAATAAGTCATTCTTTACAAGTAATCAAATTTTTTCCAAGAGTAAACCAATGATTATTTCCATACTTCATTCCAAAATTAATCCATGCTTTTTAATCACTTGCAGAGACAGTGTGGTTCCACGTTGATGCTTTATTTAACATTTTCAAATGCCTCCTGCTGTCCATCCAGACTTTTAACAGCGGCACGTGCATACCAAACAATCAAGAAGAGATGGCTCATAATGTTCCACCCAATGCATTTCGAGCCTATGGGCTCTTCGTCAGGGGTTGCTGAAACAAATGGAAAAATAACTAAACCGACTGAACAATGCAAGTTTCACTTGATACTGTAAAAACTAAATCATGTGACCCTCATCAGCCCCACCTCCCTCGCTATCCCAAATATACTCGTAAACCACCCATTCATGAGAACAAAACAAAGATAAAGAAAAAACAAGAATAAAAAACCCTTCCCAGCAGTGCAATGACACACCCTGATTCCAAAACCAAACATAATCCACTGCAACTTCACAAGTGTAACCAAACTCATGATAAAAACTCATGAGCAAACTGCCGTGCAACAACCCTCCAACCTCTGACGATGTCCCCCGAGTGCCTGGAAATAACGACCCCTTTAGTTGTTAAAGTTAGCATTCCCAAATAACATCATGTACAACCCTCGGCAAATTACCTTAAGAGCTTTCTAAATGTGTCATTTTCAGAATTGAGACTGAAAATCTAACTTTTTTGTTAAAGAAGATTTAAATTAGAATTCTTTAGACATCAAACATGACATTTCTACCTTGGACCTTGGGCTGGACTGTTCCCATAAGGAGCAAGGTCAAGACGGATTGGCATATGGCTTGGTCCAAACTGGGGTGGCGTAGTGAGCAAAAGAACAATGGATTTAACCCAGATCTCTTGACTTGGGGGTGAATGTTTGATTCATTCAGGATTCCGTCCATCATTTGTTGCCACAGCAGCTTTCTAAAAGTAGTATTTTCAGAATTGTGACTGAAAATCCAACTTTACTGTTAAAGAGGATTTAAATTAGAATTCTTTAGACACCAAACATGACATTTCTACCTGCTCTCAAACAAGATTTTACTTATTAAATATAATAAGGTAACCAAATATTATCCTATGGGAGATGTAGGCCTCACAGTAGTGAATAAACACATATGTGAGTTTTTCACTACCAGGACATGTACAACTTTCAAGGACAAGTTCAGCCTTTTAAATACATTGCACTCTGCCTTACTAGCTGTTTAAGGCCTACCCTTGGGGCAACGTGTATGTATAAAAAAGGGAGGTTTAAGCCTGGCAAGGGGTTTACTGTGCCAAGTCAAATTGGCAGTTTAAAACTGCTTACAAGCTGCAATGCCAGGCCTGGGGCATGTTTTAAGGGTTTACCTAAGGGATTAGCACAATAAGTGCTCACTAGTAGGATTTCATTTACCATCCCTGGGTATATAGTATACCATGGAAATATATGATGTTAATAGTAAATGTGGGAGGAACATAGAGACGGGGTGGGAAAATTGGTAATAGTTACTAATGGGTGGGGTTTAGGAAATTAAAGGAGCGGTAGAGAGGGGCAGACACATCAACACAAAAACTCACTCACAAATGAGTATGAAATTGCAATTCACAAAATGCATAACTATATCTACTGCAGCAGCACTACTGAGAAAACAGGCATAAATGTACCCCAGCTGAGCCCCAGAGTAAGTCAAGCACAAGAAGACGGCCAACTGTTGATACTGCAACACTCTTCCCTAGAAATCAGTGGAGGCACGGAATAACATTAACGCTACCAACATATAGGATAAAATATAAAATAAATTAAAACAAATTACAGTTTATATCACCCTTTAAAAATATTTTAAATTATAGATTATTTTAACTTAAAACATATTTTATTATAATTTAAAATATTAAGTTTATGTAACCATTAAATTGCATTTTAATTTAATTTACATGGAAACTTAAATTAAAAGTAATTTAAAAAAATCTTAACAAAAACGTAACTTGCAACCAAGCTTATAATACATTCAGAATCTGAAATAGATTTATTCTGTTAAAAGTATAACCATCAAGCAAAACAATAACAATAAAAAAACCAATATAAAAGATATTCATAGGAATCACACATAATCAACAATTCCATTTAAAAATTTCCTGTGCTTAAGAGCTGCGGCCACAAATGGCTTAGGAACGAGCTTGCCAATGATTTCTCAAGTAGTTATAAAAATAAAGATGCTGGTCTGCACCGCTTAAAGCCACATGATCTCAACAATGGGATTAAATATGTAATACAAATAGATTTATAACATTTACAAGAAGTGCAAAGAAGAGCATTGGTGGACCATAGGAAAAGACGAAGACATGCTTGGAACCCAGCCTCACTCTGGAATATCACCGACTATAATAATGGCAGAAACAAAAGAAAAATAGGGCTATAAATCTGGACTTTTCTTCGGATACTAATGGGACCTAATCAAAGATTTAGTGAGCTTATTGCCTTCTTTATTTAGAATAAAATGTCATTTCAGTTCCTTTTTTTCCTATGACCTCTCTTTGGGCTGAATGGTCCGGGGATGTGCAAACATTTCTGGACTCCACAACTGGTGGTAAAGTTTCTTTACATATTCAAACTAGGGTATTTTACAAGATCCATCAAGCTTCAAACAGACTCTAATAATTTTCCTGTTTAATTCAGTTGCTGAGTTATAACTATCCGAGATCCAGAGTAGTAAACGGGCAGAGCGAAGGCGGTCTTCCAAATTTCATACTTAATTTACTATGATCAACAAAAGAAGAAGTGTCCCTAGCAAGACCCAGTAGGTATTTCGAGCCATCTACAGGCCGCTGACATCTAACTTTGGAAATGCACTTACTATTATAAATGTCAAGAAAGCACTTTATCTGTTTGGTGCGCAGTTTGTTTGGCAAAATTAAGAACCTCAGCTTGGGTTTCTAAAAGCTGAGTTTCCTGAGTTTCACTAGTTTTTCACCAATTCAAACCAGGTGCCTGAGCTAATAAAAATAAGACCAAGATAGTTGAAAACTTTAATGTTGCCTATTTTATGGTTATAGACAATGAAATATCCAGGTCTAGATTTCCTAGGGCCCAATATCATAATGTGCAACTTTGGAAAGTTTAAAAAAAAAAAAAAGATTTCTTTATTATTTTCTCTGAACAAGCACATTGTTTTTTATACAGTCTTCAGCCAAGGTAGCCAATATATTGTTACACATAGTACAACTTAAGTTTCATTTTCTCACTTATTTACAGCTGATTCAGACATTTTGGTCTATGGCTAAAGAGATCATGTTTCTAACTCCCTATTCCCAACTCTCTACCCCTCCCTCCCCCTTTTCCCACCCACCGCACACCAGCTTCATCTAACTACCCGCTTCGCCGCGATCGGAATTCCGCCCAGGTGCTGGACATTCCGATCGCGGGTGTGGTCGTGACGAGCTCAGCTCGTCATGCGCACAGCGCGACCGCGCAGCATGACGAGCTGGGCTCGTCATGAGCATCGAAGGGGCTACTATTTAATTAGGTACCGTGGGCATCTTCTTGTTAGTCTTTGTTCCGTTACGGCACAATCCATCCCTGGTATTCGGCCTCTAATTGGGTACTTCTAGCTTGTCCGTTCGCCCCCTGGGTGTCCTTTGAGTCATGCCTCTCCTCCTGACGTGTCTTGTTGTGTATGTGTGGTTAATCCTATTGCTTCTTGAAGCATCAACCCCCAAGCCTGTATCAACTCTGGTAGTTTCTCATCCCTCCTAGTTATCCTCATGTGCTCCTCCTCTGCCTCTGCCCACACCTTGAGGTCAGCCCTCCACTTTTCTATTGCTGGGCCCGTTGGGGATATCCAATGTATAGCTATATGCCTCTTAGCTACAGTAAGGCCTAGTAACAAGAAGCGCCTACTAGTTTTACGTTTAGGGTTCCTGGGTATCAGTCCAAGAAGACATCTCCTTATTTCCAAGGATACTTCCCACCATGTCACCTTTTAAGCTGTTCTATTATTTTCGTCCAATAGTCCCATATTATAGGACAGTGCCAAACATTATGTATAAAGTCTGCCTCCTGGTGAAGACACCTGGGGCATCTCGGGCCCCCGCTGCGTTTATAACGTGAAGTCGTCTAGGAGAGAGGTAAGTCATATGCACAATATTGTATCTGTATAAATCTGGCACTTACTGAAACTTTCCGGACTTCCTCATGTATTTTGGTCCAGTCCTCTGGCGTCAATGGCTCTTCACTTGCATTTTGCCCCCTCTCTTCTATCTTAAGTGGTTTACGGTGTTTGTCCTCCCTTAGTGCCCTGTAAAGGTGTGTTACAAATTTATGTCCCCCTGCCATTGCAATCATAGTGGTCAATGTTTGTGAGTGTACACGGACTTCTGGGAATGTTGGCCATATATGCCGGGCAGTAGCTGCCATCTTTGCATACTGCGGGAACTGTCCCTCTCCCAACGCAAATACCTCCATCGCTTCCTGGTAGGTTATGAACCTACCCTCCGGGTATAAGTCTGTCAGCATTAGGCATCCCCCCTCTTTCCACTTCTCCATTGACATCGTCTGTGCTACTTGGGCGAACTGCAGGATGGTCCAGACATCCGCATCTGGCGCATAGGGTGCTCTCCTAAGTACTGTTCTTACTGCCCTATCCCATATTTTAGCAGTTAGTTGTATCAGTGGCGGGTATGTTTTTTGGATTCCTCGCCCTTTCATCAACAGGGCCCCCAGTTGCTGTCTTCCATAGGTGCATGCGAGTAGGGTTCTCTCCCAGGAGGGGTCTGTGTCCAGCCACTGTATGGCGTGCTGCAACTGTGATGCCAGGTAATATAGTTCTAGATCAGGGATCTCCAGCCCTCCCTTTCCCCACTGCCGTTTCATCACTTCTAGTGCTACTCTGTTACGCTTCCCATTCCACAGCAGCCTTGTCAGCAAGGCATCCAAGTCCTTAAACACTTTACGTGGTATTTCATAAAGGGACCCCTGCATAACGTAGAGGCATCTAGGAAGGACCACCATCTTAATCAGGGCTACTTTGCACATCAGGGACAGTTTCAGCATGTTCCAGAACTGAACACTCCTTTGTAGCCCCTCTACTACTCTGCCCATATTTAATTCATAGAAACGGTCTTCTTCTCTGGTGATCTGCATACCCAGATGCTTAACACTCTCTATCTCCCAGGGGGGCTCCAGTCGCGGTAGCTGGGATATTGTAAGTCTCCCTGCTCCGCCTATCGGGAATAGTTGGGATTTAGACTTACTAATTCGGAGGCCCGATGCTCTTTCAAATTGTCCCAATGCGTGTACTAGCACTGGGAGAGAGTGCGTCGGATGATTCAGATATACTAGGGCATCATCCGCATAGAGCGACACTATATGTTCCTGCTCACCTACTTTTATACCCTGTCCCTTTAATATTACTCTTAGTTGGCATACCAAAGGCTCTATCGCTATGGCAAATATCATCGGCGATAAAGGGCAGCCCTGTCGAGTCCCTCTTTGGAGCGATATACTTTCGGACACGTATCTCCCCGTACGGATCCTAGCCGTTGGTTTAGTATAAAGGAGTTTCACCCATTGAATAAACGGAGGACCCAGACCCATTTTTTCCAAAACTAACCCTACATATTCCCATCTGACCGAGTTGAATGCTTGTTCTATGTCTAGGAAGGCCAGTGCGCATTCATCTGTGCCCATGCTCATAGACTGCATAACATGTGCAAGTCGTCGGATGTTTCTTAGAGTATTCCTACGGGGTATGAACCCTGTCTGGTCTTCATGTATAAGTTGGGGAAGATATGGTAGCAACCTACTCGCCAGGACGTGGCTTATAAGCTTAAGGTCCACGTTTAGCATAGATAGTGGCCTGTACGATTTCGGTGATGTCGGGTCTTTTCCAGGTTTCGGGACTACCACTATGAGCGCTTCTCGCATTGTACCTGGCAACTCTTTCTTCTCCCATGCCTCCTTCAGTACCTCTGTCAGTCTATCTACTATCAGTCCAGAGTAGTTTTTGTAGAATTCGGCTGTAAGGCCATCTATGGCCGGTGATTTTGCTGTTTTCATGTGTGTAATAGCAGCTTTTAGGTCTGCCTTGGTTATTTGTGTGCCAAGGGCCTTTTGGGCTTCCTTGTCCAGACTGGGTATGTCTAACCCTTTTAGATATGCAACTATATTAGGTGTGCGTGCCGTATGTTGGGGTTCCAAGTTTACCTCAGCGAAGTGGTGCATGAACACTGCGTTAATTTCATGTTGAGTATAGACCATTTTATCCTGTCTGTCTCGTATCTCTAGTACATGTTTGGGTTGTGTTTCCATTCTAATCAGGCGTGCCAGTAACCAACCAGTTTTATCCCCCTCTATGTACCAGCTCCGCCTGCTGATATTTCTATTATATTTATCCAGTCCATCCCACAGTTCCCCTACTTTCCGGCGTTGGTCCAACCAGCCCTGGGGGCGCTCTTCACAAGTGGGGCGTGCCGCTTCTAATCTAGCTAGAGCACGTTCTTGTCTCTGTAAATCCTGTTTGATTATTTTCTTTACCCCCACCTCTAGAGACATGCAGACTGCCCTGAGTACCACTTTCATTGCGTCCCATTCTGCGGCCCTGCTGCCAGCCGTCTTCAAGTTTGTGTCAAAGTATCCTTTCAGTTCAGTCTGTACTGTGGTCGTGCATACCGGGTCCGTGAGTGCTTCAGCGTTTATCCGCCCTAGTGGTATCTTTGGCTGGGGTCTACTTAGTGTATAAACTATTTGCAGTGGTGAGTGATCAGATAAATATCGGCCCAGATATTGGGCGTCAGTCACTCTTTGGGCTGCTGTTGCCTGTATAAAAAAATAGTCTAGTCTACTGTATGTGTTCGTTGCCGGAGTGTGGCAGGAATATACTGTTTGGTGCAGGTTATGGTGCCGCCAAATATCTATACGTTGGCAGGGTATGCCCAGACGTGGGTCCCTTGCTCACTTTGCCACTGGATTCAAGCTAGCCTGGCTGATGACGGCTGAATAGCCAGAAACCGGTCCCAGGATGCTTGTTTCCGGTCCAGGGAAGACATGGCTTGGCAGTTCGGGCTGGACTGTTCCCATGAGGCACAGGGTCAGACTGATTTGCATATGGCCATGTCTGAACTGGGGTGGTGGAGTGAGCTAAAGAATGATGATGGATTAAACCCAGATCAGTTGACTGGGGGTGAGTGTTTGATTAGCTCAAGCGCTCCGTCCATCATCCCCTTTGGTATCGCTTTGTTCGCCCTAAGTTGGCAGGGTATGCCCAGACGTGGGTCCCTTGCTCACTTTGCCACTGGATTCAAGCTAGCCTGGCTGATGACGGCTGAATAGCCAGAAACCGGTCCCAGGATGCTTGTTTCCGGTCCAGGGAAGACATGGCTTGGCAGTTCGGGCTGAACTGTTCCCATGAGGCACAGGGTCAGACTGATTTGCATATGGCCATGTCTGAACTGGGGTGGTGGAGTGAGCTAAAGAATGATGATGGATTAAACCCAGATCAGTTGACTGGGGGTGAGTGTTTGATTAGCTCAAGCGCTCCGTCCATCATCCCCTTTGGTATCGCTTTGTTCGCCCTAAGTTGGCAGGGTATGCCCAGATGTGGGTCCCTTGCTCACTTTGCCACTGGATTCAAGCTAGCCTGGCTGATGACGGCTGAATAGCCAGAAACCGGTCCCAGGATGCTTGTTTCCGGTCCAGGGAAGACATGGCTTGGCAGTTCGGGCTGGACTGTTCCCATGAGGCACAGGGTCAGACTGATTTGCATATGGCCATGTCTGAACTGGGGTGGTGGAGTGAGCTAAAGAATGATGATGGATTAAACCCAGATCAGTTGACTGGGGGTGAGTGTTTGATTAGCTCAAGCGCTCCGTCCATCATCCCCTTTGGTATCGGTCTAATCTAGCTAGAGCACGTTCTTGTCTCTGTAAATCCTGTTTGATTATTTTCTTTACCCCCACCTCTAGAGACATGCAGACTGCCCTGAGTACCACTTTCATCGCGTCCCATTCTGCGGCCCTGCTGCCAGCCGTCTTCAAGTTTGTGTCAAAGTATCCTTTCAGTTCAGTCTGTACTGTGGTCGTGCATACCGGGTCCGTGAGTGCTTCAGCGTTTATCCGCCCTAGTGGTATCTTTGGCTGGGGTCTACTTAGTGTATAAACTATTTGCAGTGGTGAGTGATCAGATAAATATCGGCCCAGATATTGGGCGTCAGTCACTCTTTGGGCTGCTGTTGCCTGTATAAAAAAATAGTCTAGTCTACTGTATGTGTTCGTTGCCGGAGTGTGGCAGGAATATACTGTTTGGTGCAGGTTATGGTGCCGCCAAATATCTATACGGTCTAGGTTGGCTTGCATCTGTCATATGGCCTCCCTTGTTTTTGGTTTAGCATCAGGTTTTGGTGGGAATCTATCTAGTGCTCCGTTACTTGCACAATTGTAGTCCCCAGCAACCATGAGTTCCATGTCTGCCGTGAGATGAGCCTGTCTAAGGGCTGCCCCCAGGAAATACCCATCTTCGATATTTGGGGCGTAGATATTAAAAAGACACATAGAGTGCCCATCCAGACTGCCCTCCGCCAGTACATATCTCCCATTTGGGTTCGAATGAGTTCTCTGCACTTTGAAGGGGACTCCTAGTGCCACCCATATTAATGCTCCCCTAGCATAACCTGAATACGACGTCGCGAAAATCTGCCCTCGCCATCTTCTTTGGACATATTTAAGACAATTGCCCCATAGGCGCGGTTCCTGAAGGAATGCAATAGAGACCCCATGTTAGAACCGGGGTCACCGATTCCGACACGGTAGCTTGGCGCGAGGCAGGAAGGCACCCGAAGGCAATGTGTTAAGCACTTGTGCACACACTCACACTGACTCAGTAATGCGCACACAATAAGGGAGACACCACACCAGGCTTTTGTATAAAAACAAGATCCTTTATCTAATTTTAGATCAGCAATAGATGAGGCAGATAATCTTAGGCAACATTGCAGTTCATGTAGCTTCTCAAAACCAGTGCATAAATTCATTCAAGCACATTATAACAGTAAAACGTTACGCCATTAAAAGGCAGTAGCATTAACCTCATTGACAAGTAGGTAACACTGTAGGTCATAGGTTGCAGGTCAAAACATAGACTTCAATGCACTTAGCGATATTCAATTAGCAAGAATTTAGATGCACATAACACTGTAGATGAGGAAGAACCTGTATCAACCTAGGCGCAACCACATTCAGTACAGTGGGTGTCGCAAAGCAGGTAGACCTACAACATAGGAACACTTTAACTCTTGGCAGGTGAACACAGGCTCAATTCAGGTAGGTACATTCAATTCATTAAAGACCTTAATGTAGGCATGTGATTAACATTGGAAACATTTATACTCCAAGCAGCTAGTTCCACGCATGGGTAGAATTACAGGAATCTCAACGCAGGCCCTGTTCGTGAGGCCCATGTGGTAAGGACCTAACTCGTGTACAGGGCCGGTCATAAGGAAGAGGTGAGCAGGCCAGACCCGGATTCTGATGCGGGCCCCGACTCTGCGCAGGGGAGGCAGTCAGCACAGTTGAATGAGGGCCACTGCCCCTCTCGGTCCACTCGGGACGACAGGCGGGGAAGCGCCCCTGATCTGGGCCTTCGCGATAGTAGGGATTCCCCCCCCAGGGCCTCCCGGGCTCACCTTACTGTCCCGGTGTTGCTGTCGGGCCTAAATGGGGCCGGGCGCCTCCTCCCCGGTCAGCCCGCTTCTGTCTGCACGTGGGGCTCAGACCGGGGGAGGCGGCCCGCTCTCTGAGGCCCTCAGCGCTTCTCGCGGCCTTGAAGGGTGATTCGGGGGCTCCCGCTGGCAGTGGAGCCCCTCCGGCAATGTTCTTCCCTGGGCTCCGGGCCTCCGTCGGCCTCCGGACCCGGGGACCAATGGCGTCGCGGCTTCTTTGGGGGCGCGGCCTCTGACGCGGCCTGTACTTGCGTTGCCTGGCAACGCCTCCCGCCTCTCTCCAGGCCCAGCGGGGCCTTCGTTGTACCCGCGGCGGCCCTCCCTTTGCTACGGGGGTCGCGGCGATGATCTGGGCTACGCTGCTTCACTCCCGGCAGCTCCTGGCGGCGGCGGTAGGTTTGGGCACACCAGCGCTTCTTTTCTCCTCACAGCGCAGGGGTGCTTTTCTCCTCACAGCGCAGGGGCGCTTTTCCTCTCACAGCGCAGGGGCGCTTTTCTTAATCACAGCGCTTCTCCACACGCAGCGCTCAGCTGACACACAGCGCTCACAGCAGGGCAGAGTGTTGGCACTTAGCGCTTGGAAGGGGGTGAAGGTCCCGTGCTTCTGGACAGCACAGCGCTAGAGGAGGACAGCGCTTGCAGCAGGACACACAGGGTGAGGGTCCAGCGCTTAGAGGCACAGCGCTTTACCTGGTGATCCCCAGCAGTAGCGTTTAGATGTTGGTTTGCTTGGTTGCAGTTTCTTGGTTGCTGGATCAGTGCTTGTAGTTGCTTGGGTTGTGGTTACTTGAGGGGAAAAGGGGTTGAGTTGGTGGGCACAAGAGGTAGGTAGGTGCCCTTCAGGCACACTGGAGGTGGTTCCCTGGGTCCCCTCACGCTGGGCAAGGTCAGCAGGTGGAAGGTGTTCCTCATCTAGCTCAGCACAGCAGTGCCTAAGCCCAGTCAGTACCAGTAGTGTAGGTCTCCCCCTAGGCCCAACAGCCTGTACTCCGGCAGAGGTTCCCCCAGGTCCAGTGGTGCCCCAACTGACTAACTAGGTTTCCCTCCAAACCTCTTATACCCCTAGGTCAGGTGACCCTCCTGAAGGCGGCAAAACATAACTCCTCCCGAGCTGGAAGGTTCTAGAAGCTTCCCTCATGTCTGGCTATGAGGCCCAGAGGCAGGGACGGCATGGATACTGTATCATTATGTCCCAGCCTGATCCTGACTACTAGTATGTGCGTGCGCAATGGCCACTCCGCAGTAGCAGGGGCCTGTGGCAGCCATCTTATTAGGAGAGAGCACCTGCACCTCAGCACTGTTTGGCAGTGGTAAGGCGCCCAGAGACCTAGGTCCAACAAAAAGATGGTGGCAAAAATGAGGCGCAAAGAGAAAAAAACGGGGTAAGACCACTCTAGGGCTGACAGGTCTAACACGCGTCCCCCCAGCCGAAAGTGGGGAGAGCTTCCCAACCTCTAGGGAGTTCTCATCGCTAAGGCGGAAAACCGGGAGAGACCGTCAGCGTTGGCGTGGTCTACTCCGGGTCGATGTTCCACCCGAAAGTCCATCCCCTGGAGGGAAATGGACCACCTCAACAATTTGGGGTTTTCGCCTCTCATCTGCATGAGCCAGCGAAGGGGTCGGTGGTCGGTTTGAATAAGGAAGTGAGAGCCAAAGAGGTATGGCCTCAGCTTCTTCAAAGCCCAAACCACGGCGAAGGCTTCTCGCTCTATAGTACTCCACCGCTGTTCCCGGGGAGTAGCCTTCGAGAAATAAAGGCCACTGGCTGGTCTTGGCCGTTATCATTCAGTTGGGAGAGCACAGCTCCAATGCCATGCTCAGAGGCGTCTGTCTGCACGATGAATTCCTTCCCAAAGTCTGGAGTCCTAAGCACCGGAGCGGTGCACATCGCGTGCTTCAGAGTGTCAAACGCTTCTTGACATGCAGCCGTCCAGATGACTTTGCGTGGCTGCTTTTTGGATGTCAATTCAGTCAGGGGGGCTACGATGGTCCCATAGCCCTTGAAAAACCGGCGGTAATAACCCGTGAGGCCAAGGAAGGCCCGGACCTCCGTTTGGGTTTTGGGGGGCTCCCAGGCCAAGATGGTCTCAATTTTGGCCTGGAGGGGTTGCACCTTACCCCCGCCCACCAGGTGTCCCAGGTAGACGACAGATCCCTGTCCAATCTGGCACTTGCTAGCCTTGATGGTTAGGCCAGCCCGCTGTAGAGCCTGTAGCACCTCCTGGAGATGCTCCAGATGGTCCTCCCAGCTGCTGCTGAAGACAGCTATGTTATCCAGGTAGGCAGCAGAAAAGGCCTCTAGGCCAGACAGTACCTGGTTAACCAACCGCTGGAAAGTGGCCGGAACATTTTTCAGCCCGAAGGGCATCACCCGAAATTGAAAGTGGCCCTCGGGGGTGGAGAACGCAGTCTTCTCCTTCGCTCCGTCCGCCATGGCAATCTGCCAGTATCCTGACGTCAGGTCGATGGTACTCAGATACCGAGCTGCTCCCAGTCGGTCAATGAGCTCATCCGCCCGAGGGATCGGGTGAGCATCGGTCTTGGTCACGGAGTTCAGACCACGGTAATCCACACAGAACCGAAGTTCTGGTGTGGTGCCCGGTGGGGCCGCTTTCGGCACCAACACCACCGGACTAGCCCAAGGGCTGCTGGAAGGCTCAATCACCCCCAGCTCCAACATCTTGGCCACCTCACTCTGGATGCTGGTTCTGACTTTGTCGGACAGCCGGTAAGACTTGGTTTTCACAGGCGGGCTGTCTCCTGTGTCCACATCATGGGTACACAGGTGCGTAATCCCAGGAGTGAGGGAAAACAACGAGGAGTACCGCTCCAATACCTGGCGGCAGTCCCCCTGTTGCTCAAGGGTCAAGGATGGGGAGAGAACCACTCCCTCCACCGATCCATCGTTCTCTTTGGCCGCCAGAAGGTCCGGAAGAGGCTCGCTCTCCTCCTCTTCACTCCCGTCCGTCACCATCAGGAGTTCTGACCGCTCCTGGTGTGGCTTAAGGCGGTTGATGTGGAACACCCTGTGGGGTTGTCGGGGGGTCTTGAGGTCTACTACATAGGTGGTCTGGCCTCTTCTCTCCAAAATTTCATATGGTCCAGTCCACCGGTCCTGGAGGGTGCTAAGCTCTCCGGGCTCCATGACCCACACCTTCTGTCCAGCGTCCAACTCCACCGTCCGAGCATTCCGGTCATACCACTCCTTCATGACGGCTTGACTAGCCTCCAGATTGTCTGAGGCTTCCTTCCACAGCTTGGCTATCTGGCTGCGGAATGCCAGCATGTAGCTGACCACATCACGGGGGAGCTTCTTAGAAGACTTCTCCCACCCTCCTTCACGAGACTGAGGGGCCCTCTAACGGGGTGTCCATAGAGCAGCTCAAAGGGGCTGAAACCGACCCCTTCTGCGGCACCTCTCGGTAGGAGAAGAGCAGACAGGGTAAGAGGACGTCCCACTTCCTTCTCAAGTCCTCGGGTAGGCTCCGGATCATCCCCTTCAGGGTCTTATTGAAGCGCTCCACGAGCCTGTTAGTCTGGGGGTGGTAAGGAGTGGAGAACCTGTAGGTCACTCCGCACTCCTTCCACATGGCCTGCATGTAGGCCGACATGAAATTCGTGCCCCTATCTGACACCACGACCTTGGGGAATCCCACACGGGTAAAAATCCCCATCAAGGCCCGCGCCACCACAGGTGCAGTGATGGTCCTCAGAGGAATGGCCTCCGGGTACCGGGTGGCATGGTCCACCAACACCAAGATGAACCTATGTCCCGAAGAAGTCGGCGGGTCCATTGGCCCGACAATGTCAATTCCTACCCGCTCAAAAGGGGTACTGACCACCGGGAGCGGTTCCAAGGGGACCTTCAACTTAGTCCCAGTCTTGCCACTCGCCTGACAAGTCACACAGGTCTTACAAAAGGTGTCAGAGTTAACTCTCATCCTGGGCCAATAAAAATATGGGACCAATCGCGCAAATGTCTTATCCTGGCCCAGGTGTCCTGCCAGTGGTATCTCATGTGCCAATTCCAGCAGGAAGGCTCGGTAGCATTGGGGGACCACTAAGGCCCTTGATGACCCATGCACCGGAGCCTTAGGCTCACTGTAGAGGAGACCATCCTCCCAGTAGACATGGTAATTACCGGTCTCTTTACCAGTTGCTTGGGCTTCGGCCTGCTGCTGCATGCCTTCAAGCGTTGGGCACTCTCTCTGCGCCCGACAGAATTCTTCCCGGGTAGGCCCTCCTTCCACCTGCCACTCTGCAGGGGTCGGCAAATCCCCCACGGGAACGACATCCACCTCAGCGGACTCCGGGGTCACCTCCGTGGGCTCCCCATCCATCTTGCAGGGTGCATCCTCAAGGATGTCTTCTTGTCCAGCAGTTCGCTCCGCACCACGCTACCCCGTTTCCAACACCCCATATCTTCTGAGGTAAGCTATTATCCTATTTCGTTTAACAGTGTTATTGAGCCCTCGGACATTCCAAGTTACGAACTTATATTTTTGTTTAGTTCCCTTCATGCTATGGATCATCACTAGGGTCCTTGCTAGCTCTCAGGTAATGCTCTTGCCTTGGATTGTGCTTGAATTTAGCCCCCCTGTATCTCTTCCTCTGTGTAACATGACTTTTCTGTTTCCTGCTGGTGTGTAACTTCCCATCACATCTCTAACATAAACATTTACAACGTCCCCCTCCCTCCACCCACAGGCAGTATTTCCACATTCCCTTAGTTCTCCAAATGGCCTAAAGGACTGGTGACTCCGCCCCAGAAAAAAAGGAACTATTAACCCACCCCCTTCCTTATACTACCCCACTCAACTGTATTTGATGTTGTGTTCCTGTAAGCGTCATTTAACTTCTAAGAATGCATTTCGAAGGTCTTGTACTTTCCTGGTGTAATCTGGGAATATTTGGATGACGCGGTCTTCATAACAGGGTGGGCCGTTAGTACGAACATACTGAAGTATTACGTCTCTATCTCTGAAATTGAACAATCGGGCTATGATAACTCTGGGCGGCGCTCCTCGTCTCGGCGGGGGGCCCTGGGCCCGATGTGCTCTTTCTATAGTAAAGAATTTTGAGAGTTTTATATTAGTCAGGGTTGTATTGATCCAATTTTCGAGAAATAGATCCGCTGCCGGTCCCTCCGCCTTTTCAGGGAAACCTATAAATCTCAGGTTGTTCCTCCTTGATCTCCCTTCTGCATCCTCCACTCTGTCTTCTGTGTGCATTGTTTGGGCCTGTAGGTTGGTGACCATGGTACGGAGCCTCTGGACCTCCTCTCATAGTGACACAACCTCCCCTTCAGTGGTCGTAACTCTTTCGGCTACCTTACGCAGATCTAGGTGCAAATGGTTTATGTCCAATGCCATTGTGTCCATTTTCATCTCCAGCGCCACTCGGGACTCTCTGATGGTCTCCAGTATGTCCGCCTTATCTCGCGTCATTGCGCCCTAGTTATTCGGATCCTCTGCGCCTCTCCTGGGCTGATCTGGTGCTCCCGGGCCTTGGACCGTGTATTGGACAATTTTATTGGCTTGACCGCCTCTCGTAGACTTCTCTTTGACCATTTTCTGCTTGCGTGTTTATATTCTATTAAGGCTGCGTGCTTCTCACATTCTAGTGTGCATTTGTTTTGTTGCTGTACACTGTTATCGCGCTGCTTCTGCCGGCAGGGGCGAGGGGACCGTCACCCCTTCTTGATCATTCCCCTATGCTCCTTTATGGCAGGCTACTTCCGCGCAGTTCACCTGCAGCAACACCGAGTCCCACTGACCGTAGCACCCACCGTACAGGGGGGGATCCTGGGTTTTTGTGGCTGCAGCCTGGTTGGCGTCAATTGTTAGTACTGACAGGCCACTGACGCTCTGTCATAATCGGGGGGGCGGAAGGCCCTGGCTTTTTGTGGCTGCAGCCTGGTTGGTGCCAATTGTTAGTACTGGGAGTCCACTGGGGCTCTGTTTTAACCAGGGGAGGGGCGGAAGGTCCCGGCGCTGCCACTGGCCCTCCGGTCACGCGTGGTCACCTCTGGCTCTGATACTATTCCGGGGGGGATCTGTTTTCTTATCTTAGCCCCCTATGCCACCATCCAGTGTCTATTCAGCGCTTCTCTCGCAAGTGGGCTGGGCCCCTCCTCGACCACCCAGTCGGCCGTCTCCCTAAGCACTGTGTCACTGCCTTGCCGGTATGCCTCCGCCTCCTTCTTCAGGGGGTCCCCGCTCACTCACCACATACAGCTCCAGGCCGTCGCGGGATCGCGTACACTTTGCAGCCTACTCGTGACTGCTGCGTGCAGCGGGCCTCACCCTGCAAGGCCCGTCTATCCGTCAGCCGCCCACTGCACACCCCGCCGGGCGCCCTCACAAGGCTCCCGTCGATCCGCACAGGTGTCCGGTGCACTGCTCAGGCTTTTTTCTCGGCAGGCAGCTCAGCCCTCACGCGAAGGAGGCCATACGCCGCTTCAGACGCTTCATTCCACACCATCAAGGAGGTCAGGCAACTCCATTACGGCGTCAGGCATGCCGGTCGCCCTTAAGTTTCTTCCTGCTTCGATCAACATTCAATACGCAGCGGCTTCGCTCCGTTTTTGGTTCCGCTGTGGCAGGGTGTCCCCCAGCTAGTTTTGGGGTAGTTTATCTGCTGGTTCCGCCAAGATTAGTGGAGGATTAATTCCTTAGGGGCAGGAGCTCCGCTCTAGCATGCCCGCTCGGCCATCTTGTCAGGCCATGCCTCCTCTTTGAAAAGTTAGTTTTTAAATCTAGAACCTCCACAAACCTGATGTAGCCATCCAAAGATCTCTGAAGGAAAATTGTGGTCCTTGATAAAAGTAAAGAGTCATCCACATGAACTAGAACCAGGGCGTCTTTATTACAGATTTGTTTGGTGTCCTGATTCTTATTTTTCAAATGCCTCTCTAGCCCATTGGAATGAAGTAAAAAGAGCAGTGGGGCAATAACACAACCTTGCTATACCCCTTTGGTTATTTCAAACCTTTCAGAACATTCTCAGTCGGTCCCATACTGAACACTGGCAAATAAATTCAGGTAGAGATGCTGCAGAAGATATATAATGTCATCGTCAAAGGCCATTGAAGCAATAATGGATCAAAGATTGGCCCTATTGATGCGGTCAAAGGCAAGAAAGGGTCCATAAATGCTAAATATAGGAAGCCACCTGTAGCCATTTCTTGTTTAATAAATGTAAATTAAGGTACTGTTTAGTCATGTTTGTCACAAAAAGAGTCGCTCCTAGTTAGGTGACCTAGGATCTAAAGTGTTAGTTTGTGAGTGCAGGCATCTCACAAAAAGTGAAGGACTGGTCTCACACACCACCTGGTGTCATGCTTCATCATTGACCAGTCCTCGCCCTCTAAAAACTTGGTTTGATAGAGGGCGGGCATACACCTGACGACAGGGTTGCACTTCTAAACTAAGTGGGGGCCCTAAACAAAAAAGGTGAGTTTTTAAAAAACCATTATAGATGTCAAACCAATTTTAATATAACTGGCATCTATATGGTGATTAAAAATGAGTGATCGGTGTATTGGGGATTCTATTGTCCCCCCACTGTGGTAAATGTGGTCGACATGTTTCTGCCCAGTGGCCCAGAAGGGTCCATGGCATTCATCAGGACCTAAACAATAAGAAAAATTTAAGAAAAACGGGCTCCACTCTTACCAGACTATGGTGAGAGGATTCCACTAAGTGGGGTGATAAAGATCACTCTCACTAATATACGGCTAAAGGATTCAAGCCTCAAAGGAAAAACATAAACAAGGAACACAAACGTGAAATACAAAATAGCACCATGGTCAAATCTTCAAATCAGCCACATACACATACAGGTATAGTGAGTGGCTAAAAAGTGCAACAAACGTTTCAGTCATCTGTGCACTTAATATTCTGTGGAAAATGGTAGTCACATAGCTTACCCTATGTATGGGATCAAATTGCCCCATAGGAGGGTGAGGGCGGAAGACCCCTTTGGTCAAACGCTATGAAAATAAGGAGAAAAAGGAAAAAAGGAAACAAAGAGAAACAGTTTGTAAATGAGAACAAAACAGCTCAAAAACGATTCCCTAGGCGTGGCGATCTATCAGCCAACATCCACATATACATATCCATTCATGCACCCATTCAAACTCTTACTATTCCGTGGTTCGTCCTCCACTGTTTTGCCTACGTGTGTACTCCTCACCTCCTCGCTGGTAAATGAGGAGGGCGAGCGTAGGCTATTTATAGTGTTCACGATATATTGTCCGCGACAAATGATGGTCTAATTAGCTATAATTGAACGTGGTGTCGGCAAGATCCGGTGTCACAAGCCGTTTTCAATAAAATGATGCCTGACCTGCCTGAGGTAGATGGATGGATGTGTATGGCCTTGAAAGGACATCCGTTGTCCGCAACGTGGTTGCCTGGTGACTGCGTTTGGTGCCGGACACGTGGGTATAGTCCTATCTGAAACTCCGTCAAAACGAAGTGTACTGAAGCGGCGCATGCGCACACGTTATCCACTAAAGTAAATCTCTACTGCGCGCATGCGGGCGTGGTCCCGTCCGAGGTAAAATGAGGGTGAAGTGTTGAAGGGGCTGCGTATGCGCACTATTACAATGTAATAAACACTGCTATGCGCGCATGTGTGTAATGCCTCCTTACTAACGTCCAGTGTTGCCGGACCATCACACCAGGTCTAATATACCCGATGGCAAAAACGTGCCTAAATTAAGGAAAGGATTCCCTAATTTTCAGTATTTGTACGATGTACAAATAATATGTAACTATCTGGATATTTGTAATTTCAATGTGCAATGTAGTAAAATCACTAATGTATCATTTTTCATCAAACAAACAGAAAAACCACCGCATGCCCAGGGTTCATATACTCTCATGTAATAGTGTCTGTCCATCGTGACATATGTCAGAGGTGAAGAGTCTGCATGTATATAAGAGATATTTGGGTAGAGCATTTATCGTTAGTGTTCTAGGTATTATGATCTACAACAATAAATGAGATATCAGTGTTCTAATTAATAGTGGCCTGTTTATGTAAGTTGTAACCAGGGGATAGCATCATTCAGTCCCTTCTCCCATGTCCGAAGGCGGTATACCCACCTCTGCTCTCTAATGTGAAGAGGTCTGGTCAGGTCGGCCTTGTGTTTCTTCATAACTTCCAGCACTACCCACTTAAGATCGCCATCTTTGTGATTATGTTCCAAAAAGTGTCTGGTTAGTTTAGTGTTTGTTTTTCTACATCGTATGGTACTGCGGTGTTCGTTGATGCGGATTTTAATCTTCCTGGTGGTCATGCCCACATACATTAGACCACAAGGACATGTGAGAAGGTATACCACATTTTCGGTATTACAATTGCTGAAGTTGTTTAATTTCCATGAGTTTGTGGTTCCGATGTCTACTTTCTTAGTGGTCACAGTTAGTGGACATGCAACACACCCTCCACATGCATAGTGTCCCATGGGTCTTTCAGTGTTCCACAGGGTGACCTGGTCTTCTCTTGTTCTTGACAGGTCTTTGGCATGTACCAATTCGTCCCGTAAATTTTTGCTTCTCTTAAATGCAAAGAGTGGGGGTTCCCAATGCTTTTCCGCCCCATCCAGAATATGCCTCACAATTCAGGGATTGCAAAATGCATTTGAGTAGCCCACATCTGGCTTGGGAAGAGTAACCGTCAATATAAGGTAGATCCATAGCCCAGGTTTTTTGGAACATCATCGTATCGTAGGTACTGACAAAGGTCATCCATTCACTGCTCTTCCATTTAAACGCTTTACCTGTCAAAATCCAAAAAAATAAACTTATGCCATTATAAAAATGAACTGGAATAGCAAACATATCCCTGGGTTAATGTAGAGCATCAGAAGGGAGTTGATCATTACTGTCTAGAAATGTCGAGGGCAAAAATCTATTTGAGGTTGAAATTAAAGGTACCGGATGCC
Organism: Calotriton arnoldi; assembly: GCA_963921515.1. Taxonomy (NCBI): domain Eukaryota; kingdom Metazoa; phylum Chordata; class Amphibia; order Caudata; family Salamandridae; genus Calotriton; species Calotriton arnoldi. The sequence goes on along the minus strand of CAWUFW010007723.1, from coordinate 428,412 downwards.
AATAATTTACTTGATAAGATTCATAAAAAGTGTTAGAAAGCATATGTGCCTTATAAAACAGTCCACAAGGGAACAACACAAATCCTTCAATCTTACCTTCCAGGGTCCAAGCTAGAAAATAGCCTGTCTAAAAGTGTTTGATTTTTCAAATTGATAACAATACAATCCCCTTTACAATCATTTTTTGAATGACCTATCCAAGACACCTGTCTGACCAAGAGGACATCCTCAAGCGTAAAAATAGAGCCCCCAAACTATCTACAAAGTGAGTGAATAGTCCTCCTTTTTAGTTGTGTTGAGTCCTCGTGTAGGCAATTTCTTAGTGGGGGGACATCTTTTAATACCAAATCATAAGGTGCTGCCTGTGGTGGAAGATTAATGATCAGTAAATCAGATCCCATTGCTCGGTATTGGGAGCCATGGCTACTTGTTTTTTGTTTGATTTAAGGAACTCAGATGGAACAAAAGAGTCTGCCATTGTCAAAGTATCCTGAAAATCAGAAACATTTGCCAATCTTAGATAAATGAGATTCAATCGATGAAAGCTTACATATAATATGTTTAAGCCCTGTTTCTAACAGTATCTCCAGTTTACACAAAAGTTTAGCCTCCATAGAGTCAACAAGGTTTGATAAAAATACTTGATTAATTAAGAAAGGTTTGTATCCAGCTGCAAATCACAAATCACTGGTTGGTATCTGGCTGCAAATCCCACAGTGATTCATTCCTGGAAGATGGGGTAGTGCTAGCATTACGACTAGGATTGTAATTTATGGACAAGCACCTCACTCACCAAGTCCTCCTTGGTTACATTAGTTAAAATAAGTTTGTCGGTGGTTGCAATGAAACACTGTTCCCCATTACCAATTTCATTGTTAGTTGCCCCAACAGCTTTAGCAAGAAAATGATCCAGCTGTAAGGAGGGCCTCTGTTTCTTACAATTTCTAGCACAAGGGAGGTACAGCAGCCTTCCTTTTCCCCATGACTAAAAAGTTATAAAGAGCCAGATGAAAAAGAGGGGGCCCAGCCCAGCCTCTTCTGGCCACTGATAAGCCACAGACGGGTCTGCCTTTGGCTTCTCCATGTTATGTTCTATCTCGCTCGGCTCTGATCCACACTCCATTCCAGGCTTTCCTCTTCCCTGCCTAGTATATCCTGGTTTCCCTTGCCTTCCCTTTTACAATCCCCAGTTCAGCCTTCACTTCATTGGGGGTTCCCTGATTCCTTGCACTTGGCTCTTTCCCTGCCTCTGTGTTCTTCCCCTGAGCCTCTATTTATTTCAGCCTGGTTAGATCATAGTGCAGTGGCTTGTAACTGACTTGCTTGTTGAGTGTCTTCATGCTCTGTCGCATCCCTGTGGCCACTGCTTTCCAGGCTTCCCTTTTGATTCAGTTTCTAGCTCTTGTTTTTCTGCCTCTCTGTTTCTGTGATTTTCCTTGTTCCATGTCTTGTTTGCACTCTTTCTAATCTGCCCTGTTCCATGTATTCTCCTCGCCTTATGTTCTGTGTATTCCAGTCTTCAACCTGAACTTTATTCCAGTCCTTCATTTCGGAGCATGGTTCTTGTTTCTGTGTTCTACTTGCCTTATAGCACTCTTTCTCCATAGGAGCTGCAGGTGGTCTTTCTGAATTCTGTGAGATTAATATGCTCTTTGCTTTCTTATAAGATCTTTTCACCCCAGAGACATCACTATGAAAGGAACATACAAACTATAATTTATGATAGTTTGTCTGTTGTGTCCTTTGTACCCTTTTGTTGTAATACTTGTTTTATCTTATAGTTTCACCTTACAGATTTTGTTTCCTTATCAAAGCATGTTCCTGCTTAGTCAAGTCCTCAGCTTCTGTCCACCATTCTTCCCCAGCCTTCAAGTACTTGTATAAGTTTTACCCCAGCACTAGAACCCCTCTTTCTTACAGAGAGCTCACACTCCCTGTATTCCAGTCATGTTCCAAACTTACCCAGCTAATCTTCTGACAGAAATGAAATGAAATGAAATACCAGCATTTGTAAAGTGCACAGCTACCTCCGGAGAGGTGTCCCGGCGCTGGGGGCCCTCGGGAAGATTAAGCGAGCTATTGCCCAGAGTCACATGGTGCTGGGCTAACCTGCCACCGCTACCGGGGATCGAACCGTGAACCCTGTGGTCCGGAGTCAGGCACCCTGGCCGCTGCGCCACACCTCTTCCAGAAGGAGCATGGGTGGGTCTTATCACCATTGTAATTTTCAATGCAACTTCTCACTTTTCTCTCAATTTTGATATGCTTGCCTGGCCAAGAATAAGTATCCTTTTCCTCTTCACAATTCCTAAGTGGCTTCATGGCATATTTTCACTACTTTACGCTTGCTCTCTTTTGAGAGAAAATCTTCTATTCCTTATAAGAAAACCTCTGTCATCAGACAACTCACTCTGAACATCCCAAAATTTCTTAAACTCTTCTGCTTTTAGTATTTTTTCATGCCTATCCTTGACAATAAGTTCTCCTACACTCAGCGGAACAGTATCCTTCTGATAAGCATGATCCCATACCTCCTTAACTACCAATGCATATCTCATTAGTATGCACTAATGCAATTTGAAACTCCTCCCATTCATTCTTGGGCCATTCAATAAGGGGCAAAGGTAACGTACAGAGGCAATATGCCACTCATTAGGTCACTCCCAGGACATTGTGAATCAAGAAGTTGTAATCTTGTAGTCATAGAGAGTCTCGCAATTCTGGGGGAATCTTTAACCAACTCTTTCATGGTCAAGACCTTATTCAAAGCTATGTGATCGGTCTTGACTAAAAACTGTGTACCCAAAATAAATGGTAAGAAGTGTTCAACACCAACATACAACCCAATACTTCTCTTTGTGTGACTGAGTAGTGCTCCTCAGTGGGAGTGAGTGAACAGGAGGCAAGCTTATCAGTTACTTCCTTCCCACCATCCTCAATTTGACTTTGAACAGCTCTGAGATCTTTACCCATAGCATCTATGGTTGTTACACTTTTTGTCCAATAATCAAAACCATGCAAAGGTTCTGGTTTATGAATTTCTTTTTTTATGGATTGAAACATTCTGACACATTCTTCTGATGAAGTACACTTAATTTGTTTCTAAACAGACCCCTTGATACATGCAACTTTTTCTAAGCATGGTTCCTGTTTCTGTGTTCTACTTGCCTTATAGCACTCTTCCTCCATATGAGCTGCAGGCGGTCTCCCTGAACTCTGTGAGATTAATATGCTCTTTGCTTTCTTGTAAGATCTTTTCACCTCATGGAGACATCACTATGCAAGGAACATACAAACTATAGTTTATAATACTTTGTCTGTTGTGTCCTTTGCACCCTTTTGTTGTAATACTTCTGTTATCTTACAGTTTCACCTTACAGATTTTGTTTCCTTATCAAAGCATGTTCCTGCTTAGTCAAGTCCTCAGCTTCTGTCCACCATTCCTCCCCAGCCTTCAAGTATTTGTATAAGTTTTACCCCAGCACTAGAATCCCTCTTTCTTACAGAGAGCTCACACTCCCTGTATTCCAGTCATGTTCCAAACTTACCCAGCTAATCTTCTGACAGAAGGAGCATGGGTGGGTCTTATCACCATTGTAACTTTCAATGCAACTTCTCACTTTTCTCTCAATTTTGAATGCATGTCTGGCCAAGAATAAGTATCCTTTTCCTCTTCACAATTCCTAAGTGGCTTCATGGCATATTTTCACAACTTTACCCTTGCTCTCTTTTGAGAGAAAACCTTCTATTCCTTATACGAAAACCTCTGTCATCAGACAACTCACACTGAACTTCCCAAAATTTCTTAAGCTCTTCTGCTTTTAGTATTTTTTCATGCCTATCCTTGACAATAAGTTCTCCTACACTCCGCGGAACAGTATCCTTCTGATAAGCATGATCCTATACCTCCTTAACTAACAATGCATATCTCATTAGTATGCACCAATGCAATTTGAAACTCCTCCCATTCATTCTTGGGCTATTCAATAAGGGGCAAAGGTAACATACTGAGGCAATATGTCACTCTTTAGTTCACTCCCAGGACATTGTGAATCAAGAAGTTGTAATCTTGTAGTCATAGAGAGTCTTGCAATTCTGGGGGAATCTTTAACAACTCTTTCATGGTCAAGACCTTTTTCAAAGGTATGTGAGCGATCTTGACTAAAAACTGTGTACCCAAAATAAATGATAAGAAGTGTTCAACACCAACATACAACCCAATACTTCTCTTTCTTGTGACTGAGTAGTGCTCCTCAGTGGGAGTGAGTGAATAGGAGGCAATATCATCAGTTACTTCCTTCCCACCATCCTCAATTTGACTTTGAACTGCTCTGAGATCCTTACCCATAGCATCTATGGTTGTTACACTTTTTGTCCAAGAATCAAAACCATGCAAATGTTCTGGTTTATGATTTTTTTTTTATGGATTGAACATTAAATTGAATTTTAAACAGACCCCTTGATACATGCAACTTTTTCTGAAAAGTTCTTTTGAGTGGAACTTGACGTGTGCTAGGAAGGATCTCAAATAATTCTTGCAACATCGGACGACAGCTATTTTAATGGCATAAGGAAATTCCTTATTTGGCTATATTCTTTTTCTGCAAATTTCATGCTCCAAAAGTTTTTGACACTGACAGGCCACTCGCAGCCCCAGTCAAGACTTAATGGAATTTATTTTCGTGCAAGATCGCAACTGGATGGTGGATCTTTGCTGCTTAATTAAGATTCCCATTGCAAGCTTATCGAATTACTTAATAATATTAATACTCATGCAAGATCGTAACAGGATGGTGGATCTTTGCCCACATACTACTGCTGTGATATAAGGCTGTCCACATCTGCTTCCCCAGTCCTGAAGAAGACCCGCCGTGACGCACAATCCGCGCTTACACCTGGATCGAAACGTCGATACGCTTGTGACAATCCTGAACCTACTCTTTCGACTCCACGCCACAAGGAAAATCAAACCCCAAGTGTTTCGGAGATTTATGTACCTAGGGATGGATGTCATTTAAATGATTGTTTTTAACCAGCAATGCATCACTGTATATAATATTCTCACAACCAGCACTTCTTTTGCACCTTGTCACTTCAGCACTTGCTCCGTTTTGTCTGTTTATTGCTTGTGACAGCCGAGTAGTGTCATCTATACACTATATAATAGAAAAAAAGAAAAAAAGTAGTTTCTTCTTTCAATATATTCCTTGTTTTACTCATGATTTGTGTGTTCCTTTGTTTTCTTCCCTCCATTAACTGTGAACGATATAAATGTTTGAATAAGTTGTTCTGTATATATATATATATATGTTTTTTGTAGTCAGTAAGCAAGAAAGCAATTCTGTTCCCGACAGAACCAATATTACTTCTAAACTTCACAACCAGGTTCTGAGGGGCACTGGGTTACCCCATTATACTAGACACCAAAAGTGTTACAGACTGCACAGCACACTTACATTTGGTATGGTCAGCTGTCAATCCTTTACTTTCTAGAACTTGAAGAACAGCCCGTCAGGACCTGTCATCCTCATCCTTACTTTACCCCATAACTACAATGTCATCCTGGTAAAAAAGGATGTCCTTCTTTCCCTTAAATTGCTCTGACATTAATCTTTGAAAAATGACCATAACTGTTGCTAGGCTTAATTACATCCTTTTGAAATGGACAATACCTCTAGCTATACATCTTACTGCCAGGACTCTCTCCACCAACTGACCCAGGTCTGAACACGAACCTTCCAAAAAAAACAATGGTGTCACAGCAGCTGTAAGAGGCAGCTGCATGGACAGTGCACCATTATTGCAATAAAGACTTCAAGACATTTAACACTGGAGTGCAAAGCGAACAGTCATGGACCAGTCACACCCATCAACAGGTGAAACTCACTACAACTTTAACCTATCAGAAACACACAGGACTCACGCATAAGAAAGCAAGACACAGACAAAAAAAAATCTGTTTCGCCATGTCGGTGAATTTTTATGCTTGCCTCTTATTTTGAGGAACAAATCTAAAAAAAGAGGGGAGAGGCTATGGTGTGGGCTGAATTCACGTGTTTTGTGGATGAATGTGAACCAGGCATATATCCTTGAGGTCATATGAATTCTCTTAACCTATACTTTCCCATTCTGTGTTTTTCAGAGCGGAGGAGGAGATCCCTGCCTCAAATGCTAAGATTTCCATCTATTAGTGTGGATCTGAAATCTCTTCGGAAATTAACTAGTAGGACCTTTAGGGACTTAATTTCAGTCATAAGAGTTTCCACTCCCTTGTGTAAGGGAGGAGACTTGTAAATCCTCCTACTAGGCAGAGATTTCCATGCAGATTTGGTAAATAACATCCAGGTGCTGATCTCTGCCTAAACATAGTCCGAAATGTACATGTGCACAGATCTCCGCGCATAGATTTCCCTTTCTGAATAGCGTCCTTTATTTTTTGTCCTGAAATAATCAAAACTGTAAACCAGCATTGACAAAGCCAATAAGACTGGTTTATGAATGAAAGTGCCTTTTGTGTCATTGATGAGTTTAGGCACTCAATAAGTGATCATGCAGGCTCCCTGTCACTCATCTTTGTCACTCATACATCCATTAATCCACTGACTCATTCTTGTGTTCACCCTCTGACACAATCACAATCAATCCACAAAAACTCATATGCAAAATAAATTAAAAGGACACAAGTAGAACAAGCATTGGCAAAGCCAATAGGTTTCGCTTTGCAAAATCTATTGGCTTTGTCAATGTTTTTTACATGTCACACAGCAGTTAAACTGCTGTGCAACATTGCTTAAAATAAAAACATAAAATCTCTATGATATGGCAAGCAGTGCCCGGGTCATAGCGCTTTTTTTATCAAAAATCAAATAGAAGGGAAAAAGGAAGGAAGGAAGTGAGTACGGGAGGAACAGAGCTATGGAGGGGAGAAGCGAGAAAGGGAGAAAGGAAGGGATAGGGTCAGTGAGGTAGGAAGGAGTGATATGATAGAGGGATAAGGGAAGGAAGGGTGGCAAGGGGGAAGGAATTAAGAGAAGGAAGGGAGGAAAGATGGGAGGATGTGAGTGAGGAACAAAGGGGAGAATAGAAGGACGAAGGGAGGGAGAGAAAGAGAGGAAACAAAGATAGGAAAAAAAGCAGAGGGGGCAGAGAAAGAAAGAAGAAAAAGAAATAAAGGGCTCAGTTAAAGGCAGAAGAGCAAGGTATGAGTGACTGGAGTAAATGAAGGAGAAATATGGGGGTGAAGTAGTGGGGGATGAAAGAAGGCCGGGTATAGGAGCAAGGAGTGAAGGGATTAAGAAGGGAAAGAATGAAGAAGGTGGAAATGAGGGAAAGAAGAAAGATAGGGAGGCAAAGAGGAAGATAGGCGGAAGGGACAGTGGAAGTAAATAGAGAGGAAGGGTGATAGAAGTAATGAAAAGAAGGGAAGGAAATGAAATGAGGAAAAGAGAAATGAGTGAAGCACGGGAATGAGAAAGAAACAAAGCAACTGGAAGGAATGCCTGATGGAAGGAGGACATAAGGTGGTAGAGCATGGATGCAGTGGAGAAGAATGAAAGACAAAAGAGGACTAGAGGATAGAAACAAAGAAAGGCAGGAAAAGAGGAGATGATGAAGGAGCCTATTCATGCTGCACTGCAAGAAGTATGTGCCTGATAATTCCACAGGCTTGGGAGCAGGGAATGGCCTGTCATCATATGGGTTCCCTTGAGATGATGTAGGGTTGGCATTGGGAGCTGGATACATCCTGGGTGCAGGCCTAGAGACATGGAGACAGGAGTGAAACAAAGAGAGAAATACACTGCGTAAGAGAAGCAAGACATGGTACTTGCGGCACCTGGAGCTGGACCGAGAGATGCTGTGCCCCAGCCGCACTGCAGCAGGCAGAGCCTCAGCCTACAAACACATACAGACCTCCCACCCTGACTAAAAACATCGGCCCCTTCCCTTCAAGTCTTAGCCACCCGCGTTCGGCCCCTTAATGTGTAGCCATTCTCTGCAGAGCGGAGCACCCTGAGTGAGGGAACGGACAATAAATACCGGGCGACCATCAAAACTTGTCCCACTCAGGCAGTAAAACAACCCGCCTACATAACCCAACTTCCAAGATGATGGATATATCAACTCTTAAGAGTGCTCACCCACTGATTTTATAACAAGGCCACCACCAATCACGTACGTGCGCAGGCAGGGAGTGTTGTGTATTACACGTACTAAAAGCCATTTAACTGCAACAATTCGCCTATTGCTGTTCCATTGGTCCTCTATGCTGCATGTTTTATCAGCTATGCGCTCTAGTGTTGATTGGATGTTGCAAGCCCCATAATTCTTACCATAGGTCAAGCTTTTTGCACCGCCAATTGGGGCCCGTAGCATCTCTCTGTTGTTTCCTTCCATGCCTCTGCAACAGCCTGATGTCAGAGTGTGAGAGGCATTCCAGTCAACCGGAAGTAGAGCAGAAAATTATGCAGAATCAGTGTATTGACCAATCATGGAAGAAAACGGCTCATGACAGCAAGTAAAACAGTGGCAGTAGGAGCGTGATACATGCTGCTGGAGATAAAAAGTTTTATAGAAAGACAATGAAGGTCACATTGATGTGCGCTGTTGTTTTGGAAAGTAAAGTCTTTAATGCAAACGATGCTCGTGTGAAGCACTCTGATACCTTTTGGTGGAGTTTGCGCTATGTAAAATAGAAAAACAATGTGTGCAGTCACGGGTAGATTAGGTAAAGGGCGGAGGACAAATAAAACAAGCACAGCGCAAGTGCTGTGCAGGCAAAACCTTAAAAAAAAGTTTGACAAACGCTGATGAAAAGGAGTACTTGGGTCATGGGACAATAATAAGAGAAACACACAAGGAACAACAGGAAATAGTATGCCACAATAATAGAAACGGAGGGAAAGTAAGTGGCAAGTGGCAAATTAAGGGTGGGATGTAAGCTCCTTTTAAAATTTATATTAAATACAATAGATTTCACAAGAAAAGCGCAAGCACTGTGCAGGGGAAACATAAAAAAGGAAACATGCTGCCGTGTGAACACAAGTGGTTCCGTAGGGTAAGTCCTACGGGGTACTGATTCAGAACCTGATTATTTTTTTCACAATCAATAGTGATTTTGTACTAGACTTTTATAAATGTACCACACCTCAGTAAGTTTTTATCAAAAATATATATATTTATTAAATTATTTGTTTTGTTTCTCTATTGTTCTCGCTAATTGTGTAAACAATTTTATACCAAAAGATAATACTAATGGGGGCTGTCTGACAGAGAAAACACAATAACAAATACACAGACAATTCAATGGGTGACTGTGGTGTTATGTTCCATATAGGTACCCTAATATAAGCTCGGGTAACATCATACCCCTTCACCTACATTACCTCCCCTACACTACACTGTAACGGGCCTTTTAGGATTGAACCTTTACCTAGTTCTAGTCCTGGGTGCAGAAGGAGGGTTTCTCCTAAACAATAGAGTCCTATAACTCCATCAATAGACTCACACAGTATGAATGAAAATTCATAAGGGTTCTTAGAAACCAGGCTGGGGTACACCACCTTCCTCCCCATATCTACGTACACGGTTCATCCCATACGTCATCTTCACATCGAACAATGGCTAATACAAGCAACAAGGGACAAAGGAACCCTAGATACTTCTGTATAAATACAGCACATCTTGCTAGTGTTAGTTAGAGGGAACCGAGACTTCCAGGCCAACACACTGACCAGAGACGCTGAGGCTCCTGCATGCAGACGCTCCAGCTGACAGTGGTCTGAACATCCCTCGCGGGGTGTCCAGCTCGAGACCAAGAAGGGCTTCTACATTCTCACTTCAGGTAATGGGGTTCGAATAAATCCTAGAGGGATTCTTGGCTTCACACCTACTCACATGCTAGGTACACTTAGGTACATCTAGATAGGCATTGTAGGAGTACACGCTTTCTTTTATCAATGCATTTTATATTCATGTATTTATTCATGCGTAGTGCAAGATGGTAGAACTGTACTATCCATTGATATTCACTGTACTGCTAATCATATATCTCTGTGACTGTCTAATGGTTGTTGCAGCTCATATATTCTACACGACTGTTCAATAAACCCTTATTGAAACGCCCAGGCTGTTTATTCTGTGTATCTCTGAGACAAGATAAGTGAGCACGAGTGACTGAGCGAAAAGTAGTACATTGTTTCCACGATCCTGAGGGATCAGGGTTGTCATGTTCTGAGGTTGCCAGAAACTATTCTCTCCCCGATAAGAGGAGACACCAGTGGCACTGGGAGCTAGCTCATGCAAACAGGCTAACATTTTCGGTGGGGATGTTCAGAGTCAGTCTGCCACCAAGCCCACAGTTTATGTTATCCGAACGCGCAGGTCCTGTATGGGTAATATAGGAACTACACGACAGTGGTGACATATAGTGCAAATGGGTGACCTTTCAAATTCAAACAATAAACAAGACAATTACATAAATTCTCCGTCCTTTTCAGGTCTTTCACTTTAGCTAGTCTTATTTTTTAAAATAATTGCTATAGTGAGCCAGGACATGAGATGGTTGTACGTCGACGTTTCGACCCTGTATATATATATGTGTTTGTAGATACATCAAGTAGGGTCTTCTTCAGGACAAATGAAGGAAGTGCGACAGCCTAATCAAAGGAAAATTAAATTCCTATTAGTATGGTGTGGAATAAAAAATGTACAATGTGTGAGCCGCCAAACTCTTGGGGTACTCACCCTTGGTGGTTGGGAATTCACAAGATTAAATCTATTAACTCCTCCAAGCCCGGAAGGAGTTTTTATTCAAGGATTATCTGCAAAATGATGAGATTGCCAGTTACTATCTGCATCCCTACATGTGTATAGCTACTACTCTATGCAGTTGCTGCATCCATTACATGTACTTACCAATCCACCAGCTTTTCAAACTTTAGCTGTGTACCTGTAATGAGAGGGAAAGACTAAGTGTACTCCTCACCCTTTAATAAAACAAGTCCACACATGGACTCCCAAAGATGGTCCCTCAATGTACGGTCTTAGAAACTCACCCCTTTGGATGTGCTCGTCGGCCTCCAGGGGGTAGTGGGTTCAAAATGTTAGTAGTATTCAGTCCTTATAGATCATCATGTATTGATGCCAAAGTCCATCAGTGCTTGCTTCCCAAACCTCCTTAAATACTTGAGGCAACATGGACATAAAATTAATTCAAGAAGCTAAGCGCTCAGCGGTGCAAAACTAAATGCTCCCTCCTACCCGCATCCCAACCACAGTCATAGGGGCCGATTCCGATCTCGGCCGAAAGCGCACCGAATACGATTTGTCCGGAAAAAATATGAGCCGAACGCGGTTTACCCGACCGATTTGTACAGTTGTCCGAGCGAGCAAGTACGATGCGATTGAACGCGAAATCGCCGACCGACTCGTTTCCGGGTCCAAACCGCTCCGTCCGACTCGTTCGCACTCGATTCGTACCGCGCAATGGAGACGTTTTACGACCGAGCCAGTACGATGCACGATCCGGACAGCCGGATCGAGTCGGAGCCTCCGACACGAAAAGCTCTCGGAAGCGGACTTCGGGGTCCGTGCCGGACCCCCTTCACCCGTAGCCGTACGAGTCGGACACAGGGGGACCCATGGGTCCCCCCTATACATGCGTGTACGGTGCGGATGGCACCAACGTGTACCCACTACAGCGGGCCCCCTTGTGCGCAACGTACCCATTGAGTCAATGGGAGCCCATGTACACGTCGTACGACCGGCTCCCATTGACTTCAATGGGAGTCCGACCGAACCGAGTCCGGCAGCATACGGCCGCATCGTACTCGCTCGGTCGGACTGCAGGGGTCCGGCTCGGTCGGAAAACAATCCGGATCGGTCGGAGAGCTTTCCGACCCAGATCGGAATCGGCCCCATAGTCCCCTTACCTGTATTCTCGAGTGTCTCTCACCAACTCACGGTCAAGTGAGCTGCGGCTGGTGTTCCCTGCTTAAATGGATTGCTGGGACACCACGTGACGATGTCACATGGCCATGTGAGGTCTGCTGTCCATGAGTGCTAACGTGGCGGCCTTCTTGACCTCTGTTGTCCTGTCAGGATACACGTGAGTATGGAAGCAGTGTGGTGCAGCGGATGGTTACTACCGCAGCCCCAAGTGAATGAAATAAATTTTCCTGATAGACTCATGTCTAGCAGAGGCTCGTGATAATGTGAGCCGCAGCTGAAAAATCTTAATTCTATGGATCAGTGCTTACATCACGTGAGTGTTTTGTTCCATTTGGGGCGTGAGTAGTCATTTGCCACATCGTTGAGCCCTTAAACTCTATATGATGGAACAGAGGTTAAGATGGCCGCCACCTTTCTAGTCACAGGCGTCACACCTCTTTTGACAATGTGACACTGTCACGTGATGTAAGCACTGATCAACAGAGTTACGATTTTCCAGGCTCACATTATCACGAAGATGGGGTCAAGCAGGTGTCCAGTAGGTGGCTTTCCACTCACCGGGTAAATCTGAGCTTGGACAGATCCTTGAGGAGGGTGGATTATGTGGGGATCGGTGAGGTCTGAGGTGATAGTTGAGGTCGTCAAGGAGGCTGACTGTGCTATAGTCAATGATCAGGGGAGTGGCAAAGTCTGCAATGGTGTAACTAAAGTTTGCATGTTGTCTGGAAAGGGGGGGTGCTAGAAGAGGTTGCTGCTCAGGGTGTAGTTGACGGTGATGAGGAGTTTGACGGTCAAGTGTTTCATGTTGCAGGTGGTGCTTTCTGAGGTGGTGGAGCACTCGAAGAAACCTTTGAAGATTAATTTTATTCAGGCTCTAGATCTGTTTCTCCTGTCCTGTCCTGTCTTGCGATCTTGTATCTCACAGGGATAGCCATGACAATGACAGTGGCTGATGAGGGAATCAGCCAGCTTTCGTTCAGAAAGAGCAGGTCTGGTGAGCAGTTGCATAGCAGATCCAAATCTCGGTGGCTTGTTTAATGAGGTATGGGGGAATGAGGTGGGTGCACGAGTGTGCATGTGGCACAGGAAAATGCACCTTCAGTATTGGGTGGTGAGGCTTGGGAACAGCTGTAATATCAACTTAAGAAACACAATAATAAAAAGAGGAGACGCAAAGAAATGGAAGGGGAAATATAAAAGCAGAAACTTATAAACTTAAGAACTGGCCAGCCGGCCCTGACACTAAAGCCCACTTATTTTTAGGTGGATATACAGATGTAATCAGAAAATGCCATAATTCACAGGGCAAGTAAGCCAACTAATGCAGACCAAAACATTACCCCATTCAGTTTGCTGACAGGAATAGAACAATGCGTAAATGACACTCAGACAGACCAATGGTAGAATAGAGCTGACCCAAAGGCCCTCTGTGTATCTATATGAATATATATTTATCTATATAGAAGTATTTCATAATCAATGATTTTTTATTTCAAGATCATGGCATGCAGCTAAGAAGAGATACTAACTCGAATTATTATAGTGCAATCTTCTCCTTCTATGGTTTGGCAGAGGTGGTAACCAACACTGAAATCCTTCCCTACACAGGTAATCTGTGACATTTCATGTAACAAAAGACATATATGTTATGTTATGTTAGGAATATTTATAGAGCGCGTAGCTACCCGTAGGCGTCCCAGTGCAAGCGGAAGCATCAGACAGTTGACAACAGCTTAGTAAATGGGGTTTTGAAAAAGCCATGTTTTCAAGAGTTTACGGAAGGACCGGAGGTTGGATTCTGAACGCAGATGGAGGGGGAGCGCATTCCACAGTTTGGCAGCGTTATAGTGGAAGGACGGACCGCCACTTCTCCCACTTTTGATTGTGGGGACTGACGCTAGGTAGAGGTTGGTTGAACGGAGGCATCTGCTTGGAGGATAGGGGGAGATGATGGTCCGGCTGATGGAAGGTCCTTTCTTCCAGAAGGACTTGTGGACAATACATAAGGACTTGAATTTTATTCTTTCCATGATGGGAAGCCAGTGCAAGGTCTTCAATGCAGGCCTTGCAGATTGGCTGTTGGGGATCTTAAGAAGCATACGTGCTGCACAGTCCTGGGTGATTTGCAGTTTGGTTGTGGTTGCCCGTGGGGCTCCTAAATACAGAGCGTTTCCGTAGTCGAGACGGGAGAGAATAAGGGCCTGGATCATGAGTCTCCTTGCCAGAAAGGGAAGGAGCGGAAGGACTTTGTGGAGCATTCGTAGAATGCCGCAGCATGAGGCGGCCAGTTTCGTTGGCTGATGATCAAATTTAAGTGACCGATCTAACCACATGCCCAGACTTTTGATCTGGTTTTTTGCCACTGGGGGGCCGAGACAGCTTGGCCATACTAATCCAAATTCAGAAACGGGTGGGTTGCCCAGCAGCATAAGCTCTGTCTTTTCTCCATTAAGTTTAAGGTATGAGGATTCCATCCATTTAGCTACTTTTTCCAAACAGGGACCTAGGCAGGGCGGAGATTTTTCCGGATGATTTAAGGCCACAACTAGTTGGGTGTCATCAGCGTACGTTACTATTTTAATACCAAAAGGAAGGACAATCTGTGCCAGGGGACTCATATAAACGTTAAACAGTGTCAGACTCAGGGACGAACCCTGAGGGATGCCGCAACTGAGTGACATACATTTTGAGATGCTATCTCCTTCAAAAACCTGGAAGTTCCTATCCTCCAAGAAGGACTGTAACCAGGTCATAACACCAACCAAGACTCCAACATTCTTCAACCTGCTGATCAGGATGTCATAGTTGACAGTGTCGAAGGCTGCGCTGAGCTCCAAGAGGATTATAGCTTCCATTCCTCCTTGGTCAAGAATCTTTTTAGACTCTTCTACCACTGCCAGTAAAGAAGTCTCTGTCCCATGTTGGGGGCGGAATCCGGTTTGCAAAGGGTGCAGTACATTGTGAGACTCCAGAAATGTAGAGAGGACAGAATTAATATGTTTTTCTAGTATTTTACTGATCACAGGAAGAAGAGAGATGGGACGGTAGCTACCCAGGATATCAGGGTTGAGATTAGATTTCTTCAGCAGTGCCTTCACCATAGCGTGTTTCCAAGATGGCGGCACTAGTCCGATGGAGATAGATGAATTGATCAACTTCAGTATTACAGGAAGGACTACTTCCCTAGCCTTACTCAGAGATAGAGGAGATGCTGGGTCGCTGGGGGAGCCAGATTTTACCAAGGCAGAGATCTTTATTAAAGTGTCCATATCCATCAGGGGAATTTCCACAAGGGAATGCTCGCTGGGCAAGGTGGCCTCCTTAGAAGGGGCGTTATTGGGAGGGGGGGGGGAGTGGGAAAAGGTATTGTAAATATCTTATTGTAGAAGAACTCGGCCAGTTCATTGGAACGGGCAGGGGAGCCCTCAAGAGGAGCATCAGAGACAGGCAGTTTTAGAAGATTCTTCGCTATCTGGAAGATTTTGCGGGGGTAGTTAGAGGCCAAGTTAATTCTTTCCTCAAAGTAGGCTGCTTGTGCCGCTTTCACTTCAGATTGATAGACTTTTATAGAGTCCCTATAATAATGTTTGCTTAGTGCGTCATAGTCCCTTCTCCAATTCCTTTCCAATCTCTTGCAGACTTGTTTGTACTCACGCAGCTTGGGGAAGTACCACGGAGAGGGGTTATCCCTAACTTTTTTATGGATGTGTTTCTTTGGGAGGACTAGGTCCAAGGAAGAGTCAATCCATTGGTTAAACTTTTCATTAGCGGAAATGGGATTAGGGTCTAAAATAGGCGTAGTGTCTTCCAGAACTGAAATCCATGATTGTAACGGAAGGTTGGACCAGGAACGTTTCCAGCTACTGGCCATACCAGTAGTGGGGGGTGGTATCAGTCTGTCCCAAAAAAAGGGATCACAAAATGGTCTGACCATGGTACTGGAATCGGGTCTCTTATTGAGAGTTCATTATTTTTGGTAAAAATGGGATCTAAGAGGTGACCTTTCGCATGAGTGGGGCCAGTGACTTTTTGCTTTAACTGGATAGCTAGGAGATTGTGGGCTAGATCAGACGCCACTGAGTCCAAGGGGTCATCTAATTGCAAGTTAAAATCCCCTAATAAAGTAAAATTAGAAGAGGAGCTTGCCAAACTGGCAGCAATTTCTGGTAACAGTTTAAAAAGTTGTCCATGGGCTCCAGGAGGGCGATAGATTAAAATGCTCGAGAGGGTGTGGGTGGGTGAGAACGTAATAGCAAAGGAGAAATTTTTGCAATCAGGTAGAATATTTGGGATAATATGGCATTTAAACCGATCTTTTAATAAGATGGCAATGCCTCCTCTCTTCCCCTGTTCCCGAACTCTCCTCAGGATATGGTATCCCGGCGGAAGGCATTGCACAAGGTCCGGTTCGGACTCACTACTGAGCCATGTTTCGGTTAAAAACAACGCATCGGGACACTCCTCTTCAAGCAGGATAGCGATTTCAGAGCGGTGTTTAGGTAGGGATCTGCAGTTTAAAGAGAACATTTTATATAGTGAGGGGATCAGTGGAACAGGACGGGATTTGGGGGTAGAGAGTGGTTTAAAAGAGCAGTATGGGCAAATGGGGACATCCATGGCTGGGCAGATAGAGTGTAAACATTTTTCACTGAATGAACCCTGTAAGAAACTGGCTCTATATATACTGCACCAAAGTGAGGTACAGTGTGTATAGAGTCCAAGGGTCTCCAGAGGTTTGGCAGAGGTTAAAGTTCGATAGAACCTTACTCTCTAAAGTGGTAGCTTGGCCGAGCAGTAAGGCAGTATCAGAGGACAGTGTAAAGCATTTGATGTACACACTCAGTCAGCAAATGAATCCACACACTCAAGAACTGAACTCTAGGCCAATTGTTTTGTATAAAAAAAATATACTGTTGTTTTATTTCTAGAACCAAGCAAGCCTGGCACAGGTAAGCATAAAACTACTTTTCAGTAGTAAATTACTTGTATGAACACAGTTCAAAATTGCTGTGTAACTTGTACTGGTTTTGGTTACAGTTTTAAGTAAGCAGTTAGCAACACATTGCAGGTATAGTGCATTCAATTGAATGGGCTTTTTAAGTAAAATGCAGTTAATTACTTTTCAGATTACTTTTGCCAACACAGGACTGGATTCTAGATTCAGCCCTGGGACATTTCCTGAAAACAGGTGAGTAAATGCGTTTTGGTTAAAGGTACGATTTTTAAAGAATATTATTGCATTTCAAAAGTGGACACTTAGAAACTTTTTCACCTAGAGCCACCAATGTTATCCTATGGAAGGAAATTCAATTTGCAGGTAAGTTACTTTAACGTTACTTTTGTAATCCAGTGCTGGACTCCTAGATTCAGCACTGGGACATTTACTTAAAACAGGTAAGTAATTACGTTTTCGTAGTTTGTACGATTTTTAAAGAATATTATTGCATTTCAAAAGTTGACACTTTGAAACTTTTTCACATAGAATCACCAACGTTATCCTATGGGAGGAAATTCACTTAGCAGGTAAGTTAGGTTATCGATACTTTTTCTTACTCAGTGCTGGATCCTAAATTCAGCACTGGGACATTTCCTGAAAACAGTTGAGAAAATGCGTTTTGGTTATTCAGCTGATTTTTAAGGAATATTTGCAGTTTTCAAAAGTCGACAAACTTTTTGGAAGAAAAAGTGTCAATGTTATCCTATGAGGAAAAATGAGTTATTGGTTTTGAGGGAAGTTATCGGTCTTTTGAGTTAGGGTTCTGGGGTTAGACTCAGGGGTCTCCCAGGGTCAGTGATGCACTGTTGTTGCACCCTCCTTTTTTTTTTTTTTTTTTTTCTTTATGTCCTCATCTCACCAAAGACTTTGGCAGTTTTGACAAGTCGGCTTATGCATTGCTGGGCGCCCCTCGACTCACTGCTTTCGTCTGGACCCCCACGGCCTTCCTCTCGATCCTGAGGACTGGTGTAATCATTGGACGCGCCCACAAAGCCAGAGATCTTAACAGGTTATCAGGCGCAGGCGGCGACCCCAGATTAACAGGGGAGACCAGATGTTATCACACATTTCCAATACACCTTCTTGCTCTAAACAAGCCATGCGCAGTGCCACTTTTAGCCAGCTTTCTCTGTTGGGGGGAGACGGATCTTTCCATCTAATACATATCTCCCTCCTAGCCAGGATCACAAGGTAGAGAAGCAAACCAATATGGGTCTGTGGGAGCAGCCCTTTTACATAATTATTTATACCAAAAATCACCAAGTGGAGATCCATCTCTATATGCGTTTGAAAAATGGCTGTTTTCCAAAATAGGCCTAGTTCTGCACATTGAAAAAACATATGAATGTCATCCGCACTACTAAGAGAACACCTCGGGCATACTGGAGTTGGAACAGGTGCAAATTTGGCTATTTTGGCCGGGGTGTATTAAAGCCTGTTTAATACAAAAAAGTGATTTTTCTTTAGCCTAGCAGGCTTGATATATTTATACAGTAACTTAAAGGAGATTTCAAAAACATTTTCTATATCCTGGGCAAGTGGGGAAGAATTCCATGCCGATGACTGAGGGGGAACCTCATGATCCTCTGCTTCAAGAAGGCTTAAGTACCACAGAGATATTTCTTTCTTCCTTGGGCGTGAGTCTTGAAATAGCTGCTCAAGTTCCCAGTTCCCTGCTGTTTCTCGAGCTTCCGCCTCATGCCATGATCTTAACTGGAGGTACTTAAACCTGGAGAATGAGGGACCGATCTTATCTTGCAATATCTCCCAAGGGAGAACCCCATCTGAGTCCACCAGATCCGACCACCTCTCCAAACCTGCTCTTCTAATCGGAATCGCCAAGCTGTCACCCAGGCAGGGGGGTCCCCGGGGAATCCCAAATTGGTGCAAAGGCGGAGAAATAACCTATACCCCAAATACGTCTTAATTTGTGCCAAGTCATCAGAGCGGCTTTCAAAACCTTGAGACGTACACGCTTGAAGAATCTGGGTGTCCCAAATTTGTATAAGAACCCCCTTGCCCACTGCCACCCTCTACTAAGGCCAATTCGCCCAAAAGCCTACCCCACGTAGTTTCCTCAGGAGTAGACAACAGCATCCTTATGCCCTTAAATTGAAAAACCAGTAAGTACCAATTAATATCTGGAAGTGCCAAACCACCTTTTAAAAGTTTCCTTCTTAGTTTTTTCCAAGATAGCCTTGCACTTTTCTGTCCCCATATAAAACTACCAATTTTGCCCTGAATCTTACTAATATTTTTCTGAGGAAAAGTAAGAGGCACCGCGCTAAAAAGGAAGGTTAGTTTAGGTAATACTGACATCTTTACCAGGTTGACCCTCCCATAGATCATCAAAGGGAGGTTTTTCCACCTGGCAAAGAGATAGTTAATATCTTTTTCGATTTTCCTCAGATTAATCTGGGGAATTTCATTCAGGTCCTTAACAATTTTTATCCCTAGATACCTGAATTCTCTACTTATAGGGCCTTGACTATACACTGTGTTCCAACACATAACCTCGGTTTTAGCCGAGTTGGCGAGATATCCTGAGATCAAACCAAACTCCCTCAACAAGATTTCAAGCCGCGGAATGTAGATATCAGGGTCACCGGTATAGATTATTACATCGTCCGCGTACAAGGCGATTTTGCACTGATAATTTTGCGATTTAAAAGGGCTTATGATGTTATCCAGCCTGATCGCCTGCGCAAGGGGCTCAATATAGATATTGAATAGAAGGGGAGATAGAGGGCACCCCTGTCTTGTCCCTCTCTGGATTGCAAAGCTTGGAGTCAGGGAGCCATTTAGCAAAATCTTCGCCGAAGCCTCAGAATAACAGTTCTTTAAAGTCTGCACAAAGATTGGGCCCATACCCATGACCTCCAACACCCCCCAAAGATATCTCCAACACACACGATCGAAGGCCTTAGCGGCATCTAAGGCCACTACTGCCAGGGGATCCCCCCTAATTTCAGCAAGATCGATGTTGCCAATAAGTAATTGTGTTTGTTCCTGGATGACTCTCCCGACCATAAAGCCTTTCTGGTCGGTGTTAATCAGGCTTGGTGCCAATTTTGCCAATCTCCCTGCCAGAATACTCATAAAAATCTTATAATCAGCATTCAGCAGGGAGATTGGATGGTAGGAGTCAGCCATCAGGGGATCCTTACCTGGCTTCAGTATTAAAACAATCGTGGCCTCCTTCCAAGATCTGGGGATCACCCCAGCAGAGCTATAGACTAAATTGAATAAGGTATGGAGTATAGGCAGGAGTTCATCAAGTAACAGTTTATAAACTTCATTAGGAAGGGCATCAAGGCCCGCCGCCTTCTTATTTTTTGCCCTCTTTGTTTGGTCCCTAATCTCCTCCAAGGATATGGGTGAGTCTAAAAGATCTCTGGCAGATTCTGTAAGAGCAGGTAAAAACTTATCCCTTAGCCACAAACTTATTGAATCCTGTGAGGGATCAATATTCTCCTTATACAAATTCGAAAAGAGGGACAACAGGCAATTCTGCATTTCTGCGGGCTTGCTGGATTTAGTTCCAACACTATCGATAATAAGTTCATTAATGGTGTTTTTTGCCCGATCTATCCTTGCCTTCCAGGCCAGTAAGGCCCCTGCTCTTTCCCCATACTCAAAATTTTCCATATTACGAACTTGCCACTGAGCCTTGCATTTCAGATCCAGAAGGATCCTTAGGTCCTGCCTAACCTCCTCGAGTCTCTTCTCTATCTGTGCCAGTTTTCCTAGACTCTCCTGAGGAGTATGACTCCTTTCTTCTTCAAGAGCAGATATTCTGCCCTCCAAGGTCTGTAATTCTAAAGCTTTACTCCTATTCTTGGAGCTTATAAGGCTGCGTAAAGCCCCTCTCAAATTTGTTTGTAGGCATCCCACACAAATTCTATTGAAGTAGAGCCTAAATTAAAAGAAAAAAATTCCACAGAAGACTTTTTAATTGCCTGAATGATTCCAGAATCAGATAACATTATCCTGTTCAAGGTCCACCTTAATTGTAGAGAGGTGTTATTCATAGAATATAAAAACAAAAGAGGAGCATGGTCCGAAAGATGGCTCGGAAGTACAGATATACTGACAACATTATCTGTGATCTCTCTATTTATCAGGACATAATCTATTCTGGAAGAATGATGATATTTTTACAATGAAATGAAAAACCATCTACACTCCCCATCTTGGCTCTCCATAAATCTACCAAGTTAATATTGGATAGTAAGTTTTTCATGACCCTGCGAGACTGCGGGGACCCTTTAGCGTGGCTCACATTGGATCTATCCTTTACCGGGTCAAGCCGAACATTAAAATCCCCTCCTATTATTAGGGGGGATTTGCCATTATTAAGTTGTCCTGAAGCTTGACCAGAAAGGATGGATCATCCGTATTAGGGCCGTAGAAAGATGAACACGTCATCTCCTCCCCCTCAAAGTCTAGCTGAGCGATGATCCATCTACCTGTTTGGTCTGTCTGGACTGATTTTATCCTGCAAGTAATTCCTTTCTTTACCAGAATTGCCACCCCGCGAAAATTTAATAATAGTGACAATAACATTGTATCCAGGGGATTTTAGAAAAGATAGTTTCAGACTCCATTTTGTTTAAATGAGTTTCTTGCAACAAACATACCTGAGCTGGTGACAGCTCTAAATATTTAAAAATCAATCTTTGTCTCCTTGGACATCTCAGGCCGTTCAGGTTCCAGGAGATAAATTGAATGTTTCGACCCCCTTCATTTTACTTTTCCGCAGCTTGAATACCTTTTGCCGAGGTTTTGAAGGAGTTCTCTAATTAGCCCAAGAAAAACGGAATCTGCTTTACTTAACCTGTGAGATGAGGGATATTTTTTACCTATTTTTCCCCCACCCTGTACCTCACCCTGTGCTCCCCCCCACCTCCATCCCCGCCCACCCTGAGCCCACATGACCCCCCAGTCCCCTACTACCCTGAGGAACCCTACCTTTCCAATAGGCAAACGCCTATTCGGGCCCTTCCCCCTCAAAACTATATGAAATTACATAGAAACTACTGAAAACTAGCGGTAGGAAGCCAAGTTCTCGGGATGACCTCTGCTTCCCTCCCCTACGACCCTCCCTGTTTCTCTAGCTGAATTTTTGCTATGAGTGTATCTGCTTCATTTGTCGTCCGGATCATGTGCATATGGTTGTTCTACATAACTCGCAATGTGGCGGGGAACCTTAGTTGGGCCTTTGCCCCTAAGCTGTTTAGTTCTGCCAATCTTTTGCCCAATTCCCACTGTCTCTCAGACATTATGTGGGAGATGTCGGATCTGATGGAGAAAGAAAAGGGAGACAAGTCAGTGAAAGGAGAAGATAAAACCCCTTCTTTAAGAGCTGCGGAGAGGATCTGTTCTTTAATTGAATATGATAAAAAATTAACCAGGATTTTTCTGGGTTTCTGCCTACCCGGATTCTTTTTAAAGGGGTCTCTATGCACCCTCTGGATTTAATGATTTAGATCCACGTTGGGGAGACTCTTAAGAACTGTGCCTTTCAATAATGAGATCAGAAACCCCTTTATGTCCTCTCCCTCCATTGCTTCTGGGATATTTAAAAATTTCAGATTATTTTTTCTTGAATGGTTCTCCAATCTTTCAAGATAATCTTTGAGCTCCTTATTTTGGATAGCTAATTTCTCCAGCTGAAAAGAAGTGGACTCAATTGCACTCTTCATCCTGGGGATTTCCTCTTCGATTACCTCAGTTCTTGCAGTGACTTCTTCTAGCTTCTTAGCAAGTATCTCGCATGAGGATCGAATAGCCGCCTGATTTGCCTCAGAGACTGAAAACCTATTCGCCAGCTCTGCTTGATTTGCCTCTGAAACAGTAAATCTGCTTGCCATCTCATCTTTCAGGGCCAAGAGGATGTCTGCCAGGGAGGGAGAATTCGGTATGGATGTGTTCTGAATTTTCAGAGGAAGGGGGGATAGATTTTTACTACACAGATCAATAGAGCCACTAAGATCTTCCGTCTGCCCCTTACGCAACTCTTCAGCTCGCTCTGACCCAACCTTCTCAGGGTTTTCTTGCCTATCCCTGCCTTCCCCATCCTTTTGTTCCTGAGCTCTTCCCGACTCCTCCCTCTGGTCTGGAACTAATTTTAAATCAGACTCCTTCTGTTGGTCTAACACAGAATATCTGTTAGAAAGGGTTATGGCCGAGTGTACCTCCAGCTCCGAACTGGTTGTTATGATGAGATCTGCAGATTTTGCTAGATCAGCAGAGTTCAGCATGATGGTTTTATCCTGGAGTCCATTATGTTCAGACTGGTTAACCCCCGATGTCTTCATTTTTGAGGTCGTGAGGGTGGACGAGGGTGCTGAAGACAACACCGAGGCCGTAGTGGAGACAGAGGTGGGCTCAGAGCTAGACCCGGACATGGCTTCGGAAGCCCCTTCTGCTCCGGGAAGAGAAGAGAACAGAGGCGGTACTTTCGCTGAAGAGAGGGACATAACCTGATAAAAGGTTTTCAGTGACGGGGTGATTTTAGACTTAGTACAAGCCGCTTTCTTATCCCGAACTTTCGCCTTGCCTCTTTGGGACTTGGATTTAACTGGAGTTATAGATGAGCCAGTGCCCCCCGCCTGTTTACTCTGTTTTGCCGATATTTTTACTTCCGCCACTGGGGGGGATACTCGCTGTGGTAAAATTGGGTGAGTAATCAGGTTGTTAGATGCCAAATAGGCCGCCCTTGCCCGCAATGAGTATCTTGTTAATTTGGGGGGAGATGATCCCTCTTGATGTGCAGCCCCCCTCTCCATACAGTCCGGAAAAGCCTCACAAAGAATACCACCCTTCTCGGTAGTCCGTGCACCCTCTCTAAAGTTGGGGTATAAGAACTTACTTTCTAACTTGATAATACCCGGCAGTGGTTTACCTGCTGAAAAAGTACATTCAGGCAATATAACAACTGAGGCGCTGCACCGAAACCCAGCCTCCCCTACCTGCTCCGGGGAGGAATGGGCAGTTTCCAGGCTATACGCTCTCCCTCCCGTACAGCACAACAACAGGGGAAGAAGCTCGCTTTGTCTCCACTCTTTTTCGGCGACCCCCCACCTCCAGCCTGGTTTCCGTACAACTGGTCCGCGCTCGCCGACGCCGACTCCGATACAGCCTGGGGGAGCTGGAAAGACTAGCGCGTCAACCGCCACAACCACTGCCTGGCTCTGCAAGGACTCCCCCCGCATGTCAATTGCGGAAAGTGAAGAGCCTCATGGAGACGCCGCGACCCAGGAAAGAAGAGGTATGAAATCAATTTAAACTGAAATCCGGATTTTGAAAGAATATACTTCCATCGATGGAGGGTAGTTACGGGAGGTCATCCGAGCCTCGGGATCCCACCGCCATTAGGAGCCTGAGGAGGTGCACCCGCGGCCGTTCAAGCGGCGGCCGCCATGTTCCTCTCCGCTCCCCTGTTGTTGCACCCTAGTGCTGTTGTTGCACCCTCAGCGACACTAGGGCGGCCGGGTGCAGAGTGTTGAGGCCCAATGTTATCCTATGGAGGATAGGGGGACTCCGGTTGGTGGCTGCTGGCAAGCAGGCCACGGGGTTGTGGGAGCAAAGCTCCTAGGGTTAAGCTCAGGGCACGTTGGGGACCAAGTTAGCACCAAAGGGGCACCCTCAGTGGCACTAGGGCGGCCGGGTGCAGGGTGCTGTTTTGAGGCCGGGGGCCCTGTTGATTTCAATGGAGATTCTCCGGGACAAAGAAACACTGCAGGCTCGGGGACGAGGATCTTCCAGGAGCTACCACCACTTTGAGGGGTAAGTTGGGATGTAGAGGGTTGGTTAGGCACCGTTGGTTTGGGCACACAAGGCCGTGGGGCGTCGGGTGCAGGGGTGCCTTGGGACGTCGGATTTTCTTACCCGCTCTGGTCGCGGTAGGGGGGTCCTCTGGATTGAGGCTGCAGGTGTCGTCAGGAGGCTTGAGGCAGGTCAGGGGTCACCGGATCTCGGGTCAGGATCGCCGGGGGGACCTCCTCTGGGTATTTGCCCACACGAGCTCGGGTCGGATTCGGCGGGTGCAGAGTGTGCGGGATTCGTGGTTCCTGGCTGGCACCAGAAGCTGCAGTTCAAACACGTCCGGTGTTCACGGGAGAAACAGCTTGGAAATTGAAGGCAGGCAGGTCCTCCGGGGTTTTTGAGGTTGCTGGCCGCTGGACACGCCGGGGTTTTGCAGGAGCAGTTTCGAGGGGAGACAGGCCTGTAGGGCTGGGGCCAAGTCAGTGGGCATCGTCCTCTTGTTAGCTCTGCACGGCTTCTCGTCCTTCTTCTTCTTCTTCCTTTTCTTGTAGTTGCTGGATCTGAGGAAGGAAGGTTCATGGTGCCCCTAAATACTGAATTTAGGGGCGTTACAGGTAGGTAAAGGGCAGGGACCAATGGGTCCCTTCCCTGGGGTGGGTACACCCCCTATTCTACCACTCTCCAGTGGGAGGGGGGCAGGAGCCTGTCCTTGGTTGGCTGGGTCCCTCCATCCTCAAGATGGCGGGGACTCGAGGTTGTGCTTCACCTCGCCTCCTCCACCTTAGGGGTGGAGTTGGCAGAGGTGGGCACACCTCTCTTCCTCACTTTGTTTTTCCTGCCAGGTCTCCCACCCAAAGTGGGGGGTAGAACCAGTGGGGACCAGTTGCTGAGTACAGCAGGTGGTCTGGAGAGGCTCACAAAGGCGGTATGCCTTTGAAGCTTCTCCTTCGTGAACCCTGCCCATCCTGGGGGAGGAGGCTTGGCACCTCGTCCCAGGATGTTCATTGTTTCAGGCCCCCGAGAGCGGCAAGCTCTCGACCCAGGGGTTCAGAAACATGTCTGGTGGTGGCAGCCTAGGCAGCCACTCAGTCAGGTCACTGGGAGTTGGTCGAGTTTCAGGGGGCATCTCTAAGATGCCCTCTGCTGTGCATTTTACATTAAATCCCACACTGGCATCAGTGTGGGCTTAATGTGCTGAGAAGTTTGATACCAAACTTCTCAGTCTTCAGTGCAGCCATTATGGTGCTGTGGAGTTCGTGTTGGCAAGCTCCCAGCACCATATACTCTTAATGGCAGCACTGCACTTACAGTGCCCAGGAATGGACCTGGGTCCTGTAGGGGTACAGGGCTCATGCACCTGTACCCTCACCACTGGCATAGGGCACCCAGCTAGAGGGGTGACTGATGGATGCCAGGGCAGTGGTTTGTGGGCATGGCACACAGGGGTGTGTGCCATGTCGACTCTTCACTTTGTTCTGCACCAAGACACGCAGCCTGCAAAGGCAGTGTGTGTGTGTCAGGGTACAGGGCCCCTAAGGGTGGCACAATAAGTGCTGCAGCCCTTGAGGGCCTTCTCTGGTCACAGTGCCCTGGGTACCTGTGGTACCATTTACCAGGGGCCTACCTGTGGCCAGAGAGGCCAATTGGGTTTTAGGCTTCAATGCAGTTTTTAGGGAAGGAACACAGGCCCTGGGTACCTGATTGGCAGGAGCCCAGGGCACACTCAGTCAAAGCACATCAGCAATTCAGCAAAAAGTGGGGGCATACCAATCAAGAAAGAGGGCACTTTCTCACAAACCCCTCAATCCAAAAAGTTGCCCTGAGGAGTATGTGAGTTGACTTACGGTGAAACGGGCAGGGGGGGGTGGCCCATGGCCTCGGTCGGACGCGGGAAGGCGCAGACGGGCTTGCCTTTGGCACGCCTTCAATGCGCCAGTGGTGCGCCCACTGCGCGCATCCGCTCAGCTGGTCCAATAAGTAGGCAGGGATCTCGTGAACACTAGAGCGCTAACCAAAATGGCGTCCCCTTGTGTCACGCTGAGTAAAGTGCAAATGCAATAAGCCCGTCTACTTGATCAAATTCAAACAGTTCCCCCAATAAAAACAATTCAATGTAGGTTTTCAAGTTTTAAAATTAAGGCAGTAGATAGCAGCATAACAGGTTTGGTTTACCCCCTGAAAGCGGAGTCTTTGCTACGCTAACCGTGCGTCCGCACAGCTGGTCCCATAAATAGGCAGGGATCTCGTGAACACTAGAGCGCTAACCAAATATATGTTGGCTATAATGCAGAGAAATAATAATCCACCCTTAAATACCTATTGACTTTAACACAATCAACTTGTGAGGCCTACTGGTTAGGCCTATGGCATCGGAAATATATTTTCCTAGTGAACCAATCAAGCCTCTAGCTGTTTTCACTAGCTTGTCATCATAACCAACTGAGGTCTCATGTACTGGGCTTACGTTTTACTACAAAGCAACCATCAGGCAAAGACATACAATTACATGGTATACAAAATTACAGTTGGCAAGAGAAAAATGCTATCTCTTCTAAGAGGGCCAACCAAAGTATTCTCACTGCAAATCTTCTATACCCATGGTTTGTCAGAGGGGGGTAACCAGCACCAAAACCTTTGCCTACTACAGTAATCTTCTGTGAATACCGAAAGTCTTAAAGTTAGGATTTTTCTCAGTTTAGGAGTAGTAAAGTTAGGAACTTTACTACTCCTAAACTGAGAAAAATCCTAACTTTAAGACTTTCGGTATTCACAGAAGGCATTTAGGAGTCCTAAAGTTAGGAGTCCTAACTTTACTACTCCTAAACTGAGAAAAATCCTAACTTTAAGACTTTCGGTATTCACAGAAGGCATTTAGGAGTCCTAAAGTTAGGACTACTAACTTCTGTGAATACCGAAATGAGTAAGTGCCTTCTGTGAATACCAAAATGAGTAAGTGTATTCTGTGAATACCAAAAGTACTAACTTTACGTTTTTGACGTAAGTTAGTTCTGTGAATCAGGCCCTCCCTTCCTTGCCAACATATAAATCAGGCTCTTAGTCCCTTCAGCCCAGTGATGTGTCATTTAATCCAGCCTCTTTTGTTCGTTCAGCTTGGAGGCAGTTGGGTTATCAACAGTCCGAGATGGCATAGTTCCCTGACTGTTACAGGTGTGTGAAATCTCTATTGTCTTATTCTCCAAGGAATCCAGCCAGCCTTCAAGCTGATCTGGGTTGTTGGATTTCATTGTTTTATTGTTGTGGGTGATCAGCATACAGGCAGGCTCCCATAGGCCATAACAGATTTGAGGTGCTTCATTCTCAGTCTGAACGTTAGAAAATGTTTCTGGCGTTGAGGAGTGTCATGCGAGAAGTCTTGTTTCACTTACATTTTTGTGTCACCAGCTGTGAAGAGGCCTTTTTGTTTTGCCTCCATAATCACTTGGTGAGCTTGTTGGTGTTGCAGGAAACAGGCTATGACTCGGCGCAGTCCCGCCTTCAAAGCAGAGGACCTGACTCACAATCTGTGGGCTTTTTGGAATTATAGTGGTGGGGTGAATAACAAGTTGGTAATTTCTGGAATAAAGCAGGTCAGGAAGGAGATCATGTCAGTCCCATCTAATTTCTCTGGGACGTGGTAGGGAATTGGAGTCTTTGTAAAGGACATGAGGGATGAGTGCGTGTTCATATGGGCAGGTGAATTAAATTTGAGTAAGTGTAAATATTCCCTGACTAATGTATGTGGATACAATGACGTATTAGGGAAATCAAAGAATCACTTTACTCATGATAGATATGGAGATATCCTAAATGAAGTAATTCACAAGTATAATCTAGAACTTTTAGAACTAAGTAGTGAAAATGAAACGGCCCCCTGCATACTTTTTATGGAAATGGGTGTAGCTCGTGCATTTACCGTAATTTGCTTTCTACACATAGCTTAAAAATGATGTTTTTTTCTAATTTTAGTGACCACTTTCCATTAACATTAACTTTAAAAGTGGAGCTTAACCATAACAAAGCACCCAAGTTGCCTCCCCATATCAAGGTAGCAAGGAAGAATGGTATTAGCCTGAAATGGTCTGGCGTTGATGCTTCAGCTATTCTGGGCAGAGTCATAAATGAAAACAAAGAAGACAACATGGTATGTACAGAACTAGAGGCAGCCCCAGAAAGAACCAAGGGTGGTTTTGAGAAAATCCCCATGTCAATTTCAGAAAATGTAAATGTCACTTGTAAGAGCCCCAAGAAAAAGCCCTTAGGCTGGTTTGACCCCTTTATGTTCACGAGCAAACAGGAATTTAAAAAAAGGCCCTACAGACAGTACCAAGGGATTGAAAGGATGTCACAAAACTAAGATATTGCTATAAACAAGCACTAGCCCAGAGGAAGAAGTTGCTGCAGGAACAGACATGGGCTAAACTGGTCCAGGCAGCAGAGTGTAGAGATCAGACGCTCTTTTGGCAGACAATAAATTCCCCATTTCTCAACAATGATAGTGACCCTAGGGTTGAGCTACGGTCTCGCAATCTGACTGATTTAGCCATTTTGGCAGTATCTTTAATCTAGAAATTCTAAAAGGAGACATATTACAGGGAGACCGAAAGTTCCAAATATTGACCCCTTTAACTTCGGTCAGTTGGAAGGAAGTTATCAATGCAATTGCAAAATCAGCTAACAGGAAAGCCCCTGGCCTGGATGGGATCCCAGTAGATGTTTTAAAGTCTAATCTAAACCTATGGGCCCCCAAGTTAACCCAGGTCTTTAATGCACTGCACAAGGGGTCATTCCGATTACCTGGATAGACAGCATAATTGTGCCCATTGTTAAAATGTGAAACAGAGGGGAGGCACGGAGGGGCCCCCACTCCGGATTTTATCCGGAGCGTTCTGGCCTGAGTACTGTGCTGAGGGGGCCCCCTGCAGTTGGGCCCCCCCACCGCGGTGGATGCGGGTTGCCTGTGTTACGCCCCTGAGGCAAGGCTGTGTCCTTGTCCCCCTCCTATTTTCACTATATATCAATGGGGTGAAAAAAATGCTACAGCAGCTAGAAGCTGACACTCCCAAAGTTGGTTCCTGACCCACTCCAGTGCTCCTATATGCTGACGGTGTGGTTCTGATTTCCAGAACCGCAAATGGGCTGCAATTGCTGATCGAAACGTTTGCAGCATATATGGAGCAAAAGGATTTGAAACTCAATCTGGTGAAAACCTTTATCATAGTTTGTGGGAAGGGAAAACCAAAGAAGAAAGTACATTGCCTGATGGGTCACAAACTGGAGGAGGTGAAAAATGTCTCCTATTTAGGGGTGCTGTTCTCTCACCTTGGTACATAGGGCCCACATTTTAGTACTGCAAAGTTAAAAACCGCCATACCAATTGAGGCCCTGTTTAGATTCTCTAGTAAAATTGGTAACAAACCAATAAGGGAATTGATTCAGCTCTACAGGAGTAAATGTGTTTCTTCTGCTACCTATGGAACTTCAGTGTGGGGTCTGACCAAGACCAGAATTTTGCAAATTCAGGAAAACCAATTTTTATGCAGGCTCTTGGCAATGCCCCGCTCTGTAGCATCCTATTACCCATGGAGAACTAGATATGCCCTATCTCAAAGACTGAATCTGCTTGAACATGCTTACGTGCGCGCATAATATCTGAAATAAACCTGGGGCTAAATTCACAAGGAACATTATACATGATTGCCTCAAGCTCGAACATTATAACAAGATTCCGTGGCTAACAAATGTGGATGGGCTATTAAAAAATCTCAATTATAAAGTATCTGTAACTAACCCTTCCAATATCTACACTATAGTCAAAATTAAATGAAATGTATGCATTGCAGTTAGAGAAACCAGAGAATTTCAAAATCACTCTGTGGCCAGATATGTGCTAGGTCCCGTTACCCAGAGAGTGCAGGGATTAGGCCTGTGCGGTGAACTCCGCTCCATTTGCGGAGCAGAGTTTTTTGTTTTTTCCTCGCTCGCACTCGCCAACGTTAAGTTGGCGAGCGCAAGTGTGAAAAATCCAATGCTAGACCACCTCCCAGCAAGATTTCTCAACATGAGCGGTCGTGGATGGTCACGACTGCTCGCGTTGAGAAGCCATCCGTTCGTGTTGAGGAAGCTGCTGCTCAGGTAGAATATCTACTGGAGCGGTAGAAAGAAGCAGCGCCCTCTTGCTCTGCACAAGGTGCCATACGCTCTGGTTTTCCAGCGCGGGACAAACACCCGGCGCTAAAAATCAGCACGGACATCGTGACCTAACGCACTCTGCTACTTGCGGAACTATGCGTAGCACGGCAGAGTTTTTTGGTCACTTCCGGAACTCCCTGAACTCCGCCCAGGCCTAGCAGGGATTCCTGATAATGGTTATGAACCCCCAACAGAGATTTTATTTAACAAGATTGCGGCTGGGTATTCTCCATCATCTTGTAGCATTCCCAAAAGGAGATGCTCGGTCAAAACACTTACCTAAATGCCCCTGTCATGGGATGGCTGAACAGTCAACTATTCATCTTGTGTTGTTTTGTGGATTGTACAGAGATATTAGAAAAGGTTTGCTGCATCATCTATTTTTACCGGAGAGATTCATGTTTTATCAGGATGCTTTTAATTTTTTATGTAATTTAGAGAATGATGGGCCAGATGTATGACCCACCAATTTGCGACTCGCAAATTGCGTCGCATTTGCGACTCGCACATTGGGATGCACAAGTGTCTCAGACACTGTTTGCGATTCCTAATGGGGTCGCAAATTGCATGCCTCATTAATATTAATGAGGCAGGCACAATTTGCGACCCCATTAAGAATGGCTAGCACTCACAGGGATGGTGTCAGCAGACCACCATGTCTGAGACTGCTTTTAAATAAAGCAGTGTTATTTTTTTTCAACTTCAGCCCGTTTTCCTTAAAGGAAAACGGGATGCATTTAAAAAGATAAATTAATCTTTTCATTTTCATTTTTAAGGGCAGGCAGTGGTCCCTGAGACCACTGCCTGCTCTTAAAAAATATTTTCTCACATACTCACAAAGGGGAAGGGGTCCCTTGGGGACCCCTTCCTGTTTGCGAGTGGTTTACCACCTACTTGAAGTAGGTGGTAAACTGCGAGTGTTTTGCGGCCG
Source organism: Calotriton arnoldi (assembly GCA_963921515.1). Lineage (NCBI taxonomy): Eukaryota > Metazoa > Chordata > Amphibia > Caudata > Salamandridae > Calotriton > Calotriton arnoldi. The sequence continues at coordinate 396,577 of CAWUFW010007723.1, read as the reverse complement.
CAAATGCGGTCGCGAAACAATAGTACATGGCATGGTGACTCGCTATTAGGAAGGGACGCCCCTTCCTAATAGCAAGAGTCGCAAATGCTATTTTGTGAGTCATTGACTCTCAAAATGGCATTTGTACATGCCATTACCCTTTTTAGCGGTCGCAAACGGGAGGACCTCCAGTTTGCGGCCGCAAAAAAGGGTCGTACATCTGGCCCGAAGTGACTTGACACACTGGTTCTACTTTTATTATGCGTGCAATCAAAAGAAGAACTTCTTTGATCTACCTGGACAATATAAGACATGAATATGATTAATCAAATATTTTGACCTGTATTGTAAGCTGGATATGATTTGCAACAACTATATTAGTTATTCTTTTTTAATTGGTTTTATCAAAAATCAAAGCATTGTTTCCATCTATTAATGTTATTATTGATTAGCTTCCGATTTGCACTAAGCATTATTTGTATAAGTACTACTTGCACTTTTCATCATTAAGTAATATGACTGAGAGTCAAAATGTTTCTCTGTTGTAGAACAGAGTTGGATAAGCTTTTGCACAAGCACTTGCTTACCTTTTGCTGGTAACTGATTTGTACATGGTGTCTTTTACTGGTAACTGATTTGTACATGGTGTCTTTTTGAATAAGTATCGTTTGTGCTGAATGTACTATTTTGTTTCTTTTACAGAATTTATAAATCTGAATAAAGATTATTTTGACTTTGACTAAGGATCTCAGATTGTTCCTCTGGTTCCTAGCTCAATCAGCTTCTTCTGCATATCTCTTCCAGTGATCTTGTTGCCAGTCCAGGCAAGTCATCAGTTTCTGTTCCACCTCCTAAAGATGCAGTTCTGTGTGTTGTATCCTCATATAGATGTCAGAGTAGAGCGTCACGATTTCCGTGGAAGTTCTGGAAGTATTTTGCTCATAGCCGTGTCCATAGTAATTGTCTCTTGGTCCTTAGGTACCTTGAACGGTTTCCCGGCCACAGTTTCAACCAACAGCAGCTGGCATGTCAATTTAGGCATAGCAAAGTTCTCAACAGCAAGTGAGGAGGAGAACATTATGAGCCCATCCCAAAGTGAGGCAGCTGGGGAAGGTCCCAGGATCCCCTTACTGGTGTTGTGGGACAATGGCTGGCAATCCCACAAGAGCAATGACCTCTAGTTCCAGACAATAGATCTCCTTGTCTCGGGCAGGGTCACAAGAAAAAAAGAAAGGCCATAAATGCAAAGCCCAGTTGAAGAAGGTGAGCATTGTCAACAACACTTATTTTAGGATGAGGCAACCAGCCTGTATGGGGAAGGGCTGGAGTGAGCTGGTCGTGCAAGTAGTAAGAGTAGAGGAACTCCCAAAGCACTCACCCCCTCAGGACTGTAGGGGTGCTGAAAACAATAACCCCCCTCCAATCTATCAAGCATTGGTAGGGCCACCTTCTGTAATCACTGCTTCTGAGAGCCATGGTGGTTTTACGTTAGGGTCATGGCCGTCCATTGGATGAACCAGGGCAAGGTCAGCCAGGCTTGTCTCTAGATCGCTTTCTATAGGCAAGGCCTGAAGTGTCGCTCCAGAGATCTGCACACTCCGCTGTTTATTGTGTTTGGTCTCCACAGCAGTGGTGGGAGTGCCCCTAGAGCCAAAAGTTCTTACCGCTCCCATGGAAGTGTGATGCTGTTGAGGTGCTGGGGCCTCAGAGTTCAGTACTTGTGGCATATAGGAGAGCAGGCTGTACAAGGCTCTGCGCCTCTACTCACGGCATCGGGAGCAGGATTCTTGATTCCCTGTCTTCTCCCGAGATTGACATAACTTTTTCACGTAAATCTCCCCAACAATTATGTGATGTCTAGCAAGCTGGGGCCTGCAGGCAGTGACGGAGCTCTAAATGAATGCTGCCATCTTCTCAGGCACGTAGCTCCACCGCTCAGGTCTTCCGTTTTGAGCTTAAACTTTTCCACAAGGCAACTATCAGACACATAAAGTTAGAAATGTGTACAGAATTAACGTTAGCTAAGCAAAATACTATCTCTCCTAAAAGGGCCTAACAAGGATTCTCACAGAGCAAACCTTATATATCCGCGGTTTGTCACACTGAGTGACCAACACCAAAACCATTGCCTACTACAGTAAACCGGGAGATTCCATCTAACAAAATGTTTATCTGTAGACTTTAATATAGAGTAATAACAATCCAACCTAAAACACCCATTGACTTTAACATATGCTTTTCACAATAAATACGTCAGGCCTAGTCCTTTTTTCATAACATTTTATAATAAACAGATCAGGCCTGTAGCCATAATCATTGGCTTGCTACCATAACCAACTCAGTTGTACTGTATGGAGTATAAGCTTTTCCTCAAATCAAAATGTTTAATACAAGCATTCTTTTTAATGGAAGAACACAAATTCGGCCCATTCAGATCCTGTACTCAGGGGAACAAATAGGTGAGTGAAGACTAAGCCCGGTCCAGTCACACCTAAAAATCAATATTGATTAGTGTAGTCCTGGGCTCTCAAACACAAAATTGCACTATGAAGTCTAAAAGTAATCACTGCCATCCTCCCATCTTTGCTGCTGCCAAAGAAAAGGCAGTTTGACAGCATTACAATATCATGTGTGTGTGCCCGTGAAAATTCAAGCTCAGACACCTTGATAAATAAACAAAATGCTCACAGACGCCTGGAGGCCATGCGCTCATTTTCTGCAGGCACAAAACGTCTGCCCAATCAAAACGGGTACTCCTAACTACAAACATGTGGGTGGAGCCAAATCCCCGCCCCTAGTAGTGCTTCTTAATGTCCTTTTTAGGTTGATCACATAATGTCTGGCGACAGCTGCGCTGTCAAACCAGACCTAACAAGGGAAGCATTTTACACAGAAATGGATTCATGTGTAAAGTAAAACCCAAAGCCATATGTGTGTGGTAACCAAGACAATCTTGATGAATTCTTGCGCTCTGGAAAAAAAATGGACATGAGTAAATCGAAAAGTGCATATGTACTTTGGATACAGCCTATTGTGTCATTTTCTGGGCCCTGGCAACCTGTCTTATTTTCTTTGAATAGCATCCGTTCCCAGCCAGGAAAGAAAAGACTTAATCGAATAAGCAACTACACCTTCGCAGTATGTATACATTAACGCTACGCTTCAAAGGTTGTTTTGTTCACTGAGAATTCCAACACTCATTCTGACTAGGTCCGACGTGAATGAGGCAAAGGACGCTTTACGCAGACAGATACATTAGAACAGGACTAATTGTGTTTCTTGCAAGAATTTAATGAGGTTACTAATAACAAATAAACATCGTGTTGTCGTTTAAGAAAGTAAAAAATAATTGCATACGATTTAGAAACAACAATGCCTGTAATATGGGCAGCAACACCAATTGCGAATGTGTTAAAAGGTAATTTAACACTTCAGTGGAGCATGTTATTCTGCCTCCATTTGAGGGAGGTGGTAAATTATGTGTTTGTAATTGTCAAGCAGCAAGTCATTCCAATTATTTTTCAATATAATTGCTTATCAATGATGTTGTTTTTGAAAATAAATAAATTAGTTGGAATTTGTTGATGTTAAGCATGGTTAACATATTCAATCAGCCACATGACCGTTAAATATGTTCTATACTTTTATAACTGTTAGACTTGGGGGTCTCTAGTTGGCACAGGTAGGTACTTGTGACAAATAGGGACCCTCGCCTCTAGTCAGGGTAAAGGGGTACACTCTAAAATAACCCCTGCTCACCCCTTGGTAGCTTGGCACGAGCAGACAGGCTTATCTCAGAGGCAGTGTGTAAAGCATTTGTGAACACATACAGTAATCTAGTGACAACACTACAGATGGACACCACACAAGGTTTATATCAAAAATAAGTATTCTTTATATAGTTTTAACACAAGACCATAAACGACAAAAATCCACAATACTGTACTTAAAATGGTAGTTTTAGCTTAGTTCAGTTCAGTTCTTAAGATGCGACACGTTAAGTCAATGTACCTTACGATGCGGGACGCTTCCACAACAAGCAATGTTGCAGCGATGGAAATGCGACAAAGTTCTGGTGCAAAGAAATAAAGACGTCAAGTTCTTCCTGATGCGGCACGCTTCTCCGATGTTGCGAGAAGTCTCGATTCGATGCGTCACCTGCAGCGGCGACACCCTTGTTCAGCGATGCGACGGCAACAGCTTCGGCTGCGACACTCTTCTCCAACGTTGCGAGACGCTTCCGCTCGATGCGACAACTGCAGCGGCGACACCCTTGTTTCGTGATGCGACGGCAGCAGCTCCGACGGCAGCACGCTTCTCCGTGGATGCGAGGCGCTTCTCTCGATGCGGTGCAATGCGTCAGCTACAGCGGCGACATCTACGATGCGACGGCAGCGGCTGCGACGGCGACACGCTTCTTCCTCGATGCGAGACTCTTCTCTTGATGCGGTGCAATGCGACAGCTACAGCGGCGACATCTACGATGCGACGGCAGTGGCTGCGACGGCGACACGCTTCTTCGGGGTTGCGGGACGTTTCTCGAGATGCGGTGCAATGCGACATCTACAGCGGCGTCATCTCCGCGATGCGACGGCAGCGGCTGCGACGGCGACACGCTTCTCCCTCTTGAGTCGCGCTTCCAGCTCCTTGCGACACGCAGTCCCTTCAGAAGGCCCAAAACAGCAGCAGGCACTTCCAAAGGATTCTTGTGGAGCTGGTGGTTGAAGTCTGTTGTCCCTGAGACTTCAGCAGGAGGCAAGCTCTTTTCTCAAGCCCTTGGAGATCCTTTACAAGTTGAATAAAGTGCACACAAAGTCCTTTCTCCTTCCTTTGGCAGTCAGGCAACCACTGCAGGCAGATCCCTCTAGCTTAGGGATAGTCTTCTCCTCAGTTTCTTCTTGGTTCCGCTCCTCAGCAAAGGTTTCTTCTTGTTTTCCCAAAGTGATCTAATTTCCTAGGGGTCTGGGTCCCCTTTTATACACAGTTTTCCTTTGTTCTCTGAAGGCAGAGAGGCCTCTGCCTAGTCCAAAACCAGTTCTGGTCAGTCCTGGAGCACTTTGTTTTTCTGACTCCTTCTTTCCTTTCAGAATGTGGGGCAGGGTGCTCAGCCGCCCGGCAGGAGGTGGAGCCAGCATTGTGGAAGGCAGGCACAGCCCTATTCAGACCCAGGTGCAACTCCTCCCTCCACTCTGGATGCAGATCTTTCTATTCAGCCCTGTGCTGACTCACCCTGTCTCCTGTAGCCACCCCAGCCCCTGTCACTCAATCTCCAGACAAGGAATACACAACCTAGCAGAGGCAGGCTTGGAAGTTTAGGCAAGAAAATACCCACTTTCTAAAAGTGGTATTTTCAAACACAGAATGTTAAAACCAACTTCACTAAAAGATGTATTTTATCATTCTGAGTTCAGGCATACTAAATTCGTTTTTCTACCATGTTCCCTGGGTCAGTTCTGACTATAAGGTGTAATAGTCAGTCTGCCCATTCTGGCCTATGGAGAGCAGGTAGCCTTGCAATAGTGAAAAACGAAAATGGATGTAATTCACTATTAGGACATGCCACACACACCAGGGCATGTCCTACCTTGTACTTACAATGCACCCTGCCCTAGGGCCTACTTTAGGGGTGACCAACATGCAGTAAAGGGAAGGTTTAGGGACTGGTAAGTGGGTGTACTCACCAAGTCGACGTGGCAGCCCTGGGCTGCACACAGGCTCTGCAATGGCAGGCCTGAGGCACATTTTACAAGCCGCTTCTGTGGGTGGCACAACCAGTGCTGCAAGCCCACCAGCGGCATTGGATTTACAAGCCCTGGGCACACTCAGAGCACTGTACTAGGGACTGACAAGTAAACCAATCATCCAATCATGGAGTCACTAATACATAACACAATTTATCATAGGGAGCACTTGCACTGTGGCACTGAATAGCAGTGGCACAGTGCCCAAAGCATCTAACGCCAGCAAAAACAGATCAGTAACATAGGAGGCATCATAAAAAAATGGAAGGGAGACCCACGCCAAGGATGCCAGGTCTAACAATAACAGTAAGCTTAACTTTAATGGATGGATAAAGAAATATCCATCAGGTTCACTGGTTCACTGATATTTGTCTATAACAGTGCTAAAGTACGGCTACCTCCGCAGGACTTGGAGACACGTCGATAGAAATGGAATATGATTTGTTGACCCTAAACATTTTATGCATAATATTCACAGGAGCTATGAATTTTGATGAATTTGGTTATCCCTGCCTACAGGGTGTTCTGATAGTCCAGCCTGCTAGTGATGATGGTGTGGGTGATCGTTTTCCTGGTGTTGTCCGGTAGCCACTTCAGCATCTTTAGGGTGTTGAAGCAGGATCAGGTGACTGCATTGACTTGGCTAGCCATGTAAAGATTGTTGTTTATAATAATTATAAGGTTTCTTGCTTGTGAACTGGGCGTTTGGGTGGGTCCGAGGTCCGTAGGCTGCCAGGTGGAGTCCTATGGTGAGACATCTTTCCTGAAGAGAAAAGACCACCACTTTGGTATTGTCCGAGTTCAGCTTGAGGCAGTTGGACTTTATCCAGGTGGCCACTTCAGTCATGCATCTGGTGAACTTGTTTCTGGTGTTAGGTGTTTTGTTCCAAAGGGAAAGCTGGGTGCCATCTTTGTATGTGGAGATGTTTATTTTGTGAGTCCAGAAGACGTCTGTCAGTAGAGTCATATAGATGTTGAAGATGTGGGGCTGACTGCGGAGCCCTGCAGGACTTTGCAAATGAGTTCCGTGTTTCAGAGAAGTACGGGGGCATGTTGATGTTTGGGGTTCTTCTGGTGAAGAACAAGCAGAACCAATTGAGAACATGTCCATGGATGCCCAATTCATGGAGTTGTTGGATCAGAATGGGATGGGAGATGGTTTTGAAGGCTGCTGATAGGTCTAGGAGGATGAGGGCTGCTGTTTCCTTCCTGTCGAGAATCATCTGGATGTTGTCTATTTCTGCTATGAGGATAGTTTCTGTGCTGTGATTGGGTCTCAATCCTGATTGTCTGGCGTCAAGAAGCCAATGATAGGTGAGGTAGTCAGAGTGGCGATGGTTGATGGCTTTTTCCAGGACCTTGGCTCGGAAAAGAAGAAGGTATATCGGTTAATAGTTGGCGAGTTTGGTCAGGCGAGAACTTCTTTAGGGGGGCGTTGATGCTACATGTTTCCATAGTTCTAGAAAAGAGGCTTCAATGACGGAGGTGTTGAGGGCCTCGGTGATGGAGATCACTCCTTTGTCGAAGGAGTGATGGGTGCAGGGGTCAGTCAGGGCCCCGGAGTGTATGGTCTTCATGATTGCTGTGGTGTCCTCTGTGCTGATTGTGTCCCATGTGGTTATTCTATTGTCTTTGTTTGTCACAGAGAGACTTCTGGTAAGAGTCAAGGGGTCTAGTTGTAGGGGGCAGTTGCTGCATATGGCTTGTGATCTTGCTGCAAAAGAAGTTTGAGAGGTTGTTGCACAGATCTTGAGTTGGGATGATGTTGCTGGTGGCTGCTGTGGGCATGCTGATATTCTTGACAATTGCAAAGATTTATTTTCTGCTGTTCTAGCTGGTGTTTATTTGCCCAACTAGGACCTTGCTCTTGGTTTCTCATATTAGCTGGTGGCACCTTTTTCCACTTCTCCTTGGCTGGTTCTCCATTTCGTTTCCAGTTGTTTGCAGTTATTGCTTGGTCATTCTGAGGTCTTTGTGTACCAGCTGGATTGTATTCTAGATTTTGTTGCATGGCTTCGTTTCTAGGGGGCTAGGGTGTTTCTGCAGTTAATCATCCACTTGATGATGTTTTTGATGTCGCATGGTAGGTAGCCTGTGACTACCGCTTTGTTCTCGTGGAGGGCGGATATCCAATCTGCTTTTGCTAGGTTGTTCCAGTGTCGACGCACTGGGTCCGCTGTGAAGGCTTTTCTGAGTTGATAGATGTTGATTGTCTGAGGCATTATCGTCCAACAGGTCTCAGACATCCGGGCTCATAACACGAAGCAGAGCAGTGGGTAGTGGTGGGTCAGAGGAGTACCAGAATTTCGGGTACTGGGAGGTCCAGGCACAGATGGGCACAGACATGATTGACATTTATTGCTTGGACTATTGCGACCCACCAAAAACCGTCTTGCGACCCACCAGTGGGTCACAACCCACAGTTTGGGAATCATTGCTCTTATATCATCGCAGGAAGTGATATCACATGACTTTTCACCCACAATGGCATCATAAGAAGTGTGTCAGTGGACTGGTGTGCTCACATTCATTGCTCACCCGAGACCCTGAGTAAAACAGGAAAATGAAAATATCTCAGCCAGCATCATACTGTCACACATGTCCAGCCTGCTGGATAGGGTTATCTCGTTACTGTGGGCCTGGCCAGCTCTTAGATGGTGGTAGCCATTGATCTATATCTGCGCTAGGACACTGAGATTCACTGTCCGCCAAAACCCTAGTCTGCTATGCATGCACAGAACCTGAGCAGGGGACACTTGGAATTCTAATGGAGAGGGACAAGTTCATAGGTTCTGCCCCCCCCGCACAATGAAGGACTTTGGCATTCTCTGGGATCACACCCTACAGATGCATAAGCAACCCTACCAAAAATCCTGATCATTCTTTTGAATGAACCATAAATGCATGCAATGCAACTGAGAGAATTGAAGGGTTCTTTGTATAGTCAGGAGTGCTTGATCACTTCAGGGAAAAACATAAGTAGCTCAGGATTCCTAAATAAACGAGGTGCTTGGGGAGCTGATCAAAGGGATTGCTTAGCCCCCAGACCTGGGATTTGCTTTGCACCACCAAAAAAAACATAGCAATGTAATAGGCAATCCAAGCGATTCCTCTGCGCTGGGGGTGCTAAGGCACCCTCCCATGCTGTCCACCATCTCCCTGTACTGTGAGGCACTCCTGGCAAAACAAGGACCAATTCATGGAAGTGGTTGTGTGGCCACATTGGAATTCAGTGCTGTTCTACCATTCTCCCGCTCGGGATCATCAGTCTCCCTAGATGAGGGCTATTCCCTAAGCGGCTGTGACCAGCAGATGGCAGTGGGTCGCAGCCTTTGACTGCGGGTGGAGACAGGGCCTTCATCAGCTCTAAATAGTAGCTGTAAAGTACCCTTTTACAGTCTATTTTTAGGAGGACAAATAGGCCATGGCGGGAGAATGGCTGACCACAACCAAAGCTTAAGATAAAGTTCCAAAAAAGGACCTATGTGAGAATAGGGCCTTCAAAACTGGATGTCTAACCATCATCTAAAACTCAACCCAACTAAAACAGAATTTATTTTGATCTCACCTCCGAAAGCAAAAACCCCATTACAGGAATTGATGGCCAACTTTCTCGTCCTGGACGGCTGCCCTGCCATTGTCCAGAGTGCTAGATCCCTTGGCATCCCCCTTGACAATCATCTAAATCTCCACAGCCACATCACAGCCATGGCCAAAAGCGCACAACACCAACTCAGGCAGCTGTGGTGCATTAGGCAACTGATCCCAGAACAAGACCTCAAAACAGTAATGCATTCTCTCATCCTCTCGAGACTAGATTACAGAATCGCCCTTCTCTCAGGCATTCCCAAAATACATCTATGCCCACTTAGAGCAACTCTACATGCAGCAGCGCGCTTTGTGTTAGGTCTCAAGAAATGTGACCACATTTCCCCGGCCCTGCTAACCCTCCAATGGCTTCCCATTGAAGCGCGGGCCCAATTCAAAACCACTGCATTATCCACAGAGTGCTGCACTCCTCTTCACCCTCCTACCTAAGTGATAAACTGAAAATCTCAGGAGCAAATAGGGGTTCCAGACATGCCCAATCCCTGCTCCTTGAACCACCCACCTTCAGTCGAGACCAGTACATGAGCCACTCATTCTCTGGTAGTGCCACAAGAATCTGGAACTCCTTACCTCCCTCCCTTCTCCTTATAACCTGCATAGTCACCTTCAAAAAGGACCTCAAGTTTCTTCTATTTGACAGACACCTGGGTTAATCACCCTCAACCATACCTAAGTACTCTATCCAGGAGGCAAACTATCTTCATTGTGTGTCCCCACCGTCTTAATCAAAGCTTGAACCATGTGTGTCCCTGTTCAATGGCTGCTTCTGTCCTGATCGCAACTACTGATGCAATATGTCCGAACGTAATTATTGTAACTGTAACTTGCTGTACCTTTGTATCATGCTATTGTTGTAAAACGCTCTGATGCCTTCGGGCCCTGCCGGCGCTATATAAAATTGCAAAAATAAAATTAATAAATAAAAAATATCATCCCCAACACTCAAAGAAACTGAGCAGCAGACTGCCACTGCTCAGAAGTCTCTCGTTCTGCTTTCTGGAGACAGGTGTGCTGATAGCGACAGATGTGGAATGTTGCCATTCAGAGACAAAGATCTTTCTGTGAAAATGGTGTATGCTCTAAAAACAGTTTCAAGCACACCTAATACAATGCAGAACACAACGAGTCTTCTAGTAAAACCCCAGCCGGAAACAACGTCTTGTAATTTTGATGTGAGAAGTATGACCTTAGAGCAACCTAGCTTGTCAGCTTCACCCGTCTTGACGTGTTTCCACGTTCAGAAGCCCTTTTTACTGGTCTCTGCTTGGCAGGTTGAGAGTAAACTAAAAGCTGTTCTTTTACATTTGCTCTTACCTGACCTTGGCTTGATTTCGTTTTTTGAAAATAGCAACAATTTCGATGGAAATGTAAAGGGTGTAATTTAGAACATACATGCCTTTTTTTGCATTTGTTAGGACCATACTGTTATCAGCGAAAATGCCTCTTTTTGTACCGAGAAAATACACGCATTACATATAATTACATTCACCTCATGCGTCTCAAAAAAGACACATTAGGGCGCCCAGTGGAAATGGAGTGAAATAATGAGCATCATTTAGCCTGTGGGTACCAACAGTTACAGCTTTTGGATTGTTAAAGTTCAATCGGTATCATCACAGTGACGTAAGAGGCAGCAGAAAAAAGATGGCTATCTAAGGGCAGGTTGAGCACTAATGAACAGTTTGTAAATACACCATGATCTGATGAGCAGTTTAATTAATGGGGCTGCAGCCCCACAGCCAGTAAATAAATGGGAATTGATAAATAACGACAGAGAAAATGGAAAATGATGAAGCTTTAATGGCCAGTCAGCATGAATTATGATATGGTGCCTATTGTCAGAAATATTTAAACTCCATATCCCAGCGAGCACATAAAAAGTGATTAAAGGTCCAATATATGGGACGCTAAAACTATTTGCAGAATAAATTATGAGAAGCCTGCAAGGAAACATCACAGGATGGGCTGACAGAAGCAGTATATCATGCCTCGAGCAGTACCTTAACATTTGCATATACAAGCTGACTGCCTTTTCAGTCCACATAAGCATGTTTTCCTGATCTTAATTAACAACAGTCGACGGGAAAACAGGAATGAGAAAGGGTTTAGTTAGGAAGTTCTAAATTCTGTCCATGTCTATTAGGCCTTCCTCGTAGCATTGCACATGTATGTGACATAAGCTACATTTGATGTATTCGGAAGAAAAACGAGCTCGGAGACCTTAGTGGATCTCGGTCTGTTCTAACCCCAGAGCACGATTAAATCAAGACATGTTCTTTAGTGTTTGGAACTAGAGGATAGTTATAAAATACCATCTTTGAGTTAACTCAAAAAGGCGTGAAATAAACGTGGCTGCCCTCGAATGTTTACACCCATAAAAGACATCAAAAGGGGATAAACTGGGGGTTAAGAATGTTTTTAGAGAGACAGCGATATTTCAAGGAAAGTACTGGGTTGGGCAAAACTTCTGTAAAATCATTTATGGTACCAAAAACTATAATAGGTTTGGAAACATAATTAATTCTTGTATCTAATGTTTATGAGAGAAATTCTTTAACAAGATTTAGAGATGGAATAGTGATTCAGCAATTATTCTTTATGACAGGATTGGCTTGTGTGCACCACGGGCTTTTGTGTCTTTTTGTCAACACCTCTTTGCACACTATGTTCCAATTATATTTTTCTCTGCAGGTTTTATGGGAGCCTCCCCTCAAATGAACTTGTTATAACTTGGTAAAGCACAGACATTTTATTAGCGGTAGGGTGGATTGCTGTTTTTACAGATGTTACCTTCTCCACTTGCTTGTGTTGTTTTGGTGTTGTTTATTAACAGCAGCTGTCAGATTGAGAATCATCATTTGCATTCAATGTATGTGTCGATATTGATGAGTTTAATGTATCATGCGGAATATTGTATGTGTGATTTTATATGGTTATTTCAATCAAAATAAATTATTGATGATGAGGAGGAAACCAAATAGCCAATAACATTAAGTCAGAGTGATGCACCTCTGGGCGGAGTCAAAGCCGACTCCTATGTCTGTTTTAAAGCATTGGTCTCAAGATGTATCGCTGGCAGGTGCACTGTCAAGCCAGACCTAAAAATCCAGATCCAGCGCCCGTCAAAAAATATTTCAGTACTTAAGTACCCTATTAAGGTGCTTTTCTGTGAAACATTATATTGTTTTTTACATCATGCTATGGGTTTGATTTGTTCTTCAGGGCACATCCACAAGAACATGTACTGGTGCACGCATTCAAAAAGTATTACTGAAAGCATTGGTCTCACAGTTTAAAACAATCAATGCAAATAAACCAGATAGTTATTTTAATAATTAGTTGTAATAAATCATTTATGGAAAACTTTTAAAACTACACCTTGTGACGGCATGGTAGGTGTGTAGTGTAAAAGGTGCTCTGTGCTCTCATCAAATTAATACACACATTTGAGCAAATTTCAGTGATCAAAGTTGTGTATCTTAAAAACAAGAACAGCATGGCCCATTTCTTATATACAATCTTTCTTGGGTCTGTAATGGTAGTCAATGTTTCAATCCCACATGAAGATGTGGGGACCATCACCAGGACTCGTAAGATAAAGAAGAGCCCGAGCCAGGGAGAGCAAGGACTGAAGGAAAGAATAATGAACATAATTCAAATAAGGTAGTGTTACGGCATGAGGCGCAAACTTATATAATAAAGTGCATGAGAAATATAATACAGCAATGTAATACACATGATGAGGGACTATAAAAACAGCCAAGTTAAAATACTAGATCAGTTGAGAAGTCTGTTAAAGACGTGGCTATCATAAAGTACAGGACAAAACCAAATGAGGGATAATGTCCAAAGCAGCCAAATTGGAAATTGAGAGCTGATGTAGGAATAATTCAAGGGTCTGTAATGAGAGTGATGATCATAAAACACTGGAGTTTGCTCAGATCAAACCAGTCCATTCTTCCTGCCGGTTCCGGCTGGTCCTCATCGTGTCCATTCTGAGGTCCATTTGAATTCTTTCTTATTGAATAGCTGCTCCAAATTGCCACCTATTTCAGGTAATTTTACAACACTGATCACCTGTCACCTTTTGTCATTCTCTGTATGAGCTTCAGCAATTGAGTGTTATACCAAAGAGGCATTGGGGACCTTGCAGCGGATACAGCTCTGATGTTGGCAGATACATATTCTGATTTTTTGTGTGATTTGCCCAATATACACTTTACCGCATGGACACTTTTTACTGTAGATCACATTACAGGTATTTCAATTAGAGAGCCCACAAAGGGGTATCTCTTTATGTTGAATTAGTTTTGGTTCTTACAGAACTGGCACACACTACACTGACTGCATTTAAAGTATCCAGTGGCCGGTGCTGGTGCCCAATGGTCAATAAGGGTTTCTGGGGATTTTTTCGGTGTAAGTGCGGCACTTACTAAGTGGCCTTTCAGATTTTTACTCCTTTTGTAGGGGAACTTCAGAGGTTCCAGCACATTATCCCCTGCAGCCAATCCTTCCAATGCTTCCTAATGCTTTTAGACACTAAGGGGCTCATTATGATGGCGGGCGGACCGCCCCTGCCAGCCGTGCGGTGGCGATCCGTCCGCCATCAAACGTGGATTGACCGCCCGCCAGATTAGGATGGCGGGCGGACTGGCGGGCGGATCCACACTGCGACCGTGGCGGACGCAAAGACCATCCGCCACGGAACCGCCACAGGCAATCGTACCGATTGCCTGGCGGAGCGGTCTGCATCCATAAAATGGTGGCGATGCCTAGCAGGCACCGTCCACCATTTTATGATGCAGGCTTTGACCCAGCCTTTCCATGACGGCGAAACTGTCATGGAAAAGCTGGCGGAGATTCATTTTGGGGGCTCATGCTAGGGCCCCAATGTGTTGGGGGAGGTGTAGTGCACTGGGGGTACCCTTGGTACTCTCTACATTTCAGTGCACTAAGTGACAGGCACCGTGTGGTGCCTGCCACGTAGTGCACTGAAATGCACAACATGCATTTTCAACATTGCGACAGGTGCTGCTGTCAGCAGCACCCGCCGCAATGCTAAAATGCAAGATGCGACCGCCATGGTGGCGGTCGCATCCTAATTTGGTGTGCGGAACCGCCGCATGTATTGCGGACGGTCCCGGTCACCACAACGATGGCGGACGGACTGTAGTCCGTCCGCCATCGTAATCGACCCCTAAGTTTGAAATTTGAGAGAAGGTAGTCACACACATAAAAAAGGGTCTTTCAAGGAGCGGGAAAGCTTGAGTATTGCAACAAGGTATTTCCTTTAGTAGGTTTCCAGTAAAGAATTGTGTATAGAGTATTATTTTCTACTTTGACAGTCACATCTAGAAACAGGAACACTTTGTTACTACTTTTGAAAGTAAAAGTCAGACCATTGCAGTTTTGAGTTAACTAAGTATGAAAATGTGTCAGAGCATCCATACAACCCTTCCATATCAACCAAATAATATCAATATATCGTTTTCATGTTATGATGTGTTCTCTGAATGGGTTTGATTCACTGAAAATAATAGAGGATTCCAAACTATCCAGGAAGAAGATTGGAAAATTTGGGGTCAAAATTGTTCCCATGAAGTACCCTTGGTTTGCATATTGAAGTCCTTGCTGAATTTGAAAAGTGTTTTGTTAATGCTAGGGTGAGTAAATCAGTTGTGAAAGCCATTGGTATCCTATGCGATTTTGGTCTGTTATTTTGTAGGCTTCGGATAACCTGGATCCCTTCCGTTGGGGTAAATTAGTATATAAGAACTCAATGTCCATGGTTACTAATAGACTTTCTGATTGTGAAAAAGGGCATTGCCTCAATTCAATTATTGAAGTCCATAATATCCTGTATATAGAAGGGCGTCAAGAGCGTGAAAGGTTTCATAAAGGCATCTATACATTGTCCTATGGGTTCCAGTATTGAATCACACCCGGATACAACCGGTCTTAACTGAGGATTGAGTGGATCAGTGTGAAGGTGGAGCACCCCCTATTTAGTTGCAAGTGGGGTGTTCTCAGCTCTGCCCCCGCATTCTGCCAGGAGACGGCCCATTCAGGCACACCTAATCCCTCTGTTGTGTGACTGTTTGGGAGGAATTCACAAAGTTTAACTGTCAGTTACACCCAGTCAGGTATCCAGGCACCAAAAGGCTAAGGACAGGAAAATGACAACTATGCAAAAGTGGCATTTTCAAAATTGTAATTAAATATCTGACTTTACCATTAAAGAAGATTTCCCATGACCATTTCACAGATATCAAACATGAACTGGGCACCTGGTCCCAAACAAAAGTTATCACTTATTAAATGCAATAAGGCAGCACAAGGTTATCCTACAGGACAGGTAGGCCTCACAGTACTGAAAAACAAATTGAGGAGTTTTTCACTACCAGGACTTGTAAAGCCTAAAAGTACATGTCCAAACTTTTAATTACAATACACCCAGCCTTATGGGCCACCCAGGACTGACCTTAGGGGTGACATATGCAATAAAAGGGGAGTTTAAGGCTTGGCAATGGGGTTATATTGCCAAGCCAAATTGTCAGTTTAAAACTGCATTCAGGCGGCAGTGGCAGGCCTGGGACATATTTTCAGGTGCTACTTAAGTGGGTTGCATAATAAGTAGTGCAGGCTCACTAGTAACTTTTAATTTACTGACCCTGGGTATATGGGATACCACTCTACAAGGGACTTATAAGTAAATTAAATCTGCCCATCAGGTATAAGCCAATTAAACCATGTTTAGGGGAGTGAGTATATGGGGCAGATTTACAAGCCCCTTGCACCACTTTTGCGTCACTTTTCCCATGTTACAAATGACGCAAAAGTGGCGCAAGGGCCTTGTAAATAAGCCCCTAAGTACTTTAACACTGGATAGCAGTGGTAAAGTGCACAGAGTATTAAAGGTCAACAATAATGTATTTCAGCACACAAATAGAGGCAAGTAGGCAAAAGGTTTGTGGAAATACCACCTTAAGGCTGACAGGTCTAACATATATGATAATATATTGACAACAGTGATTAAGAGTGGCAGTTTGCTCATAGCTATGTCGCTCTCAAAGTATCTTTAATACATAAAGGTTAAAAGGAAGTAGATACTTATGTAAACCAACCCTGATCACAGACTTGAAGGTGAAGAGAGGGCCATGGAAGCAATTATAAGACATAATGTACTGGATCTCCCACTGTGGATCTCTTGCTTTTGTTAATTCATGGCCTTAATATTCATGTACAGTAAGACAGGACACCATTTGCTGCTCCTAATAGTAACAATTTGCTGATCCTTTAGAGGGTGTTTTGGGGCCCAGTTTTCAGTGTTTGCTTACGGTTGATTTAATGTCACACTGATCCATTGGACGGTGTTTTAAGAATGTGATACCTCTCTAGATGACATAACGGGCAACCTTTATGTTGTTTTTCTGCCAATAAGAATTCATATTTCTTGTACTAATCATTTCGCCATGGATTGATTGTTTGCATAGAGGTTGAAAAGTCGATGGATTAAATTGTTCACTAATATTTGGTGTGGAAAAGAGATCAGAACAACTATTAAGAGAGTTGTAGGTCATTTAGAGTGTTCCACAAATTATTCAACAGTGTTTTTTGAATTTTCACAGTTGTTACTTTTCACTTACGCTGCACCATATTTTTGGAGCACCTACTTTTCAGTTATCAAGGTTACTATCGTATTTACTCATTTTTCTATCATTGAGTAAAACAAATCTGCATGAATTTAACAGAAAATTTTTCAGTTTTATTATAATTGGCTTTGTCAGGAAGCTGAAGCATATTGCTCTCTCAGAAGGAATCATTGTTGAGTATTGTTTAGATTAAACACTCAGCATCCATTTTTCCTTAACAACAAGCTCACCTGCAAATATAATATTCAGTGCTCTCACTCACAGCCTTTGCTGGCTTGGCAGTATAAGTCTATGAACCCTGATTTTATTATGCAAGCCTTTAAAGCTAAGTCTTCCTTTCTTTAAAAACACCATTGATCTTTCTTGATCATCTAGAATCCAAGGTCAACAATGATCTTAACCAAGTGGCATGCCTCAAAAATCATAATCTCAAACATAAAAATGTGAGACAAAAAGAAAGCACTATAAACCATAGGGACAGATATGCCTCAAGAGAAAATGGATTAAATGTCAACTGTCAGCTGACCGCCAAACCCTGCAATATTCATTCTTAGGTTATCGAGTTGCATTCAGAAGGGCAAAAAATGCTTAAATCCAAGGCCATCTTAAAGAAGCAGAGAAACCCTCCAAAGAACTGTTTCAAGTCTATAGAGAATTAGCTGCCCATTAGCCTAACTACTCAGACTCTTTACCCATGCCAAATCTCTATGACAACAAAATCCTCACATTAGAATTAATATTGCAACATCTACATCTTCCACCCCTTACAACTTGCCAATTTTAAAAACCTCCACCACCATCCAACAACTTTATTCCAGTAGTGGAATCATATATCACCAAAATCCTGGCTGTCTTAATAAAATCCCAGCATTCTCTGACATTTGTAATGCAGAAGCTGTTAACATGGGAATACAGTTTTGGCTCCAACCTTTATTGAATTCATTAATAAATTGCTCACCAAAGGCATTATTGCAGAAAAAAATCAAGCATGTCTATGTCCCCATGTTTGGGATTCCTTCTATTGTAAAAATCCTATAATCAGTCATCACGCCATAATTTTTTAGCCATCATAAAAGATACTACTTGATGCGCGGATCCACTCTAATTGCATACCGTGTTAGGACAGAAACCCCCATATTGAACATCAGAGAAGAGCTTCTCAATAATATGAAACAAAAGGGCAAATGCGCACCTAGATTCTTCTAGTCCTCTGAACTGCATTCGATATCTTTGATCATAAAATGCTTGTGAGAAATCGGGTTGTTGCTTGAGGGGGATGTATTTCTTCTCAAACAACAGTCACAATCGTTGCCAGGTTTCACCACAAAAAGTCACAAAATTAACCTGTGCTTAACGCTCTGGTAGCTTGGCACAAAAGCAGTCAGGATTAACTTAGACGCAATGTGTAAAGTAGTTATGTAGTCATCAACCAGTAATAAAGTAAAACACAACACAAGAAAAATCACACACAAACTTAGAAAAATAGAGTAAAATGTAATAAATTATTTGACACCAAAATGACAAAAATGCAATCAGTAGAACCGGAGATATGCAGTTTCCAAGATTTAAGGTAAGTTTAGCACCTAAAAGCATAAAGCACCACTCGCGGTTATCTGGCCGTGTAAAACCAAGTGAAAGTCATAAGGTCAGGCTGACCACAATGGAGCGTGGTCCAGATACAGGGACCAGGTTAGTCCCACTGAAAAAGTTACCTTCTAAAGTCCCGCGCAAACGGTTCAATTTGCAATGGAGGTGGCTGCTAGGACTAGAGAGAGTGTTGCGATTGGTCGTCGCTGGAGCATGTAGAGCAGTCCAGGCATGGCGGTCGGTCATTGCTTTAGGGAAAGATCCTGTCAAGCAATTGGTGCCACACCAAGGGTCAAGGACTCGAGGGGCACCTCTTGGGGATCAGGAACTCACTCCGGCAGATGCCAGAAGGGCTCAGGCTGGTCCAGTTGCAGATCCAGGCAGGTCCAGTGCAGCAGATCAGCTGTGCAGTTGCAGAGAGGCCTCTGGAGCTTCTTGTGTCCCTTTAGGTCAGAACAGGAGGTCTGTTAGCTAACCCTTGAAGTCACTTCAGCCTGGGATGAAAGGTACTGGCCTAGTCTTCCTTCTCAGCCAGCAGGGTGGGCCTCAAGCAGCAGCATAGTCCTCTGGCAGCAGGACAGTCCTTCTTCTGTAGTATCCACAGATCCAGGAGTGTAATCCCTCATTAAATTTAATAGGGTAACCCAATGTTAACCTATGGGAGAGGCCGGCCTGGCAATAGTGAAAAATGAGCTTGAGAGTTTCTCACTACCAGGACATGTAAAACTTAAAAGTACACGCCCCACGTTTTAAATGCAATACACCCTGCCCTATGGGCTGTTTAGGACCTACTATAGGGGTGACATATATGCATTAAAAAGGAAGGTTTATGCCTAGCAAAAGGTTTATTGTGTCAGTTCGAAATGGCAGCTTAAAACTGCACACATAGGCTGCAATGACAGGTTTGAGACAGGTTTTAAAGGGCTACTTAAGTGGGTGGCCCAATAAGTCTTGCATTTCCACTAGTAACATTTAATTCACCAGCCCTGGGTATATGGTGTGCCACATTACTAGGGGCTTACAAGTAATTTAAATATGCCAATTGGGTGTAAGCCAATTTTAACATGCTTACAGGAGTGAGCACAAGCACTTTAGCACTGGTTAGCAGTGGTAAAATGAGCAGAGTCCAAGAGCCAACAAAGACAAATTCAGCAAAACAGGAGGAGTGAAGGCAAAACGTTTAGAGGAAAACCACACCAAGGATGTCAGGTCTAACATTAATCCTCAATTGGTTATTGTTCTATATAAGCTTCTGGAGTCCAGTTCATACTCAATTAACTTATTTTGTGGTTAATCACACCTACCAAGTCAAGTTGGGTTCTTTTCTCTCTGCAGCCGCTGCTATCATGTGCAGAGCTAACCAGCATTCCACATTTTGCCCCATTCTCTTTCACGTTTCACTGCCAAACATATTTGACACTAGAACACCGATTATTTCATGTATGCAGACAATTCTCAGATTTACCTCAAACTGGAAGAAGAAATTGGGGATGCTTGTTTCCGGTCCAGGGAGGACCTGGCCTGGCAGTTCGGTCTGGACTGTTCCCATGGGGCACAGGGTCAAGACTGATTTGCATATGGCTGGGTCTAAACTGGGGTGGCGTAGTAGGCAAAAGAACGATGGATTTAACCCAGATCTTTTGACTGGGGGAGAATGTTTGCATTGTCAGCATTCTGTCCATCATTTGTTTGCAAGAAGAAATTGGGGTACATCATTAGCTTGGAACCTGCTTGGGGCACGTTCAGTACTTGATAAACTAAAATTGACATTGAAATCAAGCTTATAGGTTCACTTGTCATTTCACCTCTCCCTTTAACCTAGTCAGAGTCCATGAGCCAGCCTCCAATACAAAAACAGATGGAGCCCAATCTGGATTTTATCTTCAACAACAATCTCACCTTTATGTCCCATATGAACTCAGTCTCCAAATACCCAAATAGGCATTTTATCATATACACTACCTCCTCCTATTCTCCAAAATGATTGTGTTAGTCCTTGCAGTCATGTCACCTCACCTTCATTATTGCAATGGTGTTCTTTTATGGCTTTCTAAAAAATCTCAGGAGAAACTATTGCAATTCGTCCACAGTCATGTGTTTTGGCTTATTTGAGGTCTAAAGCACAAAGATCACACTGTGCCAACTCTTAGATGACTATGCTGGCTACCAATTCAAAAGTGATCCTATTTTAAAACATTGCCTTGCACCTATTTATAGCCATACACCAAAAGATATACCCAGGTTTCTTTGACCGACTCATCCATCAAGGCACCTGAGATCATCCTCTGGAAACTATCTTGCTGCCCAACATTCTTAGATCAAAAGATTCAGAGACTTATCTCTCTGGCTGAAAAAAGACTTCTTAAAGTTCAGAGGAGGATTAAAACACACACATTTGTAGTGCTGAAGGTAGGATTCAGAAAATGTATGGTACCTGGAAAGATTTTGTTTCTGGCTATTGAATGCTAATGGGGAGAGGATCTCCATAGAATTCTAAGCTCTTTTAAATTCAGGAGTAACAAAATTCAACACCTGGGGCCAGGCCCTACCAGCACTATTGCAAGCCGGAACGTCACTTTTCTGACATTCCGGTGGCGCAATGTGCCACTGGCATATTTTTAAGGCCACGTAAAGCCATGTTACGTGGCTTTTCATAGCCTTATAAATATGTGCCCCTTTCACGCAGAAAACTGAGTGAAAGGTGCGATCCATGGGTCTTGCTGGGGGCGTTTCCAGCAACATCAATGGCTTTTTGCGAAAAAACGTAAGTCTGAGGCAGCGCCAAACACCTATGAGTCCCTAGGGGAGGCATAAGGGAGGCAGCAGGAGAAATATCGTCATTTCTCCTCATTTTTCCTCTTTCTATGTGTGCTGCATTCTGCAGCACGCATGGAAAGAGAAAAAACCTCTTGAAATAGTTTTTGTGCAGGAAAGTTTCCCTTCCTGCACAAAAATAATCACCCCTGCAACGCAGGCACCCTTGCACCAAGGTGCAAAGGTGCCTGCGTTGACACACAGCAGCCCATTGTGTGCCGGCACAGGGGAAAAGGACAGGAATGTGCTGTATCTAATAGATATGGCGCATTCCTGCCCTTTTATTTTGCCATAGGGCAGAGCAGAAGCAAGGCCTGCTGTGCTGCCCTACTGCAAAAACCCCATAAATGAGGCCCCAGAGGTTTTCCAACAGAACACAAGCTGTCTCTTCAGGGATCAGAACATGTCAAAGAAAAATGAGATCACCCAAGTTCTACATTGCATAGAAATGTAAACTTTTGCAAATTCATCATGAGTGACAGAGAATTACTGTGGGGGGAATTCAGACAGCCCTCTGGGAATAACCCAAGTAGAGATGTTTTAGGTGCCATGTTTCATACAATATGTACATGTGGCTTTTCTCTTAAGAGAATAGTCTAAAGCTCCAGTCTAGCATGAGGGCTCCTCTGGAAGTGACGGTACCACCAGTGTGCTAGTGGCGTCATGATCTGAGCAGCAAATGGTCAACAGAACCAAACTATAAATTAAACGTCTGATACAACACATCCTCCTTCATTGATTATCAGACTCCTAGTTTAAGTAGACCTGGTCTGATCCCAACGTCTCCACATGCAGTAAGTTCCATGAAATGGTGAATAAACAGTTTGCATCTTTCCTGATGGGTCATGCTGATCCACAGCTTAAAGGGTCATCACTAAAGCAAGCACAATGAGGAGAAACTGGAGAGTAATGCTGGATTCTAAATCCACTCAAGATAGTTGGCCAGTGAAGGAGACAAAAATTGGGAACTCACAGGCATCTTTCAAGCTCCATAGTAGTATGGCTCCCTTGTGTTTGGAAAAGTGGTAGTGGTCCAAACAGACAGCATGGTGAAAAGATAGACCACTTGCTAGGGTTCTACCCATTGAAAGGATCTGCCATACATAACTTTCCATGTAAGCATGTATGTATATAGGTAGGTGGAATTTGTATAGTGCAGACGTAGATTAAAGGCAATGGAGCACTGTACAGGGTCAAAGACACAGTGAACACTTAATTGGGGGGGTGGCTGGGTTCTGAGAGGGGATGTGGACTGTTACTACATTATGATGTAGTGTTTATGAAAGAGTTGAATCTTCAATTATTTCATGAATTGAAGTAAGATCGTAAGCACATAGATGGAGAAGGTGGGCTGCTGTGTTTCTTCATTTGTGCACTTCCTCATCTCCAGTCGAATTTTATCCTGGCTAAGGTTTGCACCGAAAATGGTGATCTTATCATCCAAGAAGGTTGGGTGCTAGTTGTGACGGTTTTGTAGATGATTTATTTGGTTTTCAAGTTGTTTGGGATTGCAATGGGGAACCAGGGGAGTTCCATTAGGGTTGGTCTGAAGTGGTCAGGTTTCTCCTGGTTTTTCATGAGGTGTGCACAGTGCCGTAGAGTAGGGCCATTTTGGAGTCAGGGCGATGGCAAAGCAAGTCATTGCCATGATCTAGGTGCAAGAGTAGGCAGAATTGTACACCAGTTGTAAAGCTGCTTTCTAGGAGGAAGACTTTCACTTTCGTTAGTTTAGAGGTGATATCATTCCATCTTTGTTTTCTTGCTGGTATGTTCCTTGAGGATGAGGTCAGTGACCAGGATGAGTGACTTTGCATTTGGTGAAAGTTGGGGTTAAAATCTGTCTAGGTACATATCATTGAGATACGTTCAAACTATTTGTTGCTTGTTGTTCTTGGCAAATAGCAGTAATTCTGTTTTGGTGGGACTGGTCTTCAGATAGGTGCCTGACATCCATGTCTGGATGAGGTACAGGCAGAACATGAGACATTAGCTGTCTGGAGAGGATGAGAATCTCAAGAAGAGTAGCATGTTGCTGAATTTTAATATGATTATCAGTGGCTAGAGTCGTAAGGGGCACCATATTGTGTTGAAGATGACAGGAACAAGATGGAACTCTCGGGTATCAGATAGGTGTTAGTGAGCTTCTGAGACCTAGAGGTGGCCTTGTGATTCAACTGGTGTCGGTTGATTGGTAGGAGGCAAGCCAGTGAAGGACACTGATGCTGAGTGGATGAGGGTAAAAATCTCAATGGTGATGAAGGCTTCTGAAGGGTCCAGCAATTTTAGGAAGCAAAGGTCATCTTTATCTGTGGTCAGAAAAGACATCTTTTAGATTTTATTGCCAGATTAAATGTGCATGAGTGAGCCGAGTCTAGTGTGGGTTTCCACAGAACTGGGAAGCTCTGGCCTATCTTGGGAGATTCTGGGAAGATACCTTGAGAAATAGAGGGCTTTGATGAAGAATTAAGGATAAGACATCAGGTCCCTAGGAATTGACTTCATTCTACGAGACACAGGAGTTTGAAGGATGTCCATTGCACTACACTACTGTTATGTTTCATATGGGTACCCCAATATAGGCTCAGGTAACAACCTAACCTTTCACCTATAGTCACCCCTACCATTACACTGCATAACGGTTCTTGGGACTGACCTTTTACCTAGTAACGGTACTGCTTACAGGACGTGGGTTTTTCCCTGAGTACTAACCTCATCCATTATGCATCCATTAGGATTCTTGGAAACTCAGCAGGACTACCCTTGAGGTTACCACTTTGGGTATATAAACACCATATCTTTGCTGATGCAGGGAGAGGAGAAAAAGGACTTCCATGCTGACACACTGACGTGAGACACTGAGGTTCCTGCACGCAGACACTCCAGCTCGCAATCGTCTGACATCCCTCGCAGGATATCCATCTCGAGACCAAGACGGGGTCCCACAGTCTCTCACTTCAGGTAATGAGGTTGACTTTATCTTAGAGGGATTCTTGGCGCTACACCTACATACATGCTAGGTACACTTAGGTACATCTAGTTAGGGTCCCATCGTAGGAGTACGCATGTATTGCTGTCATGTATTTTATATACTTGCCTGTATTAATTATTTTAGCACTATGGTAGAAATCTACCATCCTTTTACTCTGTTGGTGCTTATAATCATTTATATCTGTTTCCGTCTTATGGTTGTTTCGGCACACCTATTTTACACTAGAATGACGGTGGTTCAAGAAACGCTTATTGAAAACGCCCCACCGTTTATTCTGTGTATCTATCCGAGACAAAGTGAGCATGAGTGACTGAGCGAAAAGTACTGTACTGTTTCCACGATCCCGGATGGGACAGAGTTGTCATGTTCGATACTAGTAGCCAAGAACTATTCTCTCCTTGGTAAGAGGGGTTTCTAGTGGCAATGAGAGCTAGCTGATATACAGGCAAACATACCCGGTGGGGGTGTCTGGAATCAGTCTGGACACCAATCCCACAGTCTATGTTATCTAAACGTGCAGATCCTATATAGGTTTATAGGAACTACACAACATGCCCCACGTTGGGCACCTTGGTAGTCCTGCTGAGTTTCCAAGAATCCTAATGGATGCATAATGGATGAGGTTAGTATTCAGGGGAAACCCCACGTCCTGTAAGCAGTACCGTAACTAGGTAAAAGGTCAGTACCAAGAACCGTTATGTAGTGTAATGGTAGGGGAGAATATAGGTGAAAGGTTAGGTTGTTACCTGAGACTATATTGGGGTACCTATATGAAACATAACACTACATGGATGGTGCAAGTAAGGTTGGAAGCAGGCTTGATGTTTTCAATGCGCTGTTGAGTCTTCTGTATTCTTCCCTGAAGAAGAGGTTGTCATTGTCTGTGGAATAGGAAGGCCCAACTGGGTTCGATCCAGTGATTGATTGTCTTAATGAGTGTTCAGCTTCTGTAAAAAATATTTTGTCTATAGAGTCAAGTGCACCCATCTTTTTGGCAAAGGTAGCCATCCACCTATAACAACATAATGCAAAGAAATTAACATATCTTTGGGTTTGTAAATAAGCAGTAACAATTTAGCATTAATAGCTAAACAGACTAAGGCTTGTATATGTTTTGGACACAAAAGCAGTGGCAGTCCCTCTTCTAGATAATCAATCAGTGGGGGCGGAGCTTGCCTGGCTCAAAGATGGCGGCTAGTTAGGAGTGCTCCTGATCCATAGATACATATCCTACACAATCCTGGTGCCTCTTGCACATTACACGCCTGGCTGGAGCAGCAAATATGCACAATGAAGCAGCAGCCTTAATTGAGCCTGGAAAAAGCAACTCATGCGGTGCCGTCGGGGCTGGGAACAAGCCAGTGGCCTGTTGGCTGAGGCGCATGTGAAGCCACGGCGCTGGGTGAGAGTGTCGCCGCAAGACACCTGGAGAGTGAGCAGCGCCTACGCTTGAGTGATCCAGTAGAGTGAGTGAGGAGCAAAACGTGAGGCGAGCTATAGACAAGTTGCAACGCATTGTGTGGGGCAAGCGGGGTGCCCTGTGAGTGTGGCCGCATACATACTGATACAAACAGAGCACACAGAGCCCGGGGGGAGTGAACATGTCGGGCAAACTGTGGCTGGGAAGAGCAGCACCTGGGCTCTGTCGTGCAAGCATCGGCCTACAGAGCGGTGTGGTCGCTCTTGATGAGGCCGTGGAGACCTGTGATAGGCTAATCCCCTGACGGAATATCCAGGTAGGCCGCAGGCAAGCACACTGCTGATATTGAATTGCGCTGGGTAAAGGAATAGCGAAGAGTGACAGTTGACACCTGCACAGTGCAACAAACCCTACAGACTAGCAGGCAGAAGCATAAACGACCAGCGTAGGGGAGGCTGGCAACGACACTGTGCGCTGGAACTGATAGCCTGGCAGTGTGTGGTGCAGTGTATACCTGAGACGCGGCCCAACACGCGTGCACCATTAACCCGGGGGTGGCCTGGTTGGGCCCATCAGGGCAAAAGTGAAGGAGTGCCTATACAGTCTGACCCCCACTCGGGCGCGCAGAACCATTCGCGCTAAGCCTTTGGTGAGCTTACGGATCTACGAGATAATTGCATGTGCAAGACAGTCCTTGTAGCGAGGACCCACGTAAGCCGGCACAATGGGCAAGCCGGACAAGTTACAATCCAAATTGCAGTTTGAACTGTGCAAGACTCCTCGATCTCGTGAAACGAACACACCAGAGTCTGACGGGCCGCCAGATGATGTGGACACAGAGGCGGTAGTGGAGCCGGACCTCAAGCATATTTTACGTGCTTTGCAACAGAGCTTAACGAAAATTGATAGCAAAATAGACGCCATCACTTTCCGGATGGACAGAATGTCTGAACAGCTGGATAATCAGGGCGACAGGCTGGACGCGGTCAAACAAAGATTGTCGAACCCAGAAGACATGATACAAACAGAGGTTGGGGAGCACAAAGCAATGGACAAACTCCTAAAGACACTCCAGGCCAAGGCAGATGACCTGGAAGCCAGATCACACAGAAACAATATCAGAATTCTTGGAATAGCGGAGTCGACTAACATCAGCAACATGGAGCAGTATGTGGAGCGCATACTAGTGGAACTGCTAGACAGGAGCACCTTCTCTACAATATTCATTGTGGAGCGAGCACATCGCTCCCGGGCACCTCAACCAGCGGCAGAGGCAGCACCGAGACCAATTATAGCTACACTGTTAAATTACAAAGATCGGGATGCGGCCCTGTGTAAATCACGAGAATTTGGCACACTTCAACTGGAAGGCTCAGAGATCTCTTTATTCCCCAACTTTATGCAGCAAGTTGATTAGGTGCGCCGGTTTGTTTCTTTCTGCCAAGAAGAATCTTCACGATCTAAATATCAAGTACAGCATGCAATATCCAGCAAAACTGCGGATAAAATCGGAGGGAAGATTCCACCACTTCACGGACCAGAAGATGGCACTGCAATATGTAAAGCAGCTGGAGCGAGCTGGAGGCAAAAGAGGCTTCCCAAGGGCGACTCAGAATAAGAACAGCAACACACAAAACTTGGAGGAGCAGTGAGA
Source organism: Calotriton arnoldi (assembly GCA_963921515.1). Taxonomy (NCBI): domain Eukaryota; kingdom Metazoa; phylum Chordata; class Amphibia; order Caudata; family Salamandridae; genus Calotriton; species Calotriton arnoldi. The sequence goes on along the minus strand of CAWUFW010007723.1, from coordinate 369,132 downwards.
CTGTGCAGCGAGAATAAAAGAGAGAAGATGGCAAAGGGAGCAAGCTTATGTTGCCACCTAATTGCACTGTTAGATGAGATGGCGTGGAAGAAACACCAACGCCCACCAGCGACTCGGTAAGACTGTTCTGATGTTTGGGGAAGGATAGAAACCTTAAAGCTACTCCTGTCTGGGGGCATATTGACATATGAGTGCGCCTGGAAAGGCCATATAAAAACTCTGACAAAGCATGGGCCGTACCAGAGACTATATAATATAAGAGTCATCAGAGCGGCAAAGGGGCACCGTGCATAGATTGCATGATAATGTGGGTGAGGGGACGGGATGGCTTGAGTAGAAGTCAGGAACATCTGCCCCCAAGTGTACTTCACTACAAGCAATGTTATCTTTGTTGTTTTGTAACTCGGGTGAGTTATAGGGAGGCGGGGAGCTTGAAGGCTATGCTAGTTGGGGACAAGCATACCGTGGGTGGGACCAATGGGATCGCAACTGTTGTTATGTTTGAGAAAAGGAAAGGAATGATCAGACTAGAGGCCAGTTGTCACTATGGTACAGCGTCACATGAGGAAATATTACAGACGTCGACATGAGCGAGACAGGTGATATGGTAGGTTGGCAATTGAGATTACTTACTTGGAACATAAGGGGGCCTAATGACAACAGGAAGGTCAGGAAGGTAGTGGCATATCTCAAGAGACATAATGTAGATATCGCAGTCCTGCAGGAAACACACACACAGCCAAATAGAGAAGAACGTACACACCGCAAGTTACAGGGGCAATGCTATGCCACCAACTACACATCTCATGCCAGAGGGGTGCTGATTTGGGTGGGATGGCAGTCTGGAGTGACTTTACCAGGATTGTATAAGGATCCGGGGGGTAGATTGGACACCCTGGAGAAGGAGATAGCCACCATGGAGGGAGCACTGCAGGAGGAGGGAGGGGCCCAAAAAAGAGCTGAGATCAAGCAAAAATTGGCAGAATTTCAAGAGGCAGCTAATGACGAGATTAAGCATATGGGGAAATATGCCACAGAGCGCGCCTAAGGGGAGAGAGACAGGCCAGCGGCGACACTAGCTAGTATACTGAGACCACCAGTGTCAGACGTGCTCACAGATGTTACAGACGACGAAGTATGTACTCTAAGTACACCAGATGAGATTGTAAAGCAATTCAGCAATTACTAGAAGAAGCTGTATAGCTCCCAAATACAGACCAATGAGGATGCAGTAGCTGACTACCTGACCCATCTCAAAATGCCATGGTTAGCCCCTGAGCACAGAGATCATTTAATGGCACCATTAACACTGTTTAAAATTACTACTGCACTACAGAGCATGCCAGCCGAAAAAGCACATGGGTCTGACAGACTGACAGTGACATTTTATAAGGCCTTTCAAGAATTACTAGCACCGCACCTTAAAACGTTATACGAGGAGATGGCTGAAAATGGGCTAATGCCCCCCTCCATGAGGGAAGCCGTTGTTGTCACAGTGCTCAAGCCAGGAAAAACTCTTTGATCATCATATAGGCCATTATCCCTACTTAACGTTGATGCCAAAATCTAAGCAAAAATCCTGGCAAATAGACTAGCGCCCCTGCTGCCGGGAATTATAGGCCCGAAGCAGGCATGCTTCATACCGGGTCGTAACCTAACTTATAATTTGCACACACTGTTCGGGGTCGTGCAGCATGTGGACCCAGGAGTCAGAGCTGCTGCGGTACTCCTGGATTTCGAAAAGGCACTTGACTCGGTGGAATTGAGGTTTATGTTCCGCAAAATAGGCGTATGGGACATCTTCATTAGGTTAATCTCCACACTATACACAGCACCAACTGTCCGTGTGCAGGTTGAAAAGATGGTCTCTGAAGCCTTCGGGGTTTCTAGTGGGACCAGACAGGGGTGCCCACTGTCCCCGCTGCTTTACGCTGTAGTGGCCGAGCCCCTGGCCTGTGCGCTACGTGAATATCACAGCCACAGGGGGCTACGATTTCCAGGCTACAGGCTCATTATATCAGCCATTGCAGATGACACTCTGTTGTGTGTGAATAACCCAGACGCCAATCTTACCCCTATACTCAGAGAGGTCGTGCAGTTTGGAGCACTATCGGGCTTGAAAATTAATTGGGATAAATCAATAATTTTCCCACTTACCCCAGTCTCAACGACCCCAACACTTGAGTACCCCCTGATGTGGACAACAGAGTTGGTGCGCTACTTGGGAATCTGAGTGCATATAGACCCTTCAATGGTATTATTAGAAAACTAAGGTTCAGCCATACAAAAAATGAGCGAAGATGTGGACAGATGGATTAAGCTCCAGCTGTCACTGATAGGGCGCATAGTTGTGATGAAAATGGTTGTATTACCCAGATTTATATTTCTTTTTCAAACATACCAATATTTTTGACAAAGGCTGTGTTTAAACGCCTCCGCACGTTACTGATTAAGCTAGCCTGGGCCGGTAAGCAACCTAGAGTGAGTTGGGACTTGCTAACTCTGCCATATGACCTGGGAGGCCTAAATGCTGCAGACCTAGAAATGTACTACAGGGCTACCCAGACCACTTTTGCTCACCACTGGATAGATGGGCCACACAACACACCTCACTTATATTTGGAGAGGGAGGTCGGGGACCCGACCACTCTGCAACAGACCCTGTTCCACAAACCCGCCCCGACGACAAGGAGACTTTGACTCCCTGGCGACTACAACGCAGGCTTGGCACGCACTCCTAAACAGGCAGAACGAAGCACTGCTTTACTCTCCACACGTTCCATTGCACTGGTGCCTGTAGTTTCCGATGGGTCAAGAAGGAAGGGCAAGGAAGGCATTATGCGCCATGGGGATAAACACTGGGCAATTTCTTCACTGATGGGGTGGTAAGCAGCTGGGACACGATTCAGGAGCGGTGCTCAAGTGTGTCAGTGATGGCTAAGTACCACTACCACCATGCTAGACGCACATGGCAAGAGCTACTAGGGGAAGAAATGCTAGAACCACAGGTGATGGGGGCACTCTCTGCATTGATACAGACAGAAACTCCATCTAAATTAATCACAAGATTTTACACAAGTGCAAAGGAGGCACGTATGCCGGTGATGCTGAAGGTGCGACTTGAGTGGCTGCGTGACCTAGGGGGGCCCATTAGCGATAAGGACTGGCAATACTGTTGTGCTAAAACCACATCTATCTCCTTAAATGGGCGACACAGGCTCATACATTTTAAATTCATACATCGAGTTTATTATACCCCTGAAAGACAGCATCGGTATGGGCTGCGAGAAGATTCGCGATGCTGAAAGTTCCGGGAGGACAATGCGGGATTCTTGCATGTGTCCTGGTTATGTCCGAGAATAAATGAGTATTTGTGTGAAATATTTAGGGAGCTGGGAATTATAACAGGTACAGAAATAGAGCCAGACCCGAAACTAGCATTATTGGTATATGACCAAGGTATCGAGAAACCCAACCAACCTATAGTAGCTATTTGTTTATTGCTGGCCAAAAGGCGCGTGGCGCTGAGGTGGGGAAAAGGCCCGACCCCAAAGGTAGAGGACTGGCACACAGATTTACTATACTGCAACACACAATTGGGTACGTTTAACGAGCTACTCCCCCCGAAAAGTCGGCCTAAAAACTGCTGGGGCCCGTACGAAGCAGACCTAATAAGTAAGAAAAGAAGAACGGGGCCACCGACCAGACAGAATGAACTAAGTAGACAATATTGCCCGGTATGCTCAAATTGGCATATAGACTTTCAGCAAATGTTCCAAGGAAAATATGATGGACCGAGTAAACAATTACTTTGAATGTGTTATATTTGTGGAACTGTGTATAATGAAATATGGGGGCCCTGCCGAGCCCAATGTGTCGACAAAGTTGTTATCTTTATTTCTTAAGAGGAGAAGCGCATGACAGATATCTAGTGATATGTCTGTGTCAACTGGTCATGATGCATGTTGTAATGTATGCTTTAATAAATTTAAATTAATAAAATAAAAAGATAATCAATCAGTGGGCCCAAGAATGCCTCAAAGTTTTTGTACGTGCCAGGCCAGAAGTTTGACAGTCTCTCAATTGTCAGGATATTCCACAGTATAACTTATAACTTGTAACTACACAGCTACCAATGAAGGTTGCAGTCTTTTCCAGTATGCCACCGATTGTCGTCTTGGCAACCTCTAGACATTTCAAGGTGATCAGACAGTCCGCAAAAGTTTGATATTTCAAAGAGTTGAAATGCAAACCCAGGAACAAAGATTCTGATGTGGCTCGGATCAGGTAGCCTAGTATAGCGATTTCATGTGTGCAAGGATTTCATTCCAAAAGGGGCGAATAATCGGCCAATGCCACCAAATGTGCTAAAAGTCCCCCATCTACCCATATTCCCTTCAACAGAGAGTGCTTGTTGTGTTATAATTTCTCCAGTTTGGTGGGGTAAAGGCACCAATTGAAATAACCTTATAGTGTGCCTCTCTACCTCTTAAGAGAATGCATAAATCTTCGGGTTTCCTGCAATAGGGAGGACCATTGTGATTCTGTTATCTTGTATTCCAGAGTTTTGTCCCAGAATGTCTTCAATGAGAGAGTAGGGGGTGGGGTTGATGTCAATAAGAGATTATATAGAAAACTGATTCATCCCCTAGAGTCTCCTGCCATCTATGCAAACTTTTCAATTGGGAGTAGGGCTCTAGTGGCTGCCTGTTTTACCTCGCTGTGAAAAACGCAGTGCCTCAGTTGAGGGCATCTTCTGAATGAAATATCATCTTACACGCATCAAATGAGATAATATCCATGTTTGAAAACATGTCTGCAATAGTAAGGCATCCCATTCCACCAGTTTACAAAGGGACCAGGTTCCAAGGCTGGCATAAAGGTTGAGTTAAAATGTACAGGAATGTGTGGTGAGGGGAACGGTGTCCAGACAGTCTTGCTGGAAACCGCATCCCAGATCATGAGAGTAGTTTTTGTGGGTACAGGGTGTTTGGTGCCTTTGGCTTCTAGATTTGGGGGCAGATTTTCAAAGAAGTCACGCACGACAGCGCAGCAGCCAAAAATGCTGCACTGTGGTGCATGACGGGGAGGGTGCAGGAGAGCAACATATCTACAGAGATATGGCTCTCTCATCCCATCTCCTTAGCTCTGGCGCTGATTTCAGCTGCGGTGTGCCTGAGTCTGGCATAGGTTTTGTACAGGAAGGGTAGCCTAGACAAGTTCAAACACTTTTCCCACTTTGTATATGTGCTGCACAGTGCAGCATGGAAGCAAAGTAGAAAAAGAAAAGAGAAATTAAAGCATTTCTCCTCTTAACGCCTCCTTTCAGATGGCGATAACTTTTAGTGCTAAGCCCTGTCCTCAATTGTTTTGTAGGTAGGGTTTGCATCAAAAGGCATGGGTGGTTGCATGGGAACACCCATGTACCAACCATGTAACGCCCTCTTAGAGCTAAGTAACGCAAAGCAATGCTTCACATTGCTTTGGGTATCTTGTAGGGTATTTCCCAACGCAAAACACGTTTTGCGCTAGTAGGTAAATTGGTAAAAAAACATTTTGTGCTGGTTAGCATCAATTTTGTGATGCTAACCCAGCGCAAAATGTTTGAAAATCTACCCCTAAGTCTCAGATATAGCACCCAATTACTGCCCTAGTCATGTGCGGCCAATGTTTCTCTGTTTGTCTAAGTGATCAGTCTGCTATCATCCTTAGCTGGACCACTCTGTAGTAGGTGATAAGTAGAGCAAGATCCTCCATATGTTTAGATAGCCAACGTGTTTGTAGGAGAGTCTGGCATGCTGTCCCTTCCAAATAAACCGCATAATTATCTGTTGAAGGGCTATCAAAATATCTGTACAAACCGTGGTTGGAAGTGCCTGAAAAAGGTAGATAATTCTTGGAAGCATGTTAATTGTGATGTAATAGAGTCTACCCAGCCAGGAGAAATAAAGAGGAGACCATTGGTGGCAGTCATCTTATAAAATGTGCCGAATTGAGGGCAAATTAGCTTTGTACAGGTCTCCCCACTTTAGGAACCAGTTTGACACCCAGGTTCGCAAATGCTGTGTTTGAGCATTGAAAAGAAGAAATTAAAGCTAACTCGTCAACTTCTTTCTGAGGAAGTATAAGGTTGAGGTTGTGCAATTTGGAAAGGTTGACCTTAAACACAACACCCTCTCAAAGCGATTGAGTAAGTACTGTATCTGTGGGATGGACGTAGTTGGCTTTATAAGGGACAGCATTACATCGTCAGCAAACAAGGAGTATTATCGTCAGCCAACGGAAATCTCCCCCATCTTTATTTGCTCTAATCTGCACTTCAAAGGCTCTACACTGAGCAAAGAATAGGGGGAAAAAATGACTTCCGGATGGTGGAGAAGAGGCCAGTAACAAAAGCACCCAGACTGGTTCCCTCCACGCGTTCTTCGAGGTCCCGAATTTGGATGTTATATCTCCTGGACCTATTTTCCAGGTTCTCACATTTGAGGATAGTGTCTTGTAGAAAGTTCCTCATCTGACTTTGTGTCTCTCCCTCACAGTTAGCCCTGTTTTCTGGATTCTATTCTCCTCATCGTGCATCCACGTTAGGACTAAATCTACATCTTGGCGGAGAGACTCTGCTAGATCAGTTTTGAGGCTTGACTTCCCCAGCAAGGTCGTAGGTGAATTACTGCATCTTGGAGAGGAGATCTGGAAATAATTTGAGACTCTATTCTGCTGTGTTTTTTATTTTTTAGAGCCATAATGTTGTGTCACAGTCTCTTGTAACTGGGGCAATGATTGCAGGTATAAGAAATCCAGTAGTCTGGGGACCTCCCTCCCTCGATTTGTGGTTTTACCCCTCGTCGCTTTGGTTGTTGCCCAGCCTATGACTTCAAATACTGGGCTTGGTGATGAGGTTGTGGTCCAGCTGCTCTGCCCCTCTGTTGTTCCAACAGTGATCAGCTTGGGGTATGTGTTCTTATCGGGATGCGGTATGGTGTTTATGTGGTCCCAACACTTGTTTCCAATGCATCACCAATACTCCAGTGAGCGACATCCCTGCAGCTCATCAGCGATGTTAACCATGGGCTGCCATCTTAGTGTCCTCGAGACTCGCACTCCACGGGCCCCAGGACCGCCTCTACTCCTTTCGGCCAGTCTGATGGCAAGCCACCGCACTTTCCTTCCATTCACACTTTGGCCTGGAAGGGCTCACGGCAATGCCCCCATCCAGAGATGCACAGCCCGGGCAGAGCGATATCCTTAGGTAGCGCTGCCTGCCATCTTAGCCACCCTTCTTGGTCAGTCACTCCTGTCCTCGCAGCTGCTGCATTTGATTCCTGCCATCTCCCATCCTGGTAGTGGGCTCAATGTGATTGTCATACTCCCTGGCTCATGGCTGTGCCAGTGGGATAGATGGAAGGTTCATGTCCCTACTATCTGTGGATTAGTTTAGGCCCTGCATGGCTATGTTGCAAGATCACTCCATCTGACTTGGTTTTGGCAGGAAACCAGCGCTGTAAGTTCATGTTGAGATGGAGGATGAGTAATACACTGATGTCAATTCCTTTTAAGAAGTATAATGGGGAATGTTTTCGAATGTTCATATTTGAAATATCAAAAACTTTCCCTGAAGGTCCCTTATATTATCAAGGTGGAAAATGTTTGATCATTTATTCTATTACTAGTGCAGAAGGAAAGCAATCATACCTAGCAAAGTGAGTTAGAATCTAGCCCGACAGTCCTGGACAGCACTTCAAGACAGTGCATGCTGTATAAAGTGCAGCACAGATGCCACAATACAATACTCCAATATAATAAATGCACACACAAATCATTTTAGAAACACTTTCACCTTTTAAAATGCCAGATCTACTGGCTTTATCAATACTTGCCTGTATTTTGTCTCTTCTCATGTGTGAATTATGTAATACTCTCGAATAAATGTAGGTGAAGTTCAGCTTCTTTGAAACATGCACTACTATCCATGAGATACGCTCACAAACTCAATCATTCTTTTTAGCTCTCATGTTATCCGCAACCTTTTGAGTTTACTAAAATGATATATATAGTATACTTACTTATAGAGGCTTTCAACCAATCCTCTTAGTCAATTGTTTTGTTATTGTGTTATTCAACTCTTTTTATTTACCTACTGCAGCATGTAGCATGGGACAATGGGGCAGCCACCTTTGGACATTGGGTAACTTCCATGTGATTGGCGGCATGTGGCCCTTTCACAAGAAGCACATGCACACGTACAGTAAGTAGTTCCTTCTATGTTAGGGACTACATTGGCAATGAATGCCTTTTGAGAGCCAACATTTTTTTGGGGTTTTAGCCAATTTTTTTTTTCTTTTTAAATTGACGAGGGCCAAACAGATTCAACAACAATAACGTTTTGCAAAAATCATGAGAAAACAAAACAAGAACTGACAAACCAACAGGCTTGCAGCCAAAGCTAGAACTAGTGACTTTGCCAATGCTTGTTCATTATTAGGACTTGTACTGGAGACTATTTTGCACACTGCTCCTTCTCTATGAAATGAACAATTGCTTCTGAGGTAAAACGGTGTCTTCAGTTTCTTGGCTTATTCACACCGTTGCCTGTATTGAGATTGCCACAAGAATACAAAACCGCGGGAAGATGCTTCTACTTTTCAGCGCAGAAGTAGTACAGGAAGATTGACACAGAGCCATAGTAATGCCCACAACGGCCATCAAATGCCTCCTTAACGGTGATGAGGTTGGTCATTACTGGCCTGGCTTGATGCCATCTGGCAACATGGAGGTGAAATGATCTGTGACCATCATACACATCATTACGGCATCCAGTAGCCCAAGAGATCTCATCTTTTAGAGCAGCAACAGATCTATCCTGATAGTTTCTCATACTGATAATGACGCCTGTTTATTTTCTCTAATAATTTTGAGAAAAAGGAGTGAGAACATCTACGCTAGTTCATAAAATGTAACTATAACAGATTTGCTCTTCGTAACAGCTTTTATCACTTGAATTGTCTAACAAAAGGGTAGAAATAAACACGTTATAGAGTACTGATTTGCTAATCAATTCGAATTTTGAGTGAAATATATATTTTTTTGTGTATATGACAAACATGCCACCTTTCTAACACTTCAGAAAACTTTGAGCGTTTATGAGTTCATATGTGGCCCAGTAGAGCAAGGTTTAGCCGGTCACAGCGAACGCAGCGAGTTTTGTGTCTCAAACTCTATACGCCCTTGTGAGGTGAAATTTTCTCCCTAGTGGCTCCTGTAATACTCCACGTCCTCTGCCACTGGATATCCATAGAAACACTGAACACGCATGAATACAAAGTTTTGTAAAATGGCTAGCTGATAAGGACTCGGGGCACTCGCAGGTGAGTGCTTGAAGTGAGTTATGGTACGTTTGTGCATGGCATACCACAACTGGACAATTTCAGAGCCTTTTTAGGTTGGTGTACCACAACTAACCTCTAACTGTGGGGCATATTCACAAGGACTTATCGGCGAGTTATCGGCACTTTAGCGCATCAATAGTGGAGATAGATTTATCACCCCATTCACAAGCGGGTGCAAACTGCAGACATCGCCAGTATTTCCGCGATAACTGCCGCAAAATTTATCTCCACGGGTGACACCACTAACTAACCCTAATGAGATGCAGAGTAGGCGTTCCCGTGCAAAAACACACGAAAACACCACTACACCACTTTCACAACAAACTGCCAGATCTGCGATGCGAACCAAAAACAGGCGATAAGCCGCGGTAGCAGCAGGGATTTAACACCTGCCTTCTGCTGGTGTTAAGCAGGACGACTACCTGCAGTATGAAAGGGAGCCCAGGCCAGAGCCACATCTGAAGACCCACAGATGCCATGGAGACAATAATCATGCAGCTCAGAGACCCAAGAGGGCCACAACACCCACCGCCACCACTCCCAGGCCCTCCCCGGACCCTCCCCACGGACAAACACATACCGTGCATGACACAAGAGCCACAAAAAGCGCATGATGTCGCACAATGACAACAAGAAACACACATGTGTGGTCAGAAGAACCAGAAACAGTCACTCATCATTGAAGTAACAACCAAAACCTTTATTGAAACACAACACAAAACACCAATGCGGACGACTCCTGTCGTGTCCGTCCGGGACAATCTTGATGTCACAGCCTGGAAAATAAAGCACAAAATCAGAACATGTGTCATGCGCACATCAAAGGAGCGAGACACAGAGAAAGAGAGAAGGAATGAAAGGCAGAGAGAGAAAAAGAGAGAGAAAGAAAGAAAGGGAGAGGGAGAAGGAGAGAGAGAAAGGGAGAGAGGGAGAGAGAGAGAGAGAGAGGGGGAAAGGAAGGCAGAGAGAGAGAGAGAGAGAAGGAAAGGAATGCAGAGAGAGAGAGAGAAGGGAAGAAAGGCAGAGAGAGAGAGAGAGAGAGAGAAGGAAAGGAAGGGAGAGAGAGAGAGAGAAAGAGAGAGAGAGAGAGAGAGGGAGGGACACTGCTCACCTGCTGCCACCGGTGTGTCTCCAACCACGTGCCGGCATACACTGCAAGCCACCAGGTCTGCAATCTGTAATCGAGGTCAGAGTCAATCATGGCAGAGACCATCTCACTGCACACGGCAACAATGCCTGTCCGCCCCTGCGCACACATGCAGCCGCACCCTAGCCCCTCCCGCCGGCCAGCGCTGGCTGTCCGCCCTTGCGCACCCAGGCCCCACTGCTCACCTGCCGCCAACGGTGTGTCCCCCAGTGGGCACACCATGTGCCCGTGCAAGCTCCAGGCCCCGGCCCCACGACCATAGCATGCTCCACATCATGCGGACCCGCACCGCGGCCCAGCAGGTCCCACACATGACGCTGAGTCCTGAGGCATCAATGGCAGAGACCACATCAGTGCACACGTCATCATCGCAGGCTGCACACCCGCTCAGCAATTCCGCCTAACCCTAACCCTGTGCAACTCCAGTCAGTGCCACGTGGTGGTAGGCCCGTGACGGCCGCATGGTTGCGGGTGCCACTAACCCTGTGCAACCCCAGTCAGCGCCACGTGGTGGTAGGCCTGTGACGGCAGCATGGCTCCGGGTGCCACTAACCCTGTGCGCAACAACTCATGGGCCCTTTATGATTGAGAATCGTGGAACGTCCGTCATCCAGTCACCTCCGACAGTGGGGAATGTGACGTGGTCAGCCCCTTATATTCACGGGGTCACATGGCCTGTGACGCCTGTGCCTGATGGGTGTGGTGTGTGTGCAAACCTGCCCTCAGGGAGTGGCCGTGACATGCTGACAACTAGACCAGCGACCTGCAGACCACTAGCGTGTAAACCTGCGACATGTGGCTATGTGGCCGCCCCTCGGAGCGTAAGCAGAGTGGTCTGGCCTGGCGTACGCCGGACCAGTGCAGGGCTTGCAACAATGACTCGGGGGGTTCTGGGCGTGGTTCAGTCCATGTCCGGACAAGGAAGTGACTGATGCGTGTGTCCCTGTTGTAGTGTCTACGGCACCCGGAACGCAATCGGCAATGTGGCACACTGTGACTGGAATCCCACTAGATGAGCATCATTGACATTAGGGGGAATCACTGTCCCTACATTCATCCACACATTCATACTTGAATGATGGAAGACATGACACAACAGTGCGTTTCTGATGTTTAATGCACAACCAGTGGAGTTTTGCAGCTGGAGCAGTACAGGGCCCTGCCAACCCCACTTCACAATATGGGCCCGTGGAGGCGGAAGAGGAAGAGTACAGTCCGCAGTCTGGTCGCTGTGTCATTGGTCACCAAACAGGATATGGCAGTCCATGTCACGGTCCAAGGTGAGTGCAGCAGAGTGTATCGGGGGTCAGTGGAAGGTCATGGGGCCATGTGCGGCATGATGCAGCAACAGGCCAGGTGGCGGAAATGAATGCTAGTGCCTCCTTCTGATCTCAATCCCATCCACGTCCTCGTCCTCGGATGTGTGCTCTGCCTCAACTGTGGGTGGTGCAGTTCCGGCTGCAGCACTGTGTGCCACTGACACATCAGGGGCCGGAGGTGGATTGTCGGCCGCACTGTGTGGCAGTGACACATCAGGTGCCGGAGTGGAAATGTCTGCCGCACTGTGAGGCACTGACACACCAGGGGGCAGAGATGTGGATGGTGTAGGAGCAGCAGCATTCATCTGCGCCACGCCTTGTGGCAGCAATGCCATGATGAGGATCTGCAGGGCATGGTAGATCCCAGCTACATTTTGCTGATGTGCAGCGGTGGCTGCCATCCTTTCCGCCTCCATCCGCACCATGTCCTCCATGAGCCTCCGCATGTGTGCCAGCTCACGGCTGAGATCGCTAGGGCCACTCTGAGCGGACAGGTGTTCTTGTCTCCGAGTCCAGCGATGTCAGCCAGGGCTCGTTGGAGACCATGGAGCGGCCTGTGGGTGTCCGTTAGGGGCTGGAGGTGGCCCCTGATGGGACTTAGACACCCATGGATGGCGTCAAGTTTGGTAGCCATGAGGTCAAACCCCACCCGCACCTGCTCAGCCATCTCCCTCTGGCCCTCCAACACATGGCATTGGAAGGCCATGTGTTGTTCGTGGGTGTCCTGGGAGACAGCCGGGGTTGTGGGTGCCTCCTGCTGGGTGGTTTGTGGAGTGGGTGGGGTCTCCTCGATGCAACTGGGCTGCCCTGATCCTGGAGGTGAGTTGCGGATGATGTCAATGATGTCTTGGAGGGCTTCGGTGTCGATGCTGGGGGTGTCCTCCTCGTCATCAGTGAAGAGTGGCTGGGACTGCTCTGCAGGAGGTGTTGACGGTGCCTCTGCAATGTGAAGGGGAGATGCTGTGTTACAATGTGTCCACATGTATGTAGGTGCATGGTACATGTTCACATTCAGACAGCATGGCAATGTACAGTGTGACAGTATGTAGATCAGGGCCATGTTCCAGAGTCATTGTGGGTGTGCACTGTGCTCTGCTTGATTGTGCATGTGTGCCATTGTGGCCATCTTCCCCCATCCCCCCAGTACCTGGTGGTTACTCACCCTGTTGCTGTTGTGTTGTGTCATGTCGAGCAGTGTCCGCTCCCCCAACTCCTGCCATGGTCTCCACACTGATGACTGTCGACACCAGCTCCTCCATGTCATCCGGCTCCAGCTGTGGCGCTGGACTCCCACCTCCAGTCTGCATTGCTGCCTTCTGGTTGCCTGAGAGTTTCTCCTTGGTTTTGCGCTTGATGTCAATCCATCGCCTCTTGACCTCGTCCATTAACCTCTTGTGCACTCTGATGGCATTCACCTTGTCCACGATGGACCGACATATTCCATTTTTGGTGCCCAATGACACGGAGGTGACGAACAGTTCTTGATGGTGTTCCATCACCTCCGTGACCAGGATCCTATTCTCCTGCGGACCGAACCGCGTCTTCCTCTTCTTCTTGTCCTTGCCCTTCCCTGTCCCCGAGGTCCCAGGCTGGTCGTCCGGGGTGCTTGAGGGGTTCCGCTCGTCCTCTGCGCCTGCTGCCTCCATGGTGCTTCGGTGTTGGTTATTTTGTGTTTGTGGGTTTTTTCTACTTTTGTAGTGATTTTCCCGCCTGCCGTGTGTGTATTGCAGGCCTGGCGCTGATTATCGCTGATTTCCTCATCGCGGTTTGGGCCATCGCATGTTTTTTCGCGTTGGGGTTTGTGTTTTTATCGCCGTCGCGGTGGTTGTATTGCGGACATTGTCCGCGTTTTTGGGAACCTATCGCATGGTACCGCCGTGTTGTGAATTCCACGTTAAGACAGGGTTATTTCCCGCAATAGACTGCGATGTGTAAAGTTGCGTTAACCTTTTTTGGCGATGTTTAATGCACGTTCTTGTGAATATACCCCTGTGTCTTTTAGAGTGAATCTCGATAAGTTTTTATGATGTACTGCATTTACCTGGTATGTACCCATTCAGCTTGTGGGTTTGGCCACATGGTCAAGTCCTGCACCCAACTCTCCACGAGCAGCCAAATCCCAACACCTTCAACTGTAGGGATTGGTTGCAGGGCAGTGCCTAAGAGTTATTAGAGGCAAGCTCTTTGATTGATTTTTGTTGGCTTTCTTTTTGGGAGATTGTGTGTTTGCTATTTGGTCTTTTTACTGTTTTGTTTTAACGTTCACGACATATAGTGACATATACCTTTTCTTTAATTATGGAATTGATGTAATGTTTCTCCATCTTTCCATTCTCAATTTTCAGGTTTTGTTCTCCACACCATGGGGTCTATTCACAAAGATAAATCTACATTTGTAGATGTACTACTAGTAAATTAACTATTATGCTTTTAAGTAATTTTACTACTTTGGGCTATTCACAAAATCCAAGCGTAAAGTTATAGACTTACATGGCTCGACCCCCTGAGAGGGGATGGAGTCAAATTTACCAGTAATAACTTACTACAGCTAAAAAGGAGCAGTAGTGTGTGTAGCACCATACAACCACTGATACTACAACACCCTCCAATAGAAAATAAAAGGTGTAGGGACTTAAAATTTAACCTATAGGAATGTTAAATTAAATTAAAATATTTTAAATAGTTAAAAATATAAATTCATTTGTGTATTGATGAGCTTTATTCGAACAATTCCTTTAAAACAACTCTATTAGACACATCCCCCATACATGCAAAACAAGTAATTCATCCTGCTATCCCAGTTTTAAGATCATTTCAAATCAAAATCATACTTGACCCCACCACATAACAGCATCAAATTAATCAATCTTACATAGTTAAAAAGTATTTTCGTTCATTCCACACAAGGTGCTTTTAAGAAACAGGTAGACATTAGTGCAAATCTTGGAGGTGCTCAGCTTCTGCAAATAATACGGCTATTTTACACTTATTATAATCTAATCCTCTTAAAACGTGTATTAAAAATCGCCAAGTAAAACAGTAATAAACACCACAAAAAAAACCAAAATGACAGGCTTTGCGGGGAGCTTTTATTACATGGACAAAGTAGAATAGTAGAACAATCAAACTGCCCAAGGGGAAACCATACCTGCCCTCTAATAATTCCTAAACAAAATCTAATGAGGAGGGACATGTCCTAAGAGTTCGATATAAAATCCAAATAAGGCCCTGCCCCAGAGGAAGTTGGAATCAGAAGATATTACTTAATCTGTGTTTTAGTAAACTCCAATGATTCCTGATCCCTTTCCCTTAAGGCAAGGAAAGATTTTTTTTACCCTTTAGGTAAACCCACCAGATTAGAAAAAAATAGATGATTTATCCAGGGTGATACATGCTGTCCTAATATATTGTAGCCAAGAGATAGGATGCCCCTAGCACAGGATGAGCAATCAGCAATAATTTCTCTGCTAAGCACAGCCAAGAAAGACCAGAAAGAAAGAAGAAAGACCAGAAAGAATCCAGAAAGACCACCACAACAGCAACGGCTAACATTTATAAGATCTTCTGCATACTCAAGCTCCAATTCCTAATGCAGAATGTTGGAAGGGGAGCTGGGTCAAGTAATCTTCTGCAAACTCTGTTCTCTTCTACCTGAAAGCTTTGGACCTTTTTATATCCCCATAAGCCTGAATCATATGTTAAAACTGGGATATACTTCCGCCAATGCACCTCTCAAAAAGGAGTATTGGCTTCATACTTATGCTGGAAGCTAAATTGGTCAAGAACCCAATGCTGCCCACAAACCAGTTTCTTGTCATGGATTTCCTTGGGGACCAAGATCCTAGCAAATCAAAAGTAACCCCATATAGGAGAATTCACACACTCTAGAGATGGGATTCTGGCCTATAGCTAAGTGCCTCATTTTAGTGTTCCTGGGCCACACACCATTATAAAAATTTTGTTGGCATTAACCTCCAGCTTTAGATTGGACATAAAATCAATATATCCCTCTATTGCGGTTTTAAGTAGGCCTGGGCGGAATGTTTAATTCTGCTAGCAGAATCGGAGGAGGGACTATGGTAGTTCTGCGTTATACTTGTAACACGGAATTGCCGTTCCGCCAGTTGAATTAATTTGCAATAAAGGTTTACTTTTTTAAAGAGGGCTGTAAGAGGGAGCAGTCCCTCTATGTTTAAAAAGCCCTGCAAATTAAAGTTTAATCTGCAGTGGTTTTTAAACATAGAGGGACTGCTCCCTATAGTGGCCCTCTTTAGAAACCACTGCAGTGCATACATCTCGGCGCCCTTAAATACTCTGCATTGATTACTGCAAAGTATGTGAAGGCGCTGACGGGTATGAAATGCAGGGATTTTTAAATTTGGCCGGACGAGGGAGCAGTCCCTCTGTGTTTAAAAACCACTGCAGATTAAACTTTAACCCGCAGTGATTTTTTAAACATAGAGGGACTGCTCACTCTTCCAGCCCTATTTAAAATTGGATCACTGACATAATATTGATCACTACAATATTGTGATACAGAAATATCATGTCAAAAATATTGATTACAAAAATATAGTTTCCTTATATTTATAATGGTAAGTAAACAAATATTGGGAAAAAAATATTGTTTCACACTACTTTAATTAAAAAACATGCAAAAGTATCGTTTTTTTAATCTATATATGTACATGTTTGTTGATTCAGGTAATGGGGAGAGAGGAGGCAGCATTTATCTGCTGGAAGGAACATTATTCTGGACCCGCCATAGCCGTGTGACGCCGGCCCGCAGCCAACTGGAGTTGGGGCATTATTATGTGCCTGAAGGGTGGTTACTGAGCTGCCTTCGCAATAGGGATTGACGTTCCATGGCTGGCAAAGAAACATCGTCAAGGCGTAAGTTTCAGTGGGACACTATGGGGCCGATTCCGATCTCGGCCGGTAGGGCTCCGAATCGGATTTACCGGATCCGATTCGGAGCCCTGTTTCCCGACCGAATCGTACGCGGGTCCGGCCGAGCGAGTACGATGCAGGCACCCGCGAAATCACCGACCGACTCGAACGCGGCTTCAACACGCTCCGACCGACTCGCATGGACACGACTCGCACCGCGCTATGGAGACGTTTCCCGGCCGGTTGAGTACGATGCGCGCCGCGAGCAGTCCGATCGACTCGCGCCGTCCGGCTCGAAAAGCTGTCGGAGCCGGACTTTGGGGTCCGCGTCGGACCCCCTGTATGCGTAGGCGCGCGAGTCGCACACAGGGGGACCCATGGGTCCCCTCTACCTGTGCATGTACGCCGCGATGCGCATCGACGCGCACCTGCTGTAGGGGGCGCCTTGTCCGCCTCGCACCCATTGAGTCAATGGGAGCCCGCGTACGCGCGTTGTGACGACAGGCTCCCATTGACTTCAATGGGAGTCCGACCGACTCGAGTCCGATGGCATGCGTGCGCATCGTACTCGTTCGGTCGGACTGCCAGAGTCCGATTCGGTCAGAAATCTCTCCGGGTCCGGCTCGGTCGGAGAGATTTCCGGCCCGAATCGGAATCGGCCCCTATGCCTTTAACTATGCAGGGGGTTGGATGCCTTTCCCAGAGGGAGTGTATATCTGCATACACCTAACGAGCACGTGCTGATCTCCCGGTACTGAAGAAAGCTTGTAGCTGAAACGCGTCTGCCGAGGCACGCAACAGGACTGAAATGGCTTGCGCTGTGTACACCATGTACCATTAAATATTCAGATGATGTTCCGAGCTGTGTCAGAACCCGTTTAATTTCAATGGGTATTGGACTCTATATATATATGCCAGGGTTTGTTGGAGAAATGTTCTCTTGCACGCCATGACAATGGAATTGTAATTGATGGCAGAATCGAAAGAAACTGCAATAATCGCAGTATTATGAAGGGAGGAATCTGACCTTGGACTTTGCTGTGACAGCGTATGACCTAGCCATACATGGAATTTACTCCTTTAAAGGCGTTAAGGAAGCACAAAGCTACACGCAAGTATTAAAGTGAACAAATATTTAACAACTAATGCTGTGAAAGGACATGATTTTCTGAAAGCAAGAACAAAGCATTATGGATAATGTGGTTTATAAATGATGAACTCGTTTCAGTGATTCAAACATTTTTGAGATGCGAAAAGAATGAAATTTATCTGATTAACCAGTGCATCAAACTTTGCAAATATTCACTGATTTCATTTCAAAACCTTAAGGAAATACCCACTTGGATGACGATTTTTTACCATAAGTCCGTTTTTTGTATTGAGGTATTTTTCACCACACCGTGCGTCCTTTCTCAGTGTTGATGCATTTGACCTTTAAATTCCAAACACATGACTACTCCCTCATGTGCATATGATTAAGACTTTTGTAAAGTCGAAACGCGTTATGCTGATGCTGTGCCACAATAAAAAGAACTGCTACCAAGGATTGGCTGGTGGGCCTGTATTTCACGTCACTGCAAGGTGAAGTGCGTGTTTTCTTATAGAAATATTTGGGGACTGACGCTCCCTAACAGGCCCCGACTCGAGAGGATGGTCGTCCCAGGCATCACCTGGCGTTTGGAATATATATATATATATATATAAAATATATATATATTAGTATATATATATATATTAGTAGTTATATTATCTACTGGCGGTCGCCAGTAGATAGTTATAGTTACAACCTATTATCCATAGGAAATCCGCGACATTCTATTTGAAATAACTCTCTTGCCGGTTGACGTATCTTCGCGAAATTTTCAAACTTTGTGGCCCGCTCCGGTCCGCTCCTACCCTGAAAGTCTCGGGGATTCGTCAAGCGGGGGCCGAGAAAAAGGGGGTCCCAAAACGCGTTTTCCCCATGCAATTTTCCATAGGAAACTTTAGACACGGCTACAGCCTGAACTGCTGAACGGAATTACACCAAATTTGGCAAAGAGGTAGTTCTTGGTTCAGAAAGAACCCTTTTGTTAAATGGTGTAAATCCGTTCAGCAGTTGCTGAGAAAATGAAAAGTAAAAAGATAGGTATATCTAGGGCCGCGGATCCTCCCGAGCACGAGCTTTATGTTAATTGGCTGTCAACACTCCAAATCAGGAAGTGTTGGCAGCCATTTTGTCCCTCGGTAGAACCGATGGACAGAAACAAGTGCGCAAAGCGCACAAAGGGGGCAGGGTAGAAACACCCTGACCCCCTAGGTCTGCTCAGGGGGTCCCACAAGGACCCCCTGGGCAGAAAAAAGCATTTAAAAAAAATAAATAAAAATAAACGATCGGGCCCGCAGGCCCCGCCCCCTTCCTTCACCACTCTGCAAACGCGCCCCCTGGCGCGTTTGCAGAGGGGAACAATTCTCCTTGAATACTGGGGGTCCCTGGGGCCAACTAGCCCACCAGGAACCTCCAGTATGCGCCAGGGGCTGCCTTGCAGAGAGGTGTACAGAGGCCACGCCCTTTTACACCTCTCTGCAACGCAGCTCTATGGCGCTTTTGGAGGTATATGGTGGGCTAGTTGCACCCCAGGGACCCTCAGGATTCAAGGGGAGTTAATCCCCGACTTAAAACGCGCCACGGGGCGCGTTTGCACAGTGGTGAAGGGAGGGGGCGGGGCTTCAGGTGACATGTGTGCAAACAGGCCCCGTGGCGCGTTTTAAGATGGGGAATTAAATCCTCTTCAATCCTGAGGGTCCCTGGGGGCCAACTAGCCCAACAGGTACGTCCAGAAAGCGCCACAGAGCTGCGTTGCAGAGAGGTGTAAAAGGGGTGTGGCCTCTGTACATGTCTCTGCAACGCAGTCCCTGGCGCATACTGGAGGTTCCTGGTGGGCTAGTTGGCCCGTAGGGACCCTCATGATTCAAGGGGACTTAATCCCCAACTTAAAACGCGCCACGGGGCGCGTTTGCACAGATGTCACCCCAGGCCCCGCCCCTCCCTTCACCATTGTGCAAATATTCCTCTAAAATCAGCCGAAATACTAATTCTGATTTACTCACCTGTTATAAGGAGAGACCTCAGTGCTGTATCTTTCAGCCCAGTACTGATCCTCAAAAGTAATTTTAACCGTACTTACCGGTAACTTGAATTTCCTTCATAGGCTAACATTGACTGGTTTCACTTGGAAATTCTTCTAAGTGTGGAGTTTTGGAACTTTAAAATATTCCTCTAAAATCAGCCGAAATACGAATTCCGATTTACTCACCTGTTATCAGGAGAGACCTCAGTGCTGCATCTTTCAGCCCAGTACTGATCCTCAAAAGTAATTTTAACCGTACTTACCAGTAACTTGAATTTCCTTCCATAGGATATCATTGCCTGCTTTTTGCTGAAAAAGTTTCTAAGTGTTGATTTTTGAAACATACTAATATTCCTCTAAAATCAGCCGAAATCCGAATTCTGATTTACTCACCTGTTATCAGGAGAGACCTCAGTGCTGCATCTTTCAGCCCAGTACTGGTCCTGAAAAGTAATTTTAACCGTACTTACCGGTAACTTGAATTTCCTTCATAGGCTAACATTGACTGGTTTCACTTGGAAATTCTTCTAAGTGTGGAGTTTTGGAACTTTAAAATATTCCTCTAAAATCAGCCGAAATACGAATTCCGATTTACTCACCTGTTATCAGGAGAGACCTCAGTGCTGCATCTTTCAGCCCAGTACTGATCCTGAAAAGTAATTTTAACCGTACTTACCGGTAACTTGAATTTCCTTCATAGGCTAACATTGACTGGTTTCACTTGGAAATTCTTCTAAGTGTGGAGTTTTGGAACTTTAAAATATTCCTCTAAAATCAGCCGAAATACGAATTCCGATTTACTCACCTGCTATCAGGAGAGACCTCAGTGCTGCATCTTTCAGCCCAGTACTGATCCTCAAAAGTAATTTTAACCATACTTACCAGTAACTTGAATTTCCTTCCATAGGATATCATTGCCTGCTTTTTGCTGAAAAAGTTTCTAAGTGTTGATTTTTGAAACATACAAATATTCCTCTAAAATCAGCCGAAATCCGAATTCTGATTTACTCACCTGTTATCAGGAGAGACCTCAGTGCTGCATCTTTCAGCCCAGTACTGGTCCTGAAAAGTAATTTTAACCGTACTTACCAGTAACTTGAATTTCCTTCCAAAAGCTAACATTGACTGGTTTCACTTGGAAATTCTTCTAAGTGTGGAGTTTTGGAACTTTAAAATATTCCTCTAAAATCAGTCGAAATACGAATTCCGATTTACTCACCTGTTATCAGGAGAGACCTCAGTGCTGCATCTTTCAGCCCAGTACTGGTCCTGAAAAGTAATTTTAACCGTACTTACCGGTAACTTGAATTTCCTTCCATAGGCTAACATTGACTGGTTTTCACTTGGAAATTCTTCTAAGTGTGGAGTTTTGGAACTTTACAAATATTCCTCTAAAATCAGCCGAAATACGAATTCTGATTTACTCACCTGTTATCAGGAGAGACCTCAGTGCTGCATCTTTCAGCCCAGTACTGATCCTCAAAAGTAATTTTAACCGTACTTACCGGTAACTTGAATTTCCTTCCATAGGCTAACATTGACTGGTTTCACTTGGAAATTCTTCTAAGTGTGGAGTTTTGGAACTTTAAAATATTCCTCTAAAATCAGCCGAAATACGAATTCCGATTTACTCACCTGTTATCAGGAGAGACCTCAGTGCTGCATCTTTCAGCCCAGTACTGATCCTCAAAAGTAATTTTAACCGTACTTACCGGTAACTTGAATTTCCTTCATAGGCTAACATTGACTGGTTTCACTTGGAAATTCTTCTAAGTGTGGAGTTTTGGAACTTTAAAATATTCCTCTAAAATCAGCCGAAATACGAATTCCGATTTACTCACCTGTTATCAGGAGAGACCTCAGTGCTGCATCTTTCAGCCCAGTACTGATCCTCAAAAGTAATTTTAACCGTACTTACCGGTAACTTGAATTTCCTTCCATAGGATATCATTGCCTGCGTTTTGCTGAAAAGTTTCTAAGTGTTGAGTTTTGAAACATTACAAATATTCCTCTAAAATCAGCCGAAATCCGAATTCTGATTTACTCACCTGTTATCAGGAGAGACCTCAGTGCTGCATCTTTCAGCCCAGTACTGGTCCTCAAAAGTAATTTTAACCGTACTTACCAGTAACTTGAATTTCCTTCCATAGGCTAACATTGACTGGTTTCACTTGGAAATTCTTCTAAGTGTGGAGTTTTGGAACTTTAAAATATTCCTCTAAAATCAGCCGAAATACGAATTCCGATTTACTCACCTGTTATCAGGAGAGACCTCAGTGCTGCATCTTTCAGCCCAGTACTGATCCTCAAAAGTAATTTTAACCGTACTTACCAGTAACTTGAATTTCCTTCCATAGGATATCATTGCCTGCTTTTTGCTGAAAAAGTTTCTAAGTGTTGATTTTTGAAACATACAAATATTCCTCTAAAATCAGCCGACATCCGAATTCTGATTTACTCACCTGTTATCAGGAGAGACCTCAGTGCTGCATCTTTCAGCCCAGTACTGGTCCTGAAAAGTAATTTTAACCGTACTTACCGGTAACTTGAATTTCCTTCATAGGCTAACATTGACTGGTTTCACTTGGAAATTCTTCTAAGTGTGGAGTTTTGGAACTTTATAATATTCCTCTAAAATCAACCAAAGTACGAATTCCAATTTACTCACCTGTTATCAGGAGAGAACCCAGTGCTGCATCTTTTAGCCCAGCACTGACCCTGAAAAGTAATTTTAACCGTACTTACCAGTAACTTATATTTTCTTCCATAGGAATCCATTGTCTGGTTTTCAGCAGAAAACTTTCAAAGTGTCGATTTTCACAAACTACAAATATTCCTTAAAAATCGCCTGTATGACTTAAACGCATTCTTTCAACTGTTTACAGGAGATGCACCAGTGCTGGATCAAGGATCCAACACTGAGTAAGAAAAAGTAACGATAACAGTTCTTACCTGCTAAGTGAATTTCCTTCCATAGGATAACATTGGTGATTCTATGAGAAAAAGTTTCTAAGTGTCAACTTGTAAAATATAATAATATTCCTTAAAAATCACTACTGTAACCAAAACGCTTTTACTCAACTGTTTACAGGAGATGTCCCAGGACTGAATCTAGGATCCAGTCCTGTGGTTAGAAAAGTAATCCATAAAGTAACTAATTGCATTTAACTAGAAATTCACATTGAGCTGAATGTTGCATTGTGTTTGAAAATGTGTTGCCCATTGCAACAACTGTAACTACTGTACTTAAAAGTCTATTGCCTATGTGCAAAAGTATTTAAACTAAAGTAATTCATTCTGAGAAAGTATTTTTTGTAATGTAATGTATAATGTAATTACAATGTAATTTAAAAAATAAAATATGTAAAAAAAATTGTTTCTAAAAAATTTGGAAATCAGTATGAAAAAATTTTATATAACAATTAATACATTTAAAAATTGTCATTTACAAAACCTTTGAAATTCACTGAAAAAACTGTAGGTTTCAGACATGTTATAGTTACAAATTAGCATTTAAAAAACCTTTGAAATTCACTGAAAAAACCATAGGTTTCAGGGACGTTATAGTTACAAATTAGCATTTAAAAAACCTTTGAAATTCACTGAAAAAACCATAGGTTTTAGGGACAGTTATAGTTAGTTGGACATTGCACTCGTACAAAACCCGTGAAATTCCCCCGTTATAGTTAGTCCAGCTAACTATAACTCGCGCCCGCAATGCACTGCTGATGACGTCACATATTACATCACTCATGACATGGTCAGTGACATCACTGATGACATCACTGATGACATCTCAAATGACATCACTGATGACATCATCCACGTGATAATCTGATGCACCTCCTCACACCCTAATATAACCTTTGATACACCCACTCTAAATTACAGACTGCCATTCGCAAAACCATAGACACTCCAACACCAATAACTACATACCCACTCACTGATTCTTAGGTCTACGCACACATCCACTCACTCACCCGTACAGTCACTCATACTTACGGTCACTCAGTACAGGACTATCATATGCACTCATACTCCTATATAGATACTCAAACACCGCCACTCATCCATAGAGGTACTCACACACCTAGTCAGTCATGCAAATAATTAAACACACAACCATTTACTCACCTATACAGTTATACACACACCAGCTCACTTACTCATACAAATAGTAGCACATTCTTACGCTCTTATACAATCACTGATACAAGCACACACTCATCCATACAGCCACTATCACAATCACTCACTCTCAGCTTATAGCTATTTATATACTCCAACACACATATATACTGCCTTTCACATATGTAGTTACTCACACATGTACCACTGGGACATACATTCACTCACTAACACACTCTTACACACACTTACCCACCCATACAGTCTATCACAGTTGCACTCTTGAAACCATCCACCCAGTGAATCACCCACTCACACATCTATGCACAGAGTTGCACACACCCCTCCCACACAAACACTCAGGCACCCATACAGATACTCAGACAAGCATTCAATAACTCATATAGACACTCATGTAGCTATTCACAAACACATGCAGCCACTTACACAGCAACAGACAGACGGATACAGACATTCACCCAGTTTAGTCACTAACCCATGCATTCAGTAAGATACGTTAAATCACTCACTTATAGAGTCAGTCACGCACCTACTAAATCATCCATACAGACACTTACACACCCACTCATTCTTCAATACGTCTTTTCCTATATATATTAAAAATATTTAAACTTTACAGAAACACACAGTCACTGGATGATGTCATCAGTGATGTCATCAGTGATGTCATTTGAGATGTCATCAGTGATGTCATCAGTGATGTCACTGACCATGTCATGAGTGATGTAATATGTGACGTCATCAGCAGTGCATTGCGGGGCGCGAGTTATAGTTAGCTGGACTAACTATAACGGGGAATTTCACGGGTTTTGTACGAGTGCAATGTCCAACTAACTATAACTGTCCCTAAAACCTATGGTTTTTCAGTGAATATATATATATATATTCACTGAAAAAACATAGGTTTCAGGGACAGTTATAGTTAGGTGGACATTTCACTCGTACAAAACCATAGAAATTCCACTGTTATAGTTAGTTCAGTTAACTATAACTCGCGCCCCAGCAATGCACTGCTGATGACATCACATATTACATCATTCATGGCATGGTCAGTGACATCACTGATGACATCTAAAATGACATCACTGATGACATCATCCAGTGACTGTGTGTTTCTGTAAAGATTAAATATATTTTATATATATGGCAAGGTGTATTGAAGAATGAGTGGGTGTATAAGTGTCTGGATGGAGGATTTAGGAGGTATGTAACTGATTGTATAAGTGACTGATTAAACGTGTCTTACTGAATGCATGGGTTAGTGACTAAACTGTGTGAATGTCTGTATCAGTCTGTCTGTTGTTGTGTAAGCTGGCTGCATGGGTTGGTCAGTAGCTACATTAGTGTCTATATGGGTTATTTATTGTTTGCTTGAGTATTTGTATGGGTGTGAGAAAGTGCCATCTTTCTTGCATGGTATGCCCCCCACTTTTTGCTGAATTGCTGATGTAGTTTGACTGAGTGTGCCCTGGGCTCCTGCCAATCAGGTGCCCAGGGCCTGTGTTCCTTCCCTAAAACTGCATTACAGCCTAAACCTAATTGGCACCTCTGGCCACATGTCAGCCCCTGGTAAATGGTACCCTAGGTACCCAGGGCATTGTGACCAGAGAAGGCCCCTAAGGGCTGCAGCACTTATTGTGCCACCCTTAGAGGCGCTGTACCTGACACACACACCCTGACTTTGCAGGCTGAGTGTCTTGGTGCAGAACTAAACAGAGAGTCGACATGGCACACATCCCTGTGTGCCATGCCAACAAACACACTGCCCTGGCATACCTCAGTCACCCCTCTAGCTGTGTGCACTATGCCAGTGGTTTGGGCACAGGTGCATGAGCCCGGTGCCCCTACAGTACCCAGGGCCATTCCTGGGCACTGTAAGTGCAGTGATGCCATTAAGAGTATATGGTGCTGGGAGGTCGTCATCACGAACTCCACAGCACCATATTGGCTACACTGAAGACTGAGAAGTTTGGTATCAAACTTCTCAGCATATTAAACCCACACTGATGCCAGTGTGGGATTTAATGTCAGATGCACGACAGAGGGCAACTTAGAGTTGCCCCCTGAACCTAACCTACAATCCACGTCCTGTCTGAGTGGCTGCCTAGGCTGCCACCCAGCAGACATGTTGTTGGACCCCTGGGTAGAGAGCCATCCGCTCTCCCGGGCCTGCAACAAAGCACGTCCTGGGCGAGGTGCTAGGCCTCCTCCCCCAGGATGGGCAGGGGGAAGCTTCAAAGGCATTCCGCCTTTGTGAGCTTCCCCAGACCACTTGCTGTACTCAGCAACTGGTCCCCACTGGTTCTAGCCCCCACTCTGGCGGGAAACACCAAGGGAGGAAAGGGGGTGTGCCAGCCTCTGCCAACCCCACCCCTCAGGTGGGGGAGGCGAGGTGAAGCACATCTCTGGGCTCTCGCCATCTTGAAGATGGGGAGCCCTACCCAATCAGGACTAGGCTCCTGCCCCCCTCCCACTGGAGAGTGGCAGGAGAGGGGGTGTACCCACCCCAGGGAAGGGACCCATTGGTCCATGCCCTTTACCTACCTGTAACGCCCCTAAATCTAGTATTTAGGGGCACCCTGAACCTTCCTTCCTTAGATCCAGATTCCGAAACAAGAAAGAAGATCAAGAAACAAGAAGACCTGCCGTGCAGCTGCTAACAAGAGGAAGACACCAACTGATTTGGCCCCAGCCCTACCGGCCTGTCGACCCTCGAACCTGCTCCTGCTAAACCACGGCATCTCCAGTGGTCAGCAACCTCAAAAACCCCGGAGGACCTGACTGCCTTGTGACTCTAACTACCTGGGACTCCCACGAGCAGTGGTACTGCTCAAAAGCAAGTAACCTACCCCTGGTGCCAACCAGGAACCGCGAATCCAGCACACTCTGCACCCGCCGAGCCCGGCCTGTGCCTGAGTGGACAAAGACCACGAGGACGTCCCCCCGGCGACTGTGACCAAGAATCCAGCACCCAAGGACCCTCCTCGACGATCCTGACGACGCCTGCAGCCTCAGAACCTGGGCCCCCTCCAACCGCGACCAGCAGAGGGTAAGATTTCCCGACGCGAAAAGACACCCCTGCACCCGGCACCCTGTGGTCTCCTGTGCCCAACTCCGGGGTGCCTACCTATCCTCCAACTACCCAACTTACCCCTCGAAGTGGTGGTCGCACCTGAAGAATCTCCGTGCCCGAGCTTGCAGCCTTTGTTCAGTTTCCAACTTCTCCATTGAAATCCATTGAGCGCCCGACGGCTCAAAAGCACCCTGCACCCAGCCGCCCGAGTGCCCCTGGCAGTGCAATCTCTACTCTAAGCTACTTCCCCTTTTGCCCTGAGCAAGTGACCAGGAGCCTAGCTCCCACAGCCGCGTGGCCTGCTAGCCAGCAGCCACCAACCAAAGGCCCCCTGCCCGCCATAGGCTAACATTGGGCCTAACTCACTCTGCACCCGGCCGCCCCTGTGCCGTTGCGGGTGTACCAACTGTACCTACCTGACCCTGGGAGACCCCTGAGTCTATGCCCAGAACCTTAACTCTGCCAGTCGAGTACTTACCCAAATGCCGATAACTCACTTTTCTTCCATAGGGTAACATTGACTGGTTTCACTTGGAAATTCTTCTAAGTGTGGAGTTTTGAAACTTTAAAATATTCATCTAAAATCAGCTGAATCACGAAAACGAAAATACTCACCTGTTATCAGGAGAGATCCCAGTGCTGGATCTTGGTGCCCAGCACTGACCTTGAAAAGTAATTATAACTGTACTTACCGGTAACTTGAATTTCCTTCCATAAGATAACATTGACTGGTTTTTGCTGAAAAAGTTTGTGTTGATTTTTGAAACTTACAAATATTTGCTAAAAATCGCCTGTGTGACATAAACGCATTCTTTCAATTGTTTACAGGAGATGCACCAGTGCTGGATCCAGGATCCAACACTGAGTAAGAAAAAGTAACGATAACACTACTTACCTGCTAAGTGAATTTCCTCCCATAGGATAACATTGGTGATTCTATGTGAAAAAGTTTCTAAGTGCCAACTTTTAAAATACAATAATATTCCTTAAAAATCACAACTGTAACCAAAACGTTTTTACTCAACTGTTTACAGGAGATGTCCCAGGACTGAATCTAGGATCCAGTCCTGTGGTAAGAAAAGTAATCCAAAAAGTAATCTATTGCATTTAACTAGAAAGTCCCATTGAGCTCAATGTTATATTGTGTTTGAAATTGTGTTGCCTATTGCAACAACTGTAACTATTGCATTCAAAAGTCTATTGCCTATTGAAAGTATTTATCGAAAGCATCTCATTCTGAGAAAGTATATTTTGATACCTATTGTTGGTTCTAAAATAAAACAAGCATATATTTTTATATACAAACCATTGGCCTAGAGTTCAGTTCTTGAGTGTGTGAGACCATTTGCTGACTGAATGTGTACAACAAATGCTTTACACTGTCCTCTGATACTGCCTTACTGCTCGACCAAGCTACCACCTTAGAGAGTAAGGTTATATCTAACTTTAGCCTCTGCCAAACCTCTGGGGACTGTGGACTCTGTGCACACTGAACCTTACTTTGGTTCAGTATATACAGAGCCACTTTCTTACAATGGGGGACTGAGTGTGTGTGTGGGTGGGTTGGAGGTGTGTGACTGTGCATAGATGTGTGAGTAGGTGATTCACTGGGTGTATGGGTTCAAGAGTGCATCTGTGAAGGGCTGTATGGGTGGGTAAGTGTGTGTATGGGTGTGTTGGTGAGTGAATGGATGTCTCAGTGGTACATATGTGAGTAACTACATATGTAAAAGGAAGTATATGTGAGTGATGGTGTATATAAATAACTATATGTGAGACTGAGTGATTGTGAGAGTGGCGTGTATGGATGAGTCTGTACTTGTTTCAGTGATTACATAAGAGAGTAACTATGCGTTACTGTCTGTATGAATTAGTGAGGTGGTGTGTGTATAACTGTTTAGGTGAGTAAATGGGAGTGTGATTGATTCTTTGCATGACTGACTAGGTGTGTGAGTAACTCCATGGATGAGTGGCGGTGTGTGAGTGTCTGAATAGGTGTATGAGTGCATATGATAGTGTTGTATTGATAAGTAACTGCATGTATAAGTGATTGTATAGGTGAATGAGTGGATGTGTGTGCAGACCTAGGAATCAGTGAGTGAGTATGTAGTAACTGGTATTGGTGTGTGGATGGTTTCGAAAATGGTAGTGTGTATTTTACAGTGGGTGTATTAAAGGTTAAAGAAGGGTGTGATGAGGTGCATCAGATTATCACTTGGATGATGTCATCAGTGATGTCTTCAGTGATGTCATTTGAGATGTCATCAGTGATGTCATCAGTGATGTCACTGACCATGCCATGAATGATGTAATATGTGACGTCATGAGCAGTGCATTGCGGGGGCGCGAGTTATAGTTAACTGAACCGCAAGATCACCGACATACATAACAGCTTCGACGCACAAACCACGCACCCTACCGCCCGAACCAACGCCCGCCACCACCACCCTCTGCAACTGGACCCCGATCAGCACCGAAGACACCACCCGCACGATGAACTCCATCCACTCCGGATCACCAACCGACCCCTGCCCACACCACGTCTTCAACAAAGCCGACGCCACCATCGCACCCCATCTCCGGGACATCATCAACTCCTCCTTCCACACTGCCACCTTCCCGGAGAGCTGGAAGCACGCCGAGCTTACCGCCCTCCTGAAGAAACCAACGGCGGACCCCACCGACCTCAAGAACTACCGTCCCATCTCGCTCCTTCCGTTTCCGGCCAAAGTCATCGAGAAGACCGTCAACGGACAGCTTGCCGCCTTCCTCGAGACGAATGGATCCCTCGACCCCTCGCAGTCCGGGTTTCGGGCCAACCACAGCACCGAGACCGCCCTCATCGCAGCCACCGACGACATCAGAACCCTAACCGACAACGGGGAAACAGCAGCCCTCATCCTCTTGGACCTCTCCGCGGCGTTCGACACCGTCTGCCACCGCACCCTAGTGAAGCGCCTCAGCAACATCGGAATCCGAGAGAAAGCACTGGAATGGATCATCTCGTTCCTCGCCGGAAGAACCCAGAGAGTCCGCCTCCCCCGTTCCAGATCCGAGGCCACTGAAGTCATCTGCGGCGTTCCACAAGGATCTTCACTCAGTCCAACGCTCTTCAACGTCTACATGAGCCCCCTCGCAGCCATCGCACGCCAACACAACCTCAACATCATCTCCTACGCCGACGACACCCAGCTGATCCTCTCCCTCACCAACGACCCCACCACCGCCCAGAGCAAACCTACACGACGGGATGAGAGACGTCGCCGACTGGATGAGGAACAGCCGCCTTAAACTAAACTCAGACAAGACGGAAGTCCTCATCCTGGGCTCATCACCCTCCGCCTGGGACGACTCCTGGTGGCCCCCGGCCCTGGGCACCGCGCCCAAGCCAAACGGACCACGCACGCAACCTGGGCTTCATCCTGGACTCCTCCCTGTCGATGACCAGACAAGTCAACGCCGTCTCATCCTCGTGCTTCAACACCCTGCGCATGCTCCGCAAGATCTTCAAATGGATCCCCACTGAAACCAGGAAGACCGTCACCCAGGCACTCGTCACCAGCCGACTGGACTATGGGAACACCCTCTACGCCGGAACCACAGCCAAACTTCAAAAAAGACTCCAGCGCATCCAGAACGCCTCCGCACGACTCATCCTGGACATCCCCCGACACAGCCACATCACCGGACACCTGAAAGACCTGCACTGGCTCCCCGTCAGCAAGAGAATCACGTTCAGACTCCTCACCCACGCACACAAGGCCCTCCACGACCTGGGCCCAAAGTACCTCAACAACCGCATGACCTTCTACACGCCCACCCGCCAGCTACGATCAACCAGCCACGCCCTCGCCACCGTACCACGCATCCGCAGAACCACCGCCGGAGGAAGATCCTTCTCCTACCTGGCAGCCAAGACCTGGAACTCCTCCCAACTCACCTTCGGCGAACCCAGGACCATCTCTCCTTCAGGAAGCAGCTCAAGACCTGGCTGTTCGAGCAGTAACTTACCCCCTCCCCCAGCGCCTTGAGACCCTCCCGGGTGAGTAGCGCGCTCTATAAATGCCGTGATTGATTGATTGATTGACTATAACGGTGGAATTTCTATGGTTTTGTACGAGTGAAATGTCCACCTAACTATAACGTCCCTGAAACCTATGGTTTTTTCAGTGAATTTCAAAGGTTTTTTAAATGCTAATTTCTAACTATAACGTCCCTGAAATCTATCGTTTTTTCAGTGAATTTCTAAGGTTTTTTAAATGATAATTTCTAACTATAACGTGCCTGAAACCTATGGTTTTTTCACTGAATTTCAAACGTTTTTTAAATGCTAATTTCTAATTATAATGTTCATTAAACCTATGGTTTTTTCAGTGATTTTAAATTATCATTCCATTCTCAACCTAGTGAAAACAGCCGATATCGCCAGTTTTCCAACAATAGCTTCCGCAAAAAAATTCGCCACAAATGAGAGCGACAACTAACGCTAATAATATGCAGAGTTGGCGTTCCCGTGCAAAAATAACACGAAAACACCACTTCCCGATATTTTCAACGAGCAGCCAAATCTGGGGTGCGATCCAAAAACAGGCAATAAGCTGCGTTAGCAGTAAGAATTTAACATCTGCCTTTTACTGGTGTAAAGCAGGACGACTACCTACAGTGTGAAAGGGAGCCCAGCCCATAACCACATCTAAAGACCAACACATGTCATAGAGCTACTGACCATGCAGCTCCGACACCCAAGAAGGCCACAACACCCACTGCCATCACCCTCAGGACCTCCCCTCCCGGACCACCCCCCTCCCTACTACCACCGAGGCAGCGCAGAACAGGACAGCAGACCCTCCAAAAACGGCATGGTCCCTCAGCCACACAATAGCTGAATGTTGGGAGATGTGGCAACCAAGTATGTGTGAAGGACGCAAGTCACCCATCAATAAAAATGCACACAATACCAAGTGTAGCGGTGATGTGGTGGACAGACCTCACTATGCAGAGCACAAACCTCTCCATGTGGACATATATTGCTGGTGCTTGTAGTGTTGTGGACAATAGACGCAACCATGTTACCTCAGGCAGTGGGGAAGATCTCGGTCATGTAGCTGTGTTGTCCCCCCCTGGAAGCGGAAGCGGAGTGGGCTGGTCCAACGTACCCCACTCCAGCGTAGGAGTATGAATAAATAGGCTGGGGCTCTGAGCGTGGTTCACTTGTGGGAAGGCCAAAGCGACTGCCAGGGCGGCAGCCCTCACTCTGCCACGAGGCCTCCGCCGTGACCGCCGGCCTCCTCGACACAGGCCCCCTGCGAACCCAGCAGCAGAGCACCACAGACTTATGTCTGTACAGACTACTGCCTTCGATCTACACTGCGGACAGCAGGGCTCACAATTCAGATCGAGTCCCGATTGCAGATGACGCAGTCCAGTAGGCAAGAGACATTGCTCCCAGTGCGGCCCGCCCGGACCACGCATCATCTCAGTCTGCGCACATGCTGAGTGCTTCAGGTGCCACTAACTCAGTGCACCACAAGTCAACGCCACGTGGACTTATTAAGACAGAATTCATTAGGCAAAAGACATTGCTACCAGTGCGGCCCGCCCGGACCACGCATCATTGCAGGCTCCACACACGCTGGTTGCTTCAGGTGACACTAACTGTACAGCTCAACTCAACGCCACGTGGCTGTGGGCCCTTGCTGTCCGCTGCCTCCGGCCTACACTGCGGTCATCAGGGCTCACATTTAAAATTGACTCTTGATTCATTAATTGCAGAGTCCAGTAGGCAACTAAGTATTACGTCCCTAAAACCTACATAATATCCTTTTAGTATCCTTGCTACAAGAACTTGTTTTATATCAGTTATAGCTTTAGTACAATGACCAACTTCATCTTGCAAGTCCAAAGGAACACTGAATGGCAGTCTACACTGCGGACAGCAGAGCTCACAATTTGAATTCAGTCTTGATTTATTAATTGCAGACAGAATTGTACTCTATGTCCTCGAATTTTGTCAAGAGGAAGTGACAAAAAGCATTCCTTGATGTCTGTGCTGACTACTGCCTTCGATCTACACTGCGGTCAGCAGGGCTCACAATTCAGATCGAGTCGCGATTGCAGATGACGCAGTCCAGTAGGCAAGAGACATTGCATCATCGCTGGCTGCGCACACGCTGAGCGCCACACCTACCACTAACTGTTTGCAGCTCAAGTCAACGCCACGTGGCTGTAGGCCCTTCCTGACCGCTACCTCCGGCCTACACTGTGCTTAGCAGGGCTCACAATTCAAATTCAGTCTTCATTCATTAATTTCAGAGACCAGTAGACAACTAACTATAACGTCCCTGAAACCTACATATTTCGACAGTGTATTCCATAAATGTTTCATCTTTTGTTCCATACACCTACACTGCGTTAGCAGAGCTCACAATTTAAATTGAGACATGATTTATTTATTGCAGACAGAATTGTACTCTATGTCCTTGAATATTGTAAACAGGAAGTGACTAAAAGCATTCTTCGATGTCTGTGCTGACTACTGCCTTCGATCTACACTGCGGATAGCAGGGCTCACAATTCACATCGAGTTGTGATTGCAGATGACTCAGTCCAGTAGGCAACAGACATTGCTCCCAGTGCGGCTCGCCCGCACCACGCATCATCGCTGGCTGCGCACACGCTGAATGTTTCTGATGCCCCTATCTCAGTGCAGCACAACTCATGGACCCTTTATGATACAATGTTTTGTGTATAATTTCACATCTGCTGCCCCTACATCAGTGTACCACAAGTCATGGACCCTTTACGATACAATCTTGTGTGTATTATTTCACATCTGTTGCCCCTACCTTAGTGCAGCACAAATCATTGACCCTTTATGATTGAATCTATGTGTCTGATCCAATGATTACTGTTGTACTTGTTGCCAGCACCAACCATTCCCGGAGGGCTGGCTTACACTCACCCCACACGCATCCAGCACAGACGTCACTGGACATGTGACCCTGGTAATAAAAATGAGTCGAGCGCACGTGCCCGTACCCAGTTCCACTATCTATCTGTGTCCGTGTGTTCATTATGTATGCAAGATGCCGCCCCTGGGCCCTACCACATTACATTGTGCTGTGGACAGCGTATGCAACCATGTTACCTCTGGCAGTGGAGAAAACTTAGTTTATGTAACTTTCTCTCGGTCATTGTACAAGTACGTACGTAGAGATTGGATCATTAGAGTACTGCAAGGAGCGTGTATAGTGAATTTATAAGTGCCTGGGGATTGGCGGAGTAATTCTATAAGAACATATGTTGGCGCAGCCTAACCCCGAACACAAGCTTGGCTCTAATTGGCTGCCCTCCATGTGCCAAAAACTGAAAGTTAAACTTTCCATGGCCCTGTATTGCTACAGCTGCAACACTCCACTGAATGTGCAATAAACATTCATATCCACACAGATGTGTCATGTCCACCATCTTTCATTGTGTGGAACTATGGATGAATGTAGGGTCAGTGATTCCCCGTACCTTCCATGTTGGCCATGTTGTGGGACTTGGCTCACAGAGTGACACATTGGCGCTTGCGACCCGGGTGACGTCAGCACTACAACAGGGACACCCGCATCAGTTGATTCTTCATACAGCCCAGGACGGAGCCACGGCCATAGCTCCGGAGTCATTCTTCACAGCCTCACGCAGGACTGGCATACGCCAGGCCAGCCCACTCTGCTTACGCTTACAGGGAAGGACAACAACGCTACATGGCCCAGATTTTCATTGCAGTGATCTGCTGGTCACACCCTAGTTGTCAGTACGCCACAGCTACTCCCTCACGGCTAGTATACACCCACACCACACCCATCCAGCACACGCGTCACAAGACACGTGACCCTGCCAATAAAAAAGACCGGGCGCACGTGCTCGACGCCATTTCAGAGTTGCTCGCACCGGATACACTGCGGCCGGCACAGGCACACCGGCACGGGACGGTGACTTTCGGTCCACTGAGGTACGGGTACCGTAAATGCTGAGTGGGTGTGCAGCCTGCGGTGATGGCCCGTCTCGGCGGTCTGGACAGCTCAGGTTTTGTGTGCCCTGCTGGACCGCAGTGTAGGCCTGAGCCATCAGACAGCGCAGGCTTACCACCACGTGGCGTCGCCTCGCTGGTCACAGAGTTAGTGGCACCGCAAGGGCTGAGCAGGTGTGCAGCCTGCGATGAAAAGCCAGATGCACTGGTATGTCCTCTGCCATGGCGAAATCAAGACCCAGCACCAAATGTGAGACTTGGTGCCCTGCGGAGCGGGGCAGCATGACATGCAGGGTGCGGTGTCCGCGGGCCCAGGGCTTGGGGCTTGCAGCGGCACGTGGTAGGCCCTCTTTTCTACACGCAGGTTGCGAAAGGTGAGCAGAGAGGCGTGTTAGCGCAGCGGCGGGCAGTCACCTCCGGGCAGTGGGAGTGGATGGGGTGCAGCAGCCTGGGTGCACAGAGGCGGACAGTCACCTCCGGGCAGTGGGAGTGGATGGGGTGCAGCAGCCTGGGTGCGCAGCAGCGGGCAGACACCTCTGGGCAGTGGAAGTGGATGGGGTGCAGCAGCCTGGGTGCGCAGCGGCGAGCAGACACATCTGGGCAGTGGAAGTGGATGGGGTGCAGCAGCTTGGATGCACAAAGGCGGGACAGAGAATTAGGCGTGTGCAGTTGTATGTACTCTGCCATTACTGATTCCATACTACGTATCAGATGAGTAAGCTTGAGGGCTCCACTATGTCCCGGCACGTGGTTGGAGACACACCGGTGACAGAAAGGTGAGCTGTGAGGGTTTTGTCCACAGTGTCGGCACTCACTGTCCCTCTCCATCTCTTCCTTTCTCTTCCTCATACTCTTTCTCTCTCCCTTCCTCTCTCTCTCTCACTCTATCTCTTCCTCTCTCTCACACTGTTTTTTTCTTTCTCTCTCTCTACCTCTCTCTCTTTCTCTCTCTCTCACTCTTCCTCTGTTTCTCTCTTCCTCTTTCTCACACTGTTTCTCTCTCTCTTCCTCTCTCTCACTGTTTCTCTCTCTCTTCCTCTCTCTCTCTCTCTCTCACTCTTTCTCTCTGTCTACCTCTCACTCTTTCTTTCTTTCTCTCTCTCTTCCTCTCTCTCTCTCCTTTGATAGACGCATGAAGCACAATCTTATCTTGCTTTTTGTCTAGCAGGCTGTGATTCACAGATTGACGACCCCCTCCGACACGGACCACCCGCCACAAGGCGATGACTTCAGTTCCACTGAGTTAGTGCCACCAGAGATGCACGCGTGTGCAGCCTGCGATGATGCGTGGCCATCCTGCAATCAACACCCGCTCTGAATTGTGAGCTCTGCTTGACCGCGTGTACGCAACTTGCGCCTGAGGAGGTTGCTTCAGCACGTGGTGGACTCTCTTAGACACACGCCGGTGGCGGAAGGTGAGCAGAGAGCCTTGTTTCCCGCAGCAGCGAGCAGTCACCTCTGGGCGGTGGGAGTGGATAGTGTGCAGCACCCTGGGTGCACAAGAGCGGGCAGACACCTCAGAGCAGTGGAAGTGGATGGGGTGCAGCAGCCTGGGTGCACAGGAGCGGGCAGACACCTCTAGGCAGTGGGAGTGGATGGGATGCAGCACTCTGGGTGCGCAGGAACGGGCAGTCACCTCCGGGCAGTGGGACTGGATGGGGTGCACCAGCCTGGGTGCACAGCAGCGGGTAGACACCTCTGGGCAGTGGGAGTGGATGGGATACAGCAGCCTAGGTGTGCAGAGGCGGGCAGACACCTCTGGGTGGCGGGAGTCAATGGGGTGCAGCAGCCTGGGTGCGCAGGGGCGAAACAGAGAATTAGGCGTGTGCGGTTGTATGTACTCTGCCATTACTGATTCTATACTATGTTTCAGATGACTAAACTTGAAGACTCCACTATGTCCCGGCACATGGTTGGAGACACACCGGTGGCAGAAAGGTGAGTTGTAAGGATTTTCTCCACAGTGTCAACACTCACTCTCCCTCTCCATCTCTTCCTTTCTGTCACTCACACTCTTTCTCTCTCTCTCACTCTGTATCTCTTCCTTTCTCTCTCTCACAATCTTTCTCTCTTTCTATGTCTCTTCCTCTCTCTCTCATTCTTTCTTTCTCTCTCTCTTCCTCTCTGTCTCACTCTTTCTCTGTCTCTCCCTCTCTCACACTGTTTCTCTCTCTCTTTCTCTCTCACTTCCTTGTATCTCACTCTTTCTCTCTTTCTCTATCTCTTCCTCTCTCTCTCACTCTTTCTCTCTTTCTCTGTCTTCCTCTCTGTCTCACTCTTTCTTTCTCTGTCTCATCCTCTCTCTCACTCTTTCTCTCGTTCTCTCTCTCTCTCCTTTCATGGACGCATGACGCACAATCTTATCTTTCTTTTTGTCTTGCAGGCTGTGATTCACAAACTGTCGAGGGATGACACGCCATACCTGTACCTACTTTTATTTTGTTGTTTTGTTTAAATAAAATGTTTTATATGTAAATCCATAGATGACTGAGATTCTTATTTGTCCAACCTCACATGCATCTTCTTTACTATAATTGTGCGACATCAGCCAATTTGTTACGTCAGATTTCCTAACGTTGCTGTCACATTTGTTTGTGTGGGGGAGGTGATGGGGGATGATGGACAAGGGTCTGGTGGCGGGGGGTGTCGGAGCAGTGTTGGGTGTCCGAGCTGCATGATCGTTGGCTCCATTGCATCTGTTGTCATTCACGTATGGCTCTGGGTGGGCTCCCTTCCATATTGCAGGTTGTAGTCCGACTTTACACCAGCTCAGAGCAGGTGTAAACTTTCTGCTACTAACGCACCTTATCGCCTGTTTTGTACTCTCTTAGACAATCTTGCTGGTGGTTGAGACACTTGCGAAGTGATGTGTTCGCTGCTTTTTGCACGAGAACGCCTACTCTACATCTCATTAGCAATATTTGCCGGACTCAACCGTGACGATGCTTTTTGAGGCTGCTATCGCTGGTAAACTGGTGATATGGGCTGTTTGCTCCAGCTTGTGAATGGTGCGTTAAATTTATCACCATTTTGGTTGCGATAAAGTGCCGTTAACTCGGCGATATGTCCTTGAGAATATACCCCTCGGTGTTTGAAAGACTTAAGAAGTACTCGAGTGCCGCGCTGAGAGACGCGCACCCATCGCTTTCACAGGTTTGCTATGACAGGGCGGGAGACAGCGAGGGAGAGAGACGGAGTGAGATAGCACAAGCAGCGCAAGGCCGCACGGGCACCTGGCTCCACATACCAACATGTGTGTGTGCATCGCCATGCATGCACAGGCAATTCCCCCACAATGCAGCCCACACACATATCAATCACAGAACATCAGCAATGAAGGCAATGTGGTACAAAACTCCCCTCATATGGGTTCTGTGTCCGGTGTGTGTGGCGGAGTGATGGCTGCATGGCTGTGTGCCCCTGACACATCAGACTGCGTAGGTGATGGGGCTGCATCAGATGTCGTCCAGCACCTATGCAAAAACAATGTCTGGCTCACAGAGGCGGAGCTTGCCAAAGGGATACACCCCCGCACATAACACACCTTCTTAATTTCTAATTTACCTTCCTAGTTGGTATGCAGATTTCAAATGTCCCAAACGCATGCAATTCTTTTCTTGTCACAGAGTACATGTAATGCACCGCTTTCATCAAGAATGGAACCAGTAATGGCACAATTTCCCTGTTGCTCCACACATAAATCCATGTAAAGAACAAATCAGAATAGTTCCTTATTTTTTTAGATTGCAAAACCTCTCTTTATTGCTTATTTTTTAACTTTCCATATAAACTGTTTTGTTAAGGACACATACAGGTGAAAAGTTCAAGGTATTGTATCAACACTTTCTAGAACATTCTACGACACGTGCAGGTTAAAAGTTCATCATTTTTTAAACCTACCGATATTTTTTTTGCAACATTTTCTCCAACATTTAACGGCACGTGGAGGTCAAAAGTTCACCATTCTTTCATGTTTGAACTGCACCTTCCAAATACAATTAGCAGGTGTGGTTGAGCTGAGCAAATTTCATCCTATAATATGTACTCCACGTATAAACTGCTTTTTTATTAACCAATCACAAAGATGCTTTTCATCAAAACTAATATACACCCTTCTTTTTAGGACACAATACATTTCATCTCCCAATCCGTTAACGTTTTGTATGTAAAAAAAAAAGTAGTTCCCCATGTTTAAACATATCTCTTATTCTACGAACGGACTGCATGAGCTACAGACATTTATCCATATCTTCTAGCCATACCTTCAAAATGCTAGTGTGGATTGTAGGACATAGCTATGTTTTCTGGTGCAAGAGGTATGCAGAACAGAGACGTATTGACTTAGACCTCGGTTTACAAAATTTGTACATTAAATGGTTTGCACAGAAAGGATTGAAGTGGCACCAATTGCTCCCTTTGGTTAAAACCTGTTTGCATCTCCAACAGCCTGATCTCATGATTGTGCACTGTGGTGGTAACGACCTAGGCACATTGACTCGGTAGGTTTGGAAATGCTTATGAAGGACACCTTTGGACAATTGATGTTACTTTTGCCTCAAACTGGCTTTGTATATTCCAATATATGCCAAAGACAGAAGTGGAAATGGTCAAACCAGTTTTGTCATAAGATTGAAAAATCTAGGAAGAATGTCAACAAAGCTGTGTCTGCATACCTCAGAGACCATAGAATGGGGTCGATTTACAACAACAACATACGTTTTGATATCGCTGATATCTACAGAAGTGATGGAGTACACTTCACAGATGAGGGAAACTGAATTTTCCTGATTAACCTGAAGCTGTGCATTCGCACTTACATGTAGCTCCAAGAAGGGCTTTTTTAGAGCCGCCTTATATTCCCAATTTCGGCTCGCAGAGTGTCAGCTGCGATTCGGCGAGCAGAGGGACAACTGCGGGCCGTCGGGCAGGCTCGCAGAGGAAGAGCTGTGGCGCGTGGGCTCAGCTCGCAGAGGGAGACCTATGAGCCGTTGGCTCACAAAAGCACAGCACCGAACCGGCTCGCAGAGGGAGAGCTGTGGCCTGACTCGCAGAGGGAGACCAACGGGCCAACAGGCCTGCTAGCAGACACACAGCTATCAGTTAACGGGTTAACGGATACAGCTGCGAGCCCTCCGTGCTGCAACCCGACGGGCTAACTCGCAGAGGGAGAGTAACGGGCCGACGGGCCTGCTAGCACAGACACAGCTACGAGCTAACGAGGTGGCTCACAGAGGTAGAGCTGCGGGCCCCACGGCTCGCAGACACAGAGCTGCGAGCCGACGTACTGGCTTCTAAAGGCATAGCCGTGAGCTGATGATGTGGGGAGAGGGAGCGTAAAACGAGTATCTCGCACAGACAGACCTGCGGGATATTTTCAGTATTGCCTCGCAGAGGTAGAATTACGGATCCGATGCCTTTTAGAGGGAGAGATGCGAGCTGACAGACTGAGTCACAAAATGGCTCACAGCTCACAGTCGCAGAGCTGCGAGCCGACGGACTCGCTTCTAAAGGCATAGTCATGAGCTGGTGATGTGGGGAGAGGGACCGTGAAAGGGGTATCTCGCACAGACAGAGCTGCGGTATATTTTTAGTGTTGCCTCGCAGAGGTAGAACTACAGACCTGATGCCTTGTAGAGGGAGAGTTGTGAGCTGATGGACTGAATCACAAAATGGCTGCCAACACTTCCTAGTTTCAACAGTTCGCAGCCAATCAGCCGCAAGCTCGTGCTCGTAACGCTTCAGCCAATCAGATGTCAGAATTCTTAAATATCGATATCTGGAAAATTTGATATTTCTCTAAAACTACTGAACGGATTTACCCGATTTAAACAAAAGCGTGCTTTCTGGACCAAGACCTTTCTCTGTGCCAAATTTGGCATAATTCCGTTCAGCAGTTTGACCTGTAGCCTTGTCTAAAGTTTCCTATGGAAATTGCATGGATAAAACACGTTTTGGGACCCCCTTTTTCTTAGCCCCCCTTGACGAATCCCCCAAACTTTCAGGATAGCAGCTGACCTGAAAAGAGGAACTTTTTGGAAAATTTCGTAAAGATTTGTCAAACGACGCCAAAGTTATAAGCACATCAAACAGACACAGCTACGAGCTAACGAGGTGGCTCACAGAGGTAGAGTTGCGGGCCCCACGGCTCGCAGACACAGAGCTGCGAGCCAACGTACTGGCTTCTAAAGGCATAGCCGCGAGCTGATGATGTGGGGAGAGGGAGCGTAAAAGGAGTATCTCGCACAGACAGACCTGCGGGATAGTTTCAGTATTGCCTCGCAGAGGTAGAATTACGGATCCGATGCCTTTTAGAGGGAGAGATGCAAGCTGACGGACTGAGTCACAAAATGGCTCACAGCTCGCAGTCGCAGAGCTGCGAGCCGACGGACTCGCTTCTAAAGGCATAGCCGCGAGCTGGTGATGTGGGAAGAGGGACCGTGAAAGGGGTATCTCGCACAGACAGAGCTGCAGTATATTTTTAGTGTTGCCTCGCAGAGGTAGTACTACGGACCTGATGCCTTGTAAAGGGAGAGTTGTGAGCTGACGGACTGAATCACAAAATGGCTGCCAACACTTCCTAGTTTCAACAGTTCGCAGCCAATCAGCCGCAAGCTTGTGCTCGTAACGCTTCAGTCAATCAGATGTCAGAATTCTTAAATATCGATATCTGGAAAGTTTGATATTTCTCTAAAACTACCAAACGGATTTACCCAATTTAAACAAAAGCGTGCTTTCTGGACCAAGACTTTTCTCTGTGCCAAATTTGGCGTAATTCCGTTCAGCAGTTTGACCTGTAGCCTTGTCTAAAGTTTCCTATGGAAATTGCATGGAGAAAACACGTTTTGGGACCCCCCATTTTTCTTAGCCCCCCCTTGACGAATCCCACCCAAACTTTTAGGATAGCAGCTGACCTGAAAAGAGGAACTTTTTGGAAAATTTCGTAAAGATTCGTCAAACGACGCCAAAGTTATAAGCACATCAAAAACGCTTTTCCTATGGAAACGTGGTCCTAACTATAACTACCTACTGGTGACCGCCAGTAGGTAATAGATAGATATATATATATATATATATATATATATATATATATATATATATATATATATATATATATATTAACACCAGCTCCGATTCCCTGATTGAAATCAGACACTGACACAGGGGCTCTACTTCTCTGAAATTATTTCACGTTTATTTCTTTTGCTGTTACTCGTTTCAGCATCTCTGCCTTGCTCACACAACGGTAAAGTGAGGGGGAAATCACTTGAAGATTATTCAGAACAAAAGAGGCACAGAGCACTCACGGGACATCTATGAGATTTAATCAGAGCAAATGCATTTTGGCACACTGCCCTCTTCAGTGCTCATTAGTTAGCATGATGGTTTGCATGTGTTTTTAAATAACATGGAGATTGTTTTCATTAGAGAACATAGAAACGGAACCAGAAAAAAAGGACTGCCATTCAAAGTCCAAATACCTTGTGGGTCTGTAACTTTGCCAGCATAATTGTTGCTCGAGCGTCTTCAACAGATAACTTTGCAAGG
This sequence comes from Calotriton arnoldi, assembly GCA_963921515.1. Classification (NCBI taxonomy): domain Eukaryota; kingdom Metazoa; phylum Chordata; class Amphibia; order Caudata; family Salamandridae; genus Calotriton; species Calotriton arnoldi. The sequence goes on along the minus strand of CAWUFW010007723.1, from coordinate 326,493 downwards.
TGGAACTGCAGAGAAAACACACTTAGCTGATTTGTTCTTTACAGAAGTAAGTGCTTCTTTGTGTGGTGGAGATGCAATCATTATACCTAGGCATCAAGAACCATTTTCCAAAATTATTGGGAAACACGCTGGGGGGGGGGGTGCTTTTAGTAAGCTGGCTATCATCCTGAGAAATGGGCGGGAAGACACTGCATACCACTAAAATATATGGGGCAGGGCCAAACGGGTGGGGTTTTTAGGCAAGTTTACATACTTCTAGTTTTTAAAAGTTTAGAGCACAATCTCAGATTAGTCAGAACAAAAGAGGCACAGAGCACTCACGGGACATCTATGAGATTTAATAAGAGCAAATGCATTTTGGCACACTGCCCTCTTCAGTGCACATTAGTTAGCATGATGGTTTGCATGTGTTTTTAAATAACATGGAGATTGTTTTCATTGGAGAACATAGAAACGGAACCAGAAAAAAAGGACTGCCATTCAAAGTCCAAATACCTTGTGGGTCTGTAACTTTGCCAGCATAATTGTTGCTCGAGCGTCTTCAACAGATAACTTTGCAAGGTGGAACTGCAGAGAAAACACACTTAGCTGATTTGTACTTTACAGAAGTAAGTGCTTCTTTGTGTGGTGGAGATGCAATCATTATTCCTAGGCATCAAGAACCATTTTCCAAAATTATTGGGAAACACGCTGGGGGGGGGGTGCTTTTAGTAAGCTGGCTATCATCCTGAGAAATGGGCGGGAAGACACTGCATACCACTAAGGTATATGGGGCAGGGCCAAACGGGTGGGGTTTTTAGGCAAGTTTACATACTTCTAGTTTTTAAAAGTTTAGAGCACAATCTCAGATTAGTCAGAACAAAAGAGGCACAGAGCACTCACGGGACATCTATGAGATTTAATCAGAGCAAATGCATTTTGGCACACTGCCGTCTTCAGTTCACATTAGTTAGCATGATGGTTTGCATGTGTTTTTAAATAACATGGAGATTGTTTTCATTGGAGAACATAGAAACGGAACCAGAAAAAAGGACTGCCATTCAAAGTCCAAATACCTTGTGGGTCTGTAACTTTGCCAGCATAATTGTTGCTCGAGCGTCTTCAACAGATAACTTTGCAAGGTGGAACTGCAGAGAAAACACACTTAGCTGATTTGTACTTTACAGAAGTAAGTGCTTCTTTGTGTGGTGGAGATGCAATCATTATTCCTAGGTATCAAGAACCATTTTCCAAAATTATTGGGAAACACGCTGGGGGGGGGGGGGGGGGTGCTTTTAGTAAGCTGGCTATCATCCTGAGAAATGGGAGGGAAGACACTGCATACCACTAAGGTATATGGGGCAGGGCCAAACGGGTGGGGTTTTTAGGTAAGTTTACATACTTCTAGTTTTTAAAAGTTTAGAGCACAATCTCTGGTCGTAGCAGCAGATGACAGGAAAAATCCCCTCATCGCAGACGATACGCGAGATAGTGCATTCAAGATAAGAAAGGATGCAAACACCTCGATCATGGTTTACAGATAACTTTTCATTGTGGAAATGCAGAGAAAACACACTTGTATGGTTTGTACTTTACAGCAGTAAGTGCTGATTTGTTTACTAAAAGGAGGGGGCCCATTTTCTGCCATGTGAACTGGGTACCTCAGGGCACCCAGTGTGCAATGGGACCGTGGGGGAAGCCTCAAGGATCTCATGGTCCCAGCCGGCTTCCCGCATCCTGCGGGAGCCGGCATTGCTCTGACAGACAGGGAGCTGCTGAAAGGCAGCTCTATGTCTGTCAGAGCAATGTTTTCATCTGTTTCCCTGCATGCATATTAGCATGCAGGGAAACAGATAAAAATTCCGCTTTCTGCAAACCAGAGCTGTTTGACAGCTCCGGCTTGCAGAAAGTGGAGTATTGTTTGCTTTTGCTTGGTGGGAGATTTCAGCTTCCACCAAGCAAAAGCAAGCAGCTACCTCCCGAGGTAGGGCAACTCGGGTGGTAGCAGGAGCCGGCCCTGGGGAGTGGCAGTCCCCAGGACCATAAATGGCTCGACAAGGGGGCCATGCAGCTCCCTCCATCGTCGAATTTAACCCCGAGAGTTGGTAGCCCCGGGGACGGGGTTCGGTGACGGACCCCTACATTAATTTATTTCAATAATACATTAAAATATTTAAATTTTCAATAAATTGCCCCAGGATCCTTTGGGGTGTGGGGTGGGCGTGTGAGCCCCCGCATTAATTTTATTTTAGCTCTGGGGAGGTGGCAGTCCCCTAGGCTGCGGGGGAGTTGCGCAGGCCCCGCATTCATTTTATATGTTTAGCCCCGGGGAGGTGATGGGCCCCGGGGTCCGGGTGGGCCCTCATACATATTATTAAATGCCCCGGGGAGATGGCGGTCCCTGGGGCTGCGGGGGGCCATGTAGGCCCCCACATTTATTTGAGATTTGCCCTGGGGAGGTGGCAGCCCCCGGGCATGGGGGTTGCAGCGTGGGTGGGGCCCCTGCATAAATTAAAAGCATTGCTCCAGGGAGGTGGCAGTCCCCAGGGTTTTTATAAGCTTGAGTGGGGAGGGCCCAGGCACTACCTCCTATTTTTATGTTATGCTTCCGGGACCCGGCCCACCTGGGAGTCATTTAAAAGCAATTTTCCCGCAGTTTGGCAAATATCGCGATTTTGTGGCAACTTCTATAAAAAATGCTTTTTTGGCCTGGCGAGGTCCCAGGGAGACCCCAAGACCAAAGCCTGGGGGTCAGGGTATTCCTACCCTGCCCCCCTTTTTTTTTATTACATTTTTTTGTGGAACTCGGCTGAAGCAGAGTCTCAAGATGCCTGCCAACACTTCTTGATGAAGTGTTGGCAGCCAATCAGAGCTCTGCATTTTCCTGCACAAGCTCATTATCATTCACGAAGACCCCGTGGCCAGAGATATCGCAAACTTTATTTTCTTAAATTTATCAACAACTATTGAACAAATTCACACCAAATAATTGAAAGCATGATCTGTGTAATCAAATCTTCCTTTCTGCCAAATTTGCTGTAATTCCGTCCAGTGTTTTGGGCTGCAGCCTCGACTAAAGGTCTTATGGGAATTAACATGGGAAATTTACTTTTTCCCCCTTTTTCTCGGCCCCCGCTTGACAAATTGCCCTGAAACTTACCATGTACAACAAGATTCACGGGGGCACTTGGTTTGAAAAATTTCGTGAAGATTCGTGATACGGCGCCAAAGATATAGGCTAGCCAAAAAACGATTTTTGTATGGAAACATGGTCGTAACTATAACTACCTACTGGCGACCGCCAGTGGGTAATAAATATATAAACATAAGTGTATACATATGCATGTATATGTATATATGTATATATATATATATATATACATATATATATTCACACAAGGCTTTGCCTTTTGTGGGATGCACTCGAGATAGATGCATATAGCACAGAGGAGTTGTTGCCCCCAACCTCCAGACAGTTCTTGCGACGCGTTTCGGGCCTTCCACCCTTCTTCTCTGGCAACTGTCACAAAACAAACAAGCACCACTGCCAGGCATTCCCTTAATTTATTTATGAACATAGTCACGCCCTTGTGGGCCGGCTGATGAATGCCGTCTCAAAGCATCCTGGGCTTGGTAGTTTCAATGTCAATTTCAAAAACCCATGTGGGTTTTGCCTGCACCAGTTATGAGCGCGCTGTGAGCTGGGATCGTTTTGGTGGAAAAAGAAGAGTTGCCTCTAGGTGGGATGCACTCCCAGGTGGAAATTACGCCAAAGCAAGGGCACACGCCATGAGCAAAGTCCTTTTCTTGTTTCCTGCCAGACGCGTTTCGGGCCAACGCCCTCTTCAGTGGCAGACCATGTGACGTGCCGGCGTGCGGCAGCCACCAGTAAATACCCATAATAATTATGCTCAGGTGGACCACCTGAAGCAATGCTTCCTGGGACTGGTGGTTCAGTAAAACCCAAGTGGGTCGCTGCCGGCACTCACATTCAAAAATGTCTTTAAAAGGATTGCCGATGTTCGCGCCGGCACCCCTGCATATAACAGGCACCTCCTGTTCCACAGTTAGCTGCCCCAATACAGCAGCCGCGGACCCGCAAGTGTTTTGCGGTGGTGCATCCCGCGACCAGGCTGGCCGCTGTACAAAATACAAAAAGAGTTGCCTCTAGGTGGGATGCACTCCCAGGTGGAAATTCTCCCGCGCATCGATACTATTTTGCCCCCGGGTGGGCCAAGTCCCGGGGGCATGTGGGGGTTGGAATTTAGTTAATGGGGGGCCTCTAAGCACTGTGCCCTCCCGCAGCCCCGGGGACCGCCACCCCCGGGGCTTCTTTTTAAAATTGGAAATACCTGTGTGGGGGCTCCAGCCCCCACATGCCCGGGACCGCCACCTCCCCGGGGCACTAAGAAAATACATGTGGGGGTCCGTTTCGGACTCCGAAGCCCGGGGACCACCACCTCCCCAGGGCTATGTAGAAGTGGGGAGGGGCTGCGCGGCCCCCTCCTGGAGCCTGTGGTGGCCCTGGGGACCGCCACCCCCAGGGCCGGCTCCTGCAGTGCCTACCCCGGGACACTGCTGTTTGCAATGGCAGGACGGGAGCCTCGCGGCTCCCGTCCTGCCATTACAAACTTGCTTTGCTTCATTGAAGCGAGAGCAGGAAACCTGCTCTCGCTTCAATGAAGCAAAGCAAATTGCTTTTCCATAAGGGGAGCTGCATGTCAGCAGCTCCCCTTATGGAAAAGCAATGCCGGCTCCCGCAGGACGCGTTTTTTAAATGCTAATTTGTAACTATAACGTGTCTGAAACCTATGGTTTTTTCAGTGAATATATATATATATATATATATATATGAGACGTGGCCAAGATGGATGCCGGAGCGGACGCAATCTGAAGAGCTCCGCTGTCTGACCGTTAATAGATCCCTATTCAAGATGCCCATCCAGCGGCGAGGAGCCGCTTAAGATGCCATCCGGGGGAGTCAAATAAGGGGGAACAAATGAGAGGTGCCAACTGAAGCGTCCCTCCTGGAAATTGCTGCGCAGATACCGGCTGAGTCGCTGGGAGGGGCCTGGCTCTGGACGAGGCCAGGCGGGTGATCAACCAGTGCGCCGAGATAAATAACGATACCCCCCCGGCTACCCTTCGACAGTCAAAAGAAACGGTGCTACACGCCCCTGCAGGGGCCAGGCACAGAGGGAGGGCCAGAAAGGGGGCGCGATACAAGAGCCCTAGAGTGGCAAGACGGAGCCTCAAGTGGCGGCGGCCCTGCTTGCAAGACACTGAGGATGGCGTGCGGCCTGAGTCGAGAGGAAAATCATCTGCGGGACATGAGACTGCTGGACCCGAATGACCACCGCAAGCCTCTGAGGTGAGGTCCGCAGCATGTACAAAAAGGTCGGCTGGGGAACAGGTTTCCGATCCCTGCCAATTGGAGACCCGCAGAACTAGGGCCCGGCGAGAAAGTGGCGGGCAGACAGAGATGTGCGGCTGGGACCCAACAAGAAATTTAGAAATGCAAAGTACTTGTCGGGGGCACCCCTGGGGGGCACGTGGACAGAGAGGTGGTGAAGATCGGTGTGCCCCCCCTTCCCACTCCCACAAATAGAGATGGTGTTGATTGCCTACCTGGGTCCTGGCAGAGGACTGACATAGTGAGACGCCTGAGGCTCGGGCTGAGAAGACCGAGCCGGGACCACGAGCGGCGACGGTCCTATCTATGGGACAGAAGCTAGAGCAGCTTGCGCACCTGAGCTGCCACGGGGCCTGCGCTACGAGGAAACACACTTGTGGGGCACGAGGCAGACAGGCCCGGCCGGATCATGCAGGCTCACAGAGAGGGGACTGCGGCGCTGGTGTGGGATTCTACTGTTGGGCTGTTCTGAGGCCCTGCTGACCAAGGATGGGCCAACAGAAATAATGGCCTTGAGTGAGGTAGACTGCTGGGGGCGTATACTGTGAAAAGAGCCTAATTTGGAAGAGTATATGCATGAAACATTTGCTGGCCCCTATATACTATCAGCCCTCCCTAATTAACAAGGAGCACGGCTGCGAAACACGGTAAATAAGTCAGAGGCGCACTGTTCAGGCCATTAATGATATTGCAACACATTGAATAGTCCAATGCATGGGATTGCAGGAACTAAAAAGTGGCAACATGCAAGGAGAAGATATAGGTGACCCCCGTGGACACAGCGCAGTGCAGAAACTGCCCAGGAATGTTGCGTCACACAAGAGAAAATACAAACATGACGCAGCCATGAGTAAAACCGCGGCCCAATGAGGCACAATTAACAGGCCGTTTAACGCAAAGTGGGCAGGACGTGCGGTTCAGACATTTGCAGCCTGAAGTACGGAGTGGGTCCGGAGTGCAGGGCCCAACCTCCTGGCCGGGATCGCTACGCGACTACACTACTGGTCAAGCTTCTAGTACGGCAGTGCAGGCCAAGATTGATGCTATGTCACAGGTTGTCGGGCTGCTGTGTGTTGACCTCCGCGCTGTTGTGGAAAGATCCCTGGTCACTGAGAAGAATGTTACAGAACTGCAGAGTGAAGTCTCGGTACTGAAGACAGCCCTAACTGAATTATCTGCGAAGATGGATGTATTGGAACACCATGCCGAAGACTCGGAGGGACACTCCAGAAGGTGTAATCTCTGATTTTTTGGATTTCCAGAAGGAGTAGAGGGGATGATTCCGGAATGCTTCCTCAAAAAATATATTAAGGAGCACTACCTAAGGCGGAACTCTCTGAGATATTCGTGATTGAAAGGGCTCACAGAGCCCTGATGTCGCCCCCCCCCCCAGTTGCTCAACCCCGAACACTCATTGCAAAGGTTCTCAATTACAGGGACCGTGACAACATCCTGAAAGCGGCACGCCGAGAGGGGGACCCTGCCTTTGTAAACCAAGTGATCCGAATTTTCCCAGACTATACGCTTCTGGTACAGCAGCAGAGAGCATCGTTTGGAGGGGTGAAGCAGAAACTCAGGGCAATGGGCCTCCAGTACATGCCCCTATACCCAGCCAAGTTGAAGGTCATACACGGCGACCGGGCTCAATTTTTCATAACATCAGAGGCTGTGTGGGATTGGCTAGAGGTGCATGGAGAGGGGAGGACCCTGCGGCAGGGAGGCTCAGCCCAAAGAAATGCTGCTGCTGCTGTAGCAGGAAAGAGCAGTAACTGGAGTGGACGATCAAGAAGAGCTTCACGTTCCATCCAACGGGTAGTAGTGCACCAAGATGGATCACTAGATCGGGAACAGTCAGAGTCTGGTAACGAAGATAGACAATCCCACAGACTTGACCCAAAGGCACAACAGGCTGATCGAGAGGCTACCAAAGCATTGGTGGAAGAAGTCACTGCATCAAGCTCTGAAGCCAGTATAGGAGACACAGTCGAAGACACCCCCCAACAGGTAGACCAACAGGTAGACCCCTGATTCTCCTCTGAACTGAGATCATACATGTATGAAGGGGACAGCTGCAGCGGAAACAGAGAGAGTGGGGGATAATGGACACGAGAGCCCAAGACGTACGCAGAAGAGACCTTGGAGTAAGGCCTACAGATCTAGCAGAGCCAAGAAGAGACTGTGATGGGCACCAGAACGAAATGGGCGGACAACCCCCCCACCCTTTCTACTCTTTCACTACTTTCTTCACTATTGTCTCACTTCATTCTATTCTTATCCAACTTCTCACTCCTCTCTTTCTTCTTTTGATCTCACTAACCTATGCTTCATCTTCATTGCTGACACTCTCATAGTATAAAACGAGTAAGATGGATGAGTGAGAGACTGTACGACTGGGTCTGAGTGAGAGCCGGAACAGGGGGGAGCGCAGAGGTGTACACCACCCTGAACTGGCAAAGGATATCAGCCGGATGCATGACTGCACAGTAACTGCAAATATGGTTAGAGGCGCAGTTGATAGTTCTTTGTATGACTGTGTGAAGATTGGTATGCATGTAAATTCCTGAACGGCTTAGACACATGATTTTTTTGCAGTCAATGTTAGACACATAATGATGCTTTTGTTATTTCTTGTGACATGGAGGTTTGGGTGGGCATGTGGGGAGTTGAAAACGACATGGGAATGCACGTGTTATGTTATGCAGTGTTTACCCGGGGGTGGGATGTGTTAACTGTTATAGCTCTGCATTTTTTGCTTACTTTCTTTGATGCTTCTATGTGTCGTAGCAGCGACGGTGATGGAATAGAGGGCGAATGGTGTGCAGGTGACTGCAAATCCATGAGAAATGGGTCAGTTTAAATTTATAACGTGGAATGTTAGATGGCTCAATTCATTTGTGAAACGCTACAGAGTCCAAACGTACTTACGAAGGCAGGGTGTCCAGGTATCGCTGCTGCAGGAGACTCACCTGTTAGACTCTGAGGCGCAAAAACTTCATGGGAAGTGGAGGGGACAACTATTCTCATCCACCTACTTCACTTATGCGAGGGGAGTGGCAATCTGAGTGGCCCCACAGGTCCCATTCCGGGTACATGATTACACAGCGGATATTGAAGGGAGATATGCGCTAGTGCATGGTGTGCTAGATAGCATGGAGATATGCTTGGTGAATGTCTATGCCCCAAACATTGATGACGGGGAGTTTTATATAGACTTAGAGAAACTGCTGCTCCCACATATAGGGATACCATCAATATGGGCACGAGATTGTAATTGTATATTAGACAGCAGCCTAGACAGACACCCCCGAGACTGCATACCAAGCCCAATATGTCTGCAGCTTTGCAAGAGGTGATAAGTCGCCTGCACTGCGTCAGCATCTGGAGTGAAACACACCCTAACGTATGGGAGTACACCTGCTATGCGGCATCGCATGAAGTCACCAGCAGACTTGACCGCTTTCTACTCTCGGATGGGGCTACTGAAGCTGCAGTACATGCAAAAGAAACAATTGATGGACGGAATGCTGGACAATGCAAACATTCACCCCCCAGTCACAAGGATCTGGGTTAAACCCATCATTCTTTTGCTCACTACACCACCTGTCCATCAATTGTTCTTTTTGCATTTGTCACCCCGAGTGGGACGGGTATGCCCAGACTTGTCCCGTGCTCTCCATGCCACTGGATTCAAGCTATCCTGGCTGATGCGGGCTGAAAGCCCGAAACCGGTCCTAGGATGCTTGTTTCCAGTCCAGGGAGGACCTGGCCTTGCAGTTCGGGCTGGACTGTTCCCATTGGGCGCAGGGTCAAGACTGATTTGCATATGGCTGGGTCCAAACTGGAATGGCATGGTGAGCAAAAAACCGATGGATTTAGGCCCATATCTTTGTACTGGGGTGAATGTATGACATTGTTCTGCATTCTGTCCATCAATTGTTCTTTTTGCATTTGTCACCCCGAGTGGGATGGGTATGCCCAGACGTGGGCCCCGTGCTCTCCATGCCACTGGATTCAAGCTATCCTGGCTGATGAGGGCTGAAAGCCCGAAACCGGTCCTAGGATGCTTGTTTCCAGTCCAAGGAGGACCTGGCCTGGCAGTTCGGGCTGGACTGTTCCCATTGGGCGCAGGGTCAAGACTGATTTGCATATGGCTGGGTCCAAACTGGAATGGCATGGTGAGCAAAAAACCGATGGATTTAGGCCCAGATCTTTGTACTGGGGTTAATGTATGACATTGTTCTGCATTCTGTCCATCAATTGTTCTTTTTGCATTTGTCACCCCGAGTGGGATGGGTATGCCCAGACGTGGGTCCCGTGCTCTCCATGCCACTGGATTCAAGCTATCCTGGCTGATGAGGGCTGAAAGCCCGAAACCGGTCCTAGGATGCTTGTTTCCAGTCCAGGGAGGACCTGGCCTGGCAGTTCGGGCTGGACTGTTCCCATTGGGCGCAGGGTCAAGACTGATTTGCATATGGCTGGGTCCAAACTGGAATGGCATGGTGAGCAAAAAAACAATGGATTTAGGCCCAGATCTTTGACTGGGGTGAATGTATGACATTGTTCTGCATTCTGTCCATCAATTGTTCTTTTTGCATTTGTCACCCCGAGTGGGACGGGTATGCCCAGACGTGGGTCCTGTGCTCTCCATGCCACTGGATTCAAGCTATCCTGGCTGTTGAGGGCTGAAAGCCTGAAACCGGTCCTAGGATGCTTGTTTCCAGTCCAGGGAGGACCTGGCCTGGCAGTTCGGGCTGGACTGTTCCCATTGGGTGCAGGGTCAAGACTGATTTGCATATGGCTGGGTCCAAACTGGAATTGCATGGTGAGCAAAAAAACGATGGATTTAGGCCCAGATCTTTGTACTGGGGTGAATGTATAACATTGTTCTGCATTCTGTCCATCAATTGTTCTTTTTGCATTTGAAGCTGCAGTACAGACACAGCTACTGGGGCAATTTTTGTCAGACCATTCCCCGGTACTTCTGGAGCGTGGGCCTAGGTGCGAGCGTCGAGGGTCCCGATGTGGCACCTACGCCCGGAGACACTCCAGGATGTGGCATTTTGGGAGGAGCTTCGAGTGGTCGTTGCTGGATTTTTTTACATGAACTGGACAACTGCGAATAGTAGAGGAACAAAATGGGACACACTCAAAGTGGTGACCTGAGGAGAATGCCTCTCCAGAATAGGTGGGACGAGAAGGAAACTAGAGAGAGAATTGACTGAAGCTGAAAATGACCTAACCGTGGCACAACATGGGGGGCAGAGACCAGAACTGCGAAACAAATATCTCCTACGGGCAGAACGTCGGATCAATGAGGTGTGGGATAGATTGGACTGCCTCACTAGATGTGAGTACCGCCAGTTGCTCCATAGGGAAGGAGATAAATCTGGGAGACTCTTAGCGTGGCTGCTCAAACATGAGTGCCCCCCTCTTATTCTGTCTCTTGGGCGCCCAGATGGCACCATTGCCAGCACACAGGCTGAAATTAATGCTGTGATGCACAGCCACCTTGCTGTGATCTACCGGGAGATCTCAGAAACAGACCCGTCCACTGACAGGGGATTTCTGTCAAGAGTACCCCTGCCCTGTCTCACCAAGGAACAGGTGGCAGGTTTGGATGCGAAGATCTAGCTGGAAGACCTAAGAGAAGCGGTACAAAGTATGGTTCGCTGTAATTCTACCAGACATACGCCAATCTCCTGCTTCCCAGCTTGCTGGAAACCCTGCGGGAAGCTAAATGTTTGGGAGCCTTGCCCCAATCTATGAGAGAGGCGCAGATAGTCATGATCCCCAAACCAGGCAAAGACACTCGCGAACTGGGCTCCTATAGACCCCTGTCAATGCTAAATGTGGATACAAAGCTCCTCACTAAGGTCCTGGCAACACGCCTTAGTAAGGCGGTGACCCATCTGGTTCATGAGGACCAGTGTGGGTATATGCCAGGAAGAGGAACACATATGAATATACGGCGCCTCTCGCATGTATTGCACTCAGTAGCAGACAGCAGGATACGGGTGGCAGCAGTCGCCTTGGATATTGAGAAGCCATTTGATACTGTGTGGTGGGAGTACTTGTGGGAGGTCTTGAGGAGAATGGGGCTGGGTAAGGAATATATGTCCTGGATTGATTCCTCTATCACCAACCAAGTGCCCTGGTACGAAATGGAGGGCTAATATCGGAGACATTCTGTTGTAAACTTAATTAGAATAGTATGTTCCTTCTCCCCCGTCCCCTCAGAATATTGGAACGTTCTATGAATCTGTCAGTTGCCTGTGAGCTTGCCTTGGAATGTTGACAAGGCTCAGCTGAGGCAGACTGCTGTGTTATGTGGAGCAGTGGAGACGTGAATTAAAAGCTATCAAAGAATTTACGCTTCATGAAGAGTTCCTTTACAACACATTCTCCATCTAGAGGGGCACATAACAGGGATGTCCATTGTCGCTGCTCCTGTTTGCCCTGGCGATGAAGCCACTGCTGATTAGGCTATGATGAGAAATGCTCCAGTGGGGTATCCCCATAGATGGCCGTACTCAAGTATTCTCATTATATGCAGACGATGCACTTCTGTGTATCCACCAGCCAGAGGAGGTGATCCCAACGCTCCGGGATATCCTAGCTTCCTATGGATCGACATCGGCCTTCGCGTAAACTGTCGGATGACAGTCATCTTTCCACTAGCGGCTCTTGCATGAGAGGGAGCATCGGACCTTCCAGAGGTTGGATTTAGCTGGGAGAGTGATCTTTTTCGCTATCTAGGCATACAGGTGACCCACCGGCCAGAAGCACAGTACGCGCTGAATGTAGGAAAAGTTGTTGAAGGCCTCTAAAAGGTTGATAAGATTCTGGAACAGTCTCCCCCTCTCGGCCATTGGAAGGGTAGCCATGGCGAGGATGGTAATGCTCTCATGGTGCCTTTATGCACTCCAAAACTCATTCTGCAAAATACCGAAAGCCACATTTGATACCCTGAATAGTCTCCTAATCTCATTAGTATGGGCTGGAGGACGCTGCAGGGTAAAACTGGACATCCTCAAGCTAGACACAGACTTGGGAGGATTGGGCCTCCCAGACTTTAGGCTCTATTACCTTGCAGGACAGCTGCAATATGTGGTGCAGTGGTGTGCTGAAGGCAGGAACATAGAGAAGGAACTACTGGCGGATCGAAGCAACAGAATGGAACTCCCAAGATACCTCATGATGGGCTCCCGGACCCCTGGTGACTGCCCACAGGTGGTCCGACAGGTAGCAGAGGCATGGGAGCAAGCAGTCACCCTAGTCATTCGAAGAGCCCCATACGCCAATGCGCTCCCCCTACAGAGGCTAAAGGGTTTCTGCCAAATCCAAACGGTTATGGATATTACAAAGTGGTACGAAGGGGGTTGCCTGACGGCTGGAGACATGTATGCGAATGGAGTATTTTTAACATTCCATGAGGCAAAAGAATGGTTCCAAGTGCCAGACGGCCAGTTCTTGCAGTGTGCAAAAATAGCATGCACAGCTCGTGATGTGTGGACTTCCAGACGAAACGACAGAGTTCCGCACATTGGCTCTACTTCTCGACCTGGGCTCCACTAGTGGGTTAATTTCACGTTTATATGAAGCCCTAAAGGCAGACCATACTATCGAGACATCTCCAGTTAAGGACAGGTGGGAGACGGACCTATCAACTCTACTTACAGAGGGCGAATGGATAGGAATGTTAGCACAGGTCCGTGGGGTAGCTAGTAATGCCAGATTTAAACGTACTCAATTCTACTATCTGCACCGCGCGTATCTGACGCCTCAGCGATTGGCACGGTTTACTCCTGGGAGATCCGCAGCCTGCCCCAGATGCGGCACAGACCCAGCCACATTTCTCCACATGACTTGGAGCTGTGTCCGCCTCTGCGCATATTGGCAACAGGTGAACCAGATGCTCTGCACAGCTACAGCGATACGTGTGGAGGCCTCCATTAAGCAGTGTCTACTGGGAGTACTTCCAGTGCCAAAAAAGGGGGCACGCATGAAGCTCAGATTTGCACTTCTGGGCCTGGTCATGGCCAAGCGACGCATTGCAATACATTGGACCTACAATACACCCCCCTACATAGACAAATGGAGGGCAGACATGCGAGAATGGGGAGTAGCTGAAGAGTATCGCTTGAAAATGGTATGCAAAGATGAGAATGCAGCACGAGACCTGGAGGAATGGGGGCGCATGCTGGAGGCACTCCACTCAACCGTGGATCAGACAGGAGAGGGAGAGGGCGCAGCACAGGTGCCAAATCCCACTCAATCTGCACAGAATTCAGACAACGATGAAACCCCTCCACCCCCTCAAGCAAGTAGGTAGATACCATTGGACGGTAGAGATGGGCGCTCCCTTAACTCTCCCAAAAACATAACTCCAGACATCTGATAGCCGAGCCCTAGAGGGTAAACACCTATCACCCATGAGGTGACCCGCCACTAATCGCTGCCATGCCCCCCCCCTTCCTTTTTCTTCCTTTTTCTTTTCTCTTTTTGTATAATTAGTTCAACTGTCTATTTCCTTCCTTTATTTATTTTTAGTATTCTAACAGTTTTAGATAAAAATTGTTGCACGCAGAACTCCGGGATGGACAGACGCCTGGGCACGGTCATAGCTTTAGAAGTGTCCAATGAATGTAACAGTTGAGCAACATGTATGTAAACGTAAAGTTAAGACATGCTATGTCAGCAAGTAGACGGCCCGCCATATATGTATGTGGCAAACTGTGTGATGTGATTCTATGCAACATTGCTAATAAAAACAAGTTAAAAAAATATATATGTGCATATATATATAAATATATATATATGTATATATCAGGCCTGGGCATAGTTCACGGAGTTTCACTACGCGCAACTCCACAAAGTGAACAAGGCTGCTTTGACAGCCGGAACGCGTGGATGCCATCGTTCAAATAAAATTGGAGTAGAACCGTTCCCCTTGGAGTGCTGGATTATTTCTTGAAAGTGAAGAAATTGGTATTTTGAATATATATATATATATATATATATATATATATATATATATGTTGATCACAACCCCTGCTACAAAAGGAAAAAGGCACGCACACAAAGATTGTATGATTATGGCTTCATTTAATGAGATGGGCCTCCCACGAGCCAGCAGCCAAAAGAGACGCGTTTCGGCTGTAAGAACAGCCTTTATCAATCTGATGGGCGCCATGTTATGCATATATTATACAGTGTTCAATTCATGGAAATAGTAAAAATATTGAAGATACTGCATGTTAAAACACAAACGAAATAGACTGCTTAATACATAAAAAATACATTGCGGAATGTGTACTGACAAAAAGTCAAAATATAAAATATAACAAGTATGATAAACTAAATCCACTATTGTCAAATAATGAATGGCGCCGACCACCTCACGTGGCACTAACATATCAATTGGGATGTTAAAATTCAATCACGTTATCGACCAGAACTGCCTTAACTGATAACAACTTCTGCTTGCCTGATAATTGCTGAACAAAACTTGCTCATAAAAATGCATTGAATTCATTCTGTTGCAGAAACAACGTTTTAAATAATTACATAAAATGTATCCGACATTTAAACAGTACTGCATATATCCCATCAGTCCAATTGGCGTCGCATAGAACCTACGCAGCCACATCACTGTAGAGAAATCCTCATGGGACTACCAATCCCATAATGCCCTAGTAAAGTAAAATCTTTACCAAGTATTAAGATGTGGCAAATAACGAACATACTTGACCTTGACTGGTAGGTCGCTCCCCCACCACACAGCTCCGTCTGTGTGCCCTGCTGCTGCCCCTGATTGTGCTCGGTTTTCCTTTCTGTGCCCCCCTGCTGCCCCTGGTTGTGCTCGTTTTTCCTTTCTGTGCCCCCTTGCTGCCCCTGATTGTGCTCGTTTTTTCCTTTCTGTGCCCCCCTTGCTGCCCCTGATTGTGCTCGTTTTTCCTTTCTGTGCCCCCTTGCTGCCCCCTTGCTGCCCCTGATTGTGCTCGTTTTTTTTTTCCTTTCTGTGCCCCCTGCTGCCCCTCATTGTGCTAGTTTTTTCCTTTCTGTGCCCCCTTGCTGCCCCTGATTGTGCTCGTTTTTTTCCCTTTCTGTGCCCCCTTGATGCCCTGATTGCGCTCGTTTTCCCTTCTGTGCCTGTTTCCCGCCGCTGCGCACCTGCGGCCCAGCCCCCTCACTGCCCATTCGCTGCCCCATTCCCTGCTCCTCCCTCTCACCTCCCCATTTATGGCGGCCGCTGTGCGGCCGCGCAGCGGACGTGCGCAGCGGGCGCGCCGCTGGCGCGCCGAAGGCGCGCCTAAGGCAAGCCCGTCTGCGCCCGTCCGCGCCGTGACCGCGCCCAGCGCCAGACCCCCTGGTCCGGGCATCCCCCGCGCCCGCCACATCAACAGACGCCGATACGACGCCAGCACCCTCCACGCACTCAACCCCGGAAAAGATCACGCCTGCTACCAGGCCACCCCGAAGCGCACCCAAGGGCCCTTCACCTGCCGGAACTGCAGCTTCGCCAGCACCCGCCCCGCCAAACCACCGCCCAGGAAAGAACCCAACTACCTCAGATGCATCCTCCTCAACACCCGCTCCGCCCGCAAACACGCCATCGAACTCTGGGACCTTCTCGACTCAACCTCCCCAGACGTCGCATTCCTGACGGAGACCTGGCTGAATCCCGCTTCAGCCCCCGACATCGCCATTGCCATCCCGGACGGATACAAGATCACCCGCAGAGACCGCACCAACGGAGTCGGAGGAGGCATCGCCATCGTCCACAGGAACACCCTCAGAGTCTCAACCAACACCGACGACACCCTCAGCACCGCCGAACACATGCACTTCCAGATCCACACCGATCCCAACACCACCCTCAGAGGAACCCTCATCTACAGACCCCCGGACCCCGACCACAGTTCAGCGATTCCATCGCTGACTTCGTCAGCACACACGCCATCGCCTCCACGGACTACATCCTCCTCGGGGACCTGAACTTCCACCTCGAGAACAACAAGGACACCAACTCCACCACCCTGATCGACAACCTCACCACCCTCGGACTCAGACAGCTCGTGACTACACCCACCCACGCCGACGGCCACACGCTCGACTACATCTTTTCCGCAAGCCCACACGTCTCCTTCAACCACACCTCCGAACCCCACTGGACTGACCACCACTGCATCCACTTCACCTACAGGAAGCCCACCACGCACCACCGCACCGAACAAATGCCTCGCCGCTGCTGGAGCAGAGTCACGGAAGACCAGCTAACCACAATCCTCGCCCTGAGCCCACCCGCCAAACCCTCCGACCCCGACACCGCCGCCCGCAACCTCAGACAGTGGATCGACGACTGCGCCAACACCCTCGCCCCGCTCAAGAATCCGCCCAACAGCCACACCAGCAAGAAAGCCACCTGGTTCACCGAAGACCTCCAGGCCTCCAAACGAACATGCCGAAAACTGGAGAAGATCTGGCTCCACGAACGGACAGCGGACAGCTACGCCGCCCACAAGAGCGCCACCCGCAGTCACCATCACCTCATCAGATCCGCCAAAAGGGCCTCACTCAAAGACCGCCTAGACAACAACGCACACAACAGCAAAGAGCTCTTCAACATCGTGAAGGAACTCTCCAACCCCAGCTCCAACACCAACGACATCCAGCCGTCGCGAGACCTGTGCGACTCACTGGCCACCTTCTTCCACCGCAAACTCGCCGACATCCACGACAGCTTCAACACCACGACCCCCCCAGCAACCACCGAGACCACTGCCCCCACAACCACCAACCGCCTGCTCTCCTGGACCAACATCAACGACGAGGACACCAGCGAGATCATGAACACCATCCACTCCGGTTCACCGCTAGACCCGTGCCCTCACCACATCTTCAACAAAGCCAGTACAGCCATCGCGCCCCATCTCCGGAAAATAATCAACATCTCCTTCGAGACAGCAACCTTCCCGGAAAGCTGGAAGCACGCCGAGATCACCGCCTTACTCAAGAAACCCAAGGCAGACCCCAAGGACCTCAAGAACTTCCGACCCATCTCTCTGCTCCAGTTCCCCGCGAAGGTCACCGAGAAAATCGTCAACAAACAACTGACCCGCTACCTCGAGGAGAACAACATCCTGGACCCTTCCCAGTCCGGCTTCCGCAGCAACCACAGCACCGAAACCGCCCTCATCGCCGCCACCGATGACATCAGGACCCTGCTAGACAACGGAGAAACAGCAGCCCTCATCCTCCTGGACCTATCAGCCGCCTTCGACACGGTCTGCCACCACACACTACGAACACGCCTTCACGACGCCGGGATCCAAGAGAAGGCCCTGGACTGGACCACATCCTTCCTTTCCGTCAGAACACAAAGCGTCCGCCTCGCCCCCTTCCGATCCAAGGCCACCAAGATCATCTGCGGCGTACCCCAAGGCTCCTCCCTCAGCCCAACGCAGTTCAACATCTACATGGCACCCTCGCCCACGTCGCCCGACAGCACAACCTCAACATCATCTCCTACGCCGACGACACCCAGCTGATCCTCTCCCTCACCAAAGACCCTCACACCGCCAAAGCCCACCTCCACGAAGGAATGAAGGCCGCCGCCGAATGGATGAGGACCAGCCGCCTGAAGCTGAACTTGGACAAGACGGAGGTCCTCATCCTTGGTTCCAACCCTTCAGCCTGGGACGACTCCTGGTGGCCAACATCACTGGGAACAGCCCCGCCACCCACCGACCACGTACACAACCTAGGGGTCATCCTCGACCCCATCCTCTCCATGACTAAGCAGGTCAACGCCGTTTCCTCATCCTGCTTCAACATCCTCCGAATGCTCCGCAGGATCTTCAAGTGGATCCCCACCGAAACAAGAAAAACAGTCACCCAGGCCCTCGTCACCAGCAGGCTGGACTACGGAAACGCCCTCTACGCAGGAACGACGGCTAAGCTCCTGAGACGGCTGCAACGCATCCAGAACGCCTCTGCACGTCTTATCCTCGACATCCCCCGACGCAGCCACATCACACCCCACCTGAGAGACCTGCACTGGCTCCCTGTCAACAAGAGGATAACCTTCAAGCTCCTCACCCACGCACACAAAGCACTCCACAACTCCGGACCAGCCTACCTCAACAGACGACTCAGCTTCTACACCCCCACCCGCCAGCTCCGCTCGACCAGCCTCGCCCTCGCCACAGTCCCCGCATCCGGAAAACGACCGCCGGTGGCAGATCCTTCTCCCACCTCGCCGCCAAGACCTGGAACACCCTCCCCACCAACCTCCGACAGACCCAAGACCTACTGGCCTTCAGAAGACTCCTCAAGACCTGGCTCTTCGATCAGTAGCAGCACCACCCCCCTCTTCCCCCAGCGCCTTGAGACCCTCGCGGGTATGTAGTGCGCTTTATAAGTGACATGATTGATTGATTGATTGATTGAGAGTACTGTTTAGGAAAGCTGTAGAAGTCAATCAAAGTTAAAAACTCAATGTTGCTGCAATGTTCTCGGCAACGATAGGAATGAAATAACACAACTTTCAGATTGTACTGTTCAACATAAAATGCGTGCATAGCAGCAGATCAAAGGCATCCCAGTCCATAGAATCGGAAAATTTCCACTGAGTGCAACAGCCCACTGTGAATCACAATGCAGGGTCGGGGGAGATCCTCAGATAAAGATTAGTATCACCACAATCCTCACCAAACAGAGAGAATGCTCATAAGGTGCCCAGTCACCAGATCTGCCACGGCCTGCTGAGGGAAGCTGTAAAGTGCATGGCGAAACTCCGTCTCCGCGCTGAAAATCAGTTGATTTCCCCGCGCCGAGTCTCCGTCTCCCACACTGCCCAAGCTTCAAATTACTCATCCCGGGGCTTGCTCTGGGGGCAGTCGGAAAAGCACTTCCATGCTGGCTCCTCCAAGTTGCGGTAACTCCGGCCGCCCAAAACAACTGGTGGTGCGTGAAGAACATCTACCGCCGATGTTCAGTAATAATGATCACAACCCCTGCTCCAAAAGGAAAAAGGCACGCACACGAAGATTGTATTATTATGGCTTCTTTTAATGAGATGGGCCTCCCACGACCCAGCAGCCAAAAGAGACGCGTTTCGGGTGTAAGAACAGCCTTTATCAATCTGATGGGCGCCATGTTATGCATATATTATACAGTGTTCAATTCATGGAAATAGTAAAAATACTGAAGATACTGCATGTTAAAACACAAACGAAATAGACTGCTTAATACATAAAAAATACATTGCGGAATGTGTACTGACAAAAAGTCAAAATATAAAATATAACAAGTATGATAAACTAAATCCACTATTGTGAATTAATAAATGGCGCCGACCACCTCACGTGGCACTAACATATCAATTGGGCTGTTAAAATTAAATCACGTTATCGACCAGAACTGCCTTAACTGATAACAACTTCTGCTTGCCTGATAATTGCTGAACAAAACTTGCTCATAAAAATGCATTGAATTCATTCTGTTGCAGAAACAACGTTTTAAATAATTACATACAATTTATCCGACATTTAAACAGTACTGCATATATCCCATCAGTCCAATTGGCGTCGCATAGAACCTACGCAGCCACATCGCTGTAGAGAAATCCCGAGGGACTACCAATCCCGTAATGCCCTAGTAAAGTAAAGTCTTTACCAAGTATTAAGATGGGGCAAATAACGAACATACTTGTTCAGAGTACTGTTTAGGAAAGCTGTAGAAGTCAATCAAAGTTAAAAACTCAATGTTGCTGCAATGTTCTTGGCAACAATAGGAATGATAATTAGTATAATTAGTTCAACTGCCTATTTCCTTCCTTTATTTATTTTTAGTATTCTAACAGTTTTAGATCAAAATTGTTGCACGCAGAACTCCGGGATGGACAGACGCCTGGGCATGGTCATAGCTTTAGAAGTGTCCAATGAATGTAACAGTTGAGCAACATGTATGTAAACGTAAAGTTAAGACATCCTATGTCAGCAAGTAAACGGCCCACCATATATGTATGTGGCAAACTGTGTGATGTGATTTTGTGCAACATTGCTAATAAAAACAAGTTAAAAAAATATATATGTGCATATATATATAGATATGCCATGAACCTCGCTTACAGCCTTCTTCACGAAAACAAACGAGCGTAGACCCAGGTTTGGTGCTAGATGTTTAATTAGTTCAGCACACCATCAAGTTGCCATGACGCGTTTTGGCAGATTCCTGCCTTGATCACATGACAGCATTAAATTACGTGAGACCTCTTTTTAAAGTGCCAGTGCAATTGATTAATACTAAACATAGAACAAATACTGTACGTTTCATGAATAAATGCATACCATTGACATTGTTAAAATACAATCATATATCGGAGTGGATAAACTTTTCAAATAAACTGGTATGATGCCTTATTTAAAAAAAATGGTTTTTACCATTTCATCCTTGATTAAAAAAACTGTATTCTATCATCATTTCATTTATCCAATCCTATTATATATATATATATATATATATATATATATATATCAGGCCTGGGCATAGTTCATGGAGTTTCACTACGCGGAACTCCGCAAAGTGACAAAAAAACTCCTCGGAGTTCCGCAAGTGGCGGAGGGCAGTGCCGTTCGCACTGATCTTCCTGCCTCTCGGGTAGGAATTCTACCCGAGCTGCAGCTCGAGCTCGCCAACTTACCATTTGCAAGTGCGAGCAGTGAAAAAACTCCACTGCACTAGGCGTAGCGGAGTTTTCTGCAGTGCGCGAGCTCCGCGGAGCGCCGAGTGCAGAAAACTCCACAAACTCCGCGAACGGAGCGGAGTTTACCACCCAGGCCTAAAATATATATATATATATATATATATATATATATATATATATTGTGAAGCAGAAAATAAATAAAGATGCTGCACACATTGGAAATTGCAATTACAAATAGACTACCATGAGCAAGACCGCAATGGTTGAAACGCGTTGGTGCAGTTTGGTGCATTTTGTTATGCAAATTAAATGTACATGAATTGGAGCCCGCTGGGAGTGCAGCGTCTTTATTTATTTTTTGCTTCTCAATATCACAGGGATATTGGTCTCATCCCAAAGCTGTCACCAGTCAGAGTGCGCCGTATGTATGACCGCATTGCCCTTGGAGATATATATATATATATATATATATATATATATATATATATATATATATATTTTATCATTGGGGTTTTTAACTTTTAAGGTATATTTAATGTATACTTTTTATAGTTGAACTGTCAATGATTTTATGGATAAAACTGTATGATTTGTTTGCATAAACTTTAGAGGTTCTATGAAATTAATGAAAACCTGTACCAATGCTGCTATCCCAATACTCCCCTCCTTCATTATGAAAATGGTTACATATTTGGTTCTAAACAAAACTGTATCAACTGGTTTATAATTGAATGCACTTTTCTGCACTGGCACTTTGTTTAAAAATTATGCATTTGCACTTTTTTTGCCGTATCATGTCCCAAAATCTTGCAAAAAGATCACTAATGTACTTTGCAGTTAGTGAAGTGTGAAAATGGCGGACATGAAACGCCACCATAATAAGTAGTGGGTTAGCAGTCTAGAAAAAGCACAAAGGAAAAATAAACAAGGGATTGTAATGAGCACCTGTCACTTTAAAATGGCAATCTAGACAGCCGGACTCCATGGTCCAGTTGAAGGCATAGCGCCGAAACGCATAGACCGTCCATGTCTCTGCACTAATGGTGGTTTAAAATAAATACTGAAAAAGAAGTAATTGCCCAGACTTCCTTTCCTCACGGTGCCGTGGATGCCTTGCTGAGTGAAAAGAAAGTGTTGGTAAATATGAAGATATATATATATATATCCAAAGTAGTTTGCAGCGCCATTCTCGTACATCCATCGGCACCACCTGCCAAGAACGGGCACGAACTCCAATTTGAGGTACGAATATAAGTTTATTGCAGCGTTGATACAGCAGACATGACGCGTTTCGGTAACCACTGTTACCTTGATCACATGAGCAATACGTATTTCCGCCCCACTTTAAATACACCCTTTCCTTCATGAAGCAACATAATAAATATAAATAAAAGACTATTCATTCCAAAAGGCTGACTTTCATAATATGGTATTGGTTTGCCTGATACAATCTATTAAACCAAGTGTTAAGGTGCTCTGCGGATGTATTCTCCTGAGATATTGCAAATATTAAATGTTCAAATACATTTCCTAATAGATCGCATATCACGGAGTTATAGACAATATTATGGCTCCGCTGTCACTACTTAACAATTTATCACAGTGGAGTACAAAATTCAATATATTGTTTCACGCTGGATGACCATAAAATATGTACATAAATATAATGATAAATGACAAAATACTTTATTAGATATAAATATCTAGTCCGCTAAAAGCCTAAATCACAGTATAAATACCAGCAGTCATGATATCAGTTAACATAACATCAGAAAACTTAATTAGCAGCAACAAATGGAACTGAAAATGATACAAGATAAAAAGTGCCAGTGTGCATGTTTCATCCAATAAAGTGCTTAAGTGCAACGAATATGTTTTAGTGAATTGCGTGTTTTGTTGATCATTTTTTTGTGTGTGAGGACAACCCACAGATTGTTCCCACTAATATCAATATTTTAGTGTTATAAAAATTTATAAAAAAATATTTTTTAAATATAGATAAAAATTTATAAAAAAGGTCCCATATAAGTTCTATAAATAGTTATGCATGTCTTCACTATTATTTAATCCATTGGGGGTCTTGCTGTCCAGCTCAAGAATAAAACGCGTTTCTCGTTGACGTAATCTTTTCTCTCTATTTCCTCCTCGTTTAGACTTGGGCACCGCATCTATCACAAAATAGTTTAGACATTCCAGTTTGTTGTCATGAACAGCTTTAAAATGTCTAGCTACAGGATATGTAGCATCGCTGTTCACGATAGCCCTCAGGTGTTGAAGAATTCTCACGTGCACCTGCAATTTAGTGCTGCCTACATACCTTAGGTTGCAGGTGCACGTGAGAACATACACAGCGAATTCCGTCCTACAATGAAAATTGCCCTTTATTTCCCTAGGCTTAATGTCAAAAGCTGTGTTAAAATGAGTAGTGTTCACACCAAACCTGCAGGCTCTACAGGTTGAACATTTGTAAAAACTATTACGAGGATTGAGCCAGGACGTGGGCAAAGTAAGTTCAGGGCTAGATTTAACCAGATGGGTTCTCATTGAGGGTGCTCTTTTGAAAGTAATGGAGGGCATAGATGGTAGTCTAGGAGCTAGAGCAGCATCTGTCATAATAATGGGCCAGTTTTTCTTGATAATGGTTTTTATGTGTCGTTGTTGGCTGCTATATTTGGTGGTGAACCTAATGGTTTCACTCTGTTCCGTGCTAACAACTATTGGTGAGGGAGCCCCCTCTCCACTAGCCGAGTCATTTGCTTTGTCTTGCACTAGGAGTGATTCTCTAGTCTTGGTCTCAATCTTATTTGCAGCATCCCTTAACACTTTATTGGTATAGCCTCTTTCTTTGAATCTAAGGATAGATTTTTCCACATTTTTAGATAGTTCACTTTCTGTGCTACAAATCCTTTTCAGTCTTAAAAACTCCCCAAAGGGGATGCTCGCTATATGGTGTTTAGGATGAGCACTTTGGGCATGCAGTGTGGTGTTGCCTGCTGTTTCTTTTCTGTGTAATGTTGTTTCTATTTTCATGTTTGAGATATAAACATGTACATCCAAAAATTCAACAAATTTATCGCCTATATTAAATGTAAAATTAAGATTCAGGTTATTGACATTAATATCTGTGTTAAATTTTATGGCATTTTGTTCACTCCCCTTCCAGATTATAAACACATCGTCTATAAACCTGAACCAATGAATTACATGTGTATTGAATTGACTCGCATGATCTCTCCTGAGTACCTGCTCCTCCCACCAGCCAACATGCAAACACGCATAGCTGGGGGAGAAGCAGGCACCCATCGCAACACCTCGCTTTTGTCTATATATTTCCTTATTGAATGTGAAGAAATTATTAAATAAGCACCATCTTACCAGCTCCACAATCATAGTATTGTGATTATAATACATTATGGGCCTTGTATCAAGAAAATGTTTCATAGCTTTTCATGATCTATACTAGTATACAGGGTCTCTATGTCCAGGGTTATGAGTAACATACCATCTGTCCATTTTACCTTTTGCAGCTTAAATAAAAAGTCTCCTGCATCTTTAATGTAACTAGGTTGATTTTTAACAAGGTCCTGAAGAAAATAGTCAATGTATTTCGCAATGTTTTCACTGGCACCTCCAATAGCTGATATTATTGGTCTCCCAGGTACCGGGATTCTCTCCTTATGTATTTTAGGAACTAGGTATGAAGTCGGGAGTACTGGGTATTCTTTGTGCAAAAAATTAAATTCCTCCTTAGAGATGTAACTCATTCTTTTCCATTGTATGAGATCTTTTTTGAGGCTTTCAATTGCTTTGTTATAATTTCTCATGTCAGATTTTTCATAACATTCATCGTTATTTAATTGATGATACGCTTCCTTAATATACTCTTTTATTGGCCAAATGACAACATTGCCTCCTTTGTCGGATTTGTTAATAACTATTTCATTGTTCCTCCTAAGTTTGTGTATCAATTTTTCATATTGTAGGTCCCGATGTTTGATTTTGCCTCTGGTTCGTTTGATTTTGTAGTTGAGATTCTTTAAATCTTCTGTTACCTTGTCATGAAATATGTCCACAGCGTCCTTCGGCATCATTGGCATAAATATTGATTTGGGCTTGAAGGGGCTGATTCCAGCACTAGACCTGATTATATTGAGTGATTCTAAAGTCTCCTGTGTTGATTGTATAATTTCTTCTGATTGAGATGGCATTTCTTCAGGAGATTCTCTATTCAAATTGTGTAGCGCTGATAAGGTAGAAGCATCTGTAACTTTAAGGCTGATGTTAGTTGTTTCTGTATTGCCATTAGGATTTTTCTGAAGGCTTCCTTCTTTAATGCTGAAGAACTTTTTAAGTTTAAGTTTTCTAATGAATTGAAAAACGTCTACTCTTGTATTTGCATAATCGAAGTTTGATTCAGGGCAAAATGAGAGACCTAACGTTAGCAACTGTGTTTCTGCTTTATTGAGAGTTATGTCAGAGAGGTTGATTACTGATTTTTGCTGTTGCCCCGTTTCTTGCGCCATTGGGGTCTGTTGTTCCTTCCTCTTCCTGAGTTTTCTCCTCTCTCGTCTTCTTTTATTTTTGCGTCTCCTACTGGCTTCTTTTGAATTCTTGGTCTCAGTGTTTGCATCCTGTCTGTAACTAAAAAATCAATCTCCTCTGCTAAACTTAATTTGGATTTAGCTGGCATGATGGTAGAGCCTGCCCTTTCCTCTGAGCCAGCATCACTTGTAGCAGAACTAAAATCTGTGTTGGATGTTGATGCTTCACTTGATTCATCCACTACATAGCTAGTTTGACGTATTTCTCTAGGTATAACATTCAGCTTTTTTCTTTTTACATTGTCGTATTTATGAGCAAATGTGAATATTCTTCCTTGTTCATAGTCTTCCTTGTCCCTAATATATTTGTGAGCTTTACGAGTTTTAATTTTGTCTTCCTGTTTTTTAATTCTCTCTTGTATTTCCTTTTTGGCCTTAATGATGTATTCTTGTGTTTCACTTTTAGCCAGTTCCAAGTTGATTTTTTCTATTTCTAGTCGTAGGGCATCGCCATCAATTTTAGCATATTTTATTAGAATTCTCACTAAGTTCATTGAGGACATTAAGTTGTTTTCAGCCCATTCCTTTAACATTTCAGCATTTGGGTTTTCGAAGCTTGGGGCTAAAAGAATACGAAGTCCCCATGGGACTCTGCCTGCCTCTTCGTATTTAGTCAATGACTTATGCTCCCACCATTTTGTAGTTTCACTTCTCATCAGTTTCTCTAACAATTTGAGCAGTGCTTTGACATCGGTCTCCCCATTGGCGCTGCCCTCCACCTGAGTTTGGTTTTTAATTACAGCAGTTGGTGTCCACATAAGGTACCCATGCCAAATTTGCATCCTTTTTTCCAACATCCTGAGGATTCTAAAGGTACCCAGGGTTTGTGGATTCCCCTGGAGAGTAGGTAAGGGCGCTGAGGGGTATGTACTGCAGAGTGATATACAGTAGCTTCTAAAGTTTAGAAACCGATGCATATATACTTTACAGTGATCACTGCAGAGTTCGTCAGGGCGCTGAATGGTACTTTGCTGTGTTATTTCCTTAGTGTAAAATGCATCCTTGCATCAGTTTTGGAAGGTGAGGGTGCACTTTGCACTAACTAAAGAGCTCCAAATGCTCACTCCGCCCTGTCGCGGAATTCCACGGAATCATATTGAATTTTAATGTAATTCCATAGAATAAAACCCTGTCAATTCTGCCCACCCCTAGTTTTAAGCCCCCGTGGCTTCCTTGAGAGCAAAATCGCATTGTCTGATTAGCTTAACACTGGGTTAGAAATCTTTTTTATGACAGTGGCATCCGCAACCTTAGTCATCAGAATGAATGAACGAATAAATGATTTGTAAAGCGTGTGGCTACTCCGAAGAGTGTCTCAGCGCTAAAGAGGGGGAGAACACTCCTGAGGTACACAAATATTACCACAGACCTCACTGCCTCACTGAGAGAAAAGCCAGAATTTAAGTTTCCTGCGGAAAGCATTCCCAAAAGCAATCAAGCGCAAGTCCTGTGGGAGTTCATTCCAGGCTTTGGCTGCTTGAAAGGAAAGGCTTTTCCTCCCCTACGGATGTGTTTAAAATGACAAATCGGCAAGAGAGATGCTGAGGAAGACCGCAGTGATCTAGAAGGATGATACTGTACAAATCTCTTTGCCAGATAATCCGGGCTTGACAAAAACATTACCCTGTGAACCAGGATCAAGGATTTGAATACAATCCATTTCCTGATTGGCAACTAGTGAAAAACCTTCAAAGCCGAGGAAATGGAGAGCATCTAGGAAGAGGCAGAAGGAGCCCAGCAGCTGCGTTTTAGACCACCTGAAGGCAGTTCACTAATGCCTCAGCAGCTTCAAAATAGAGGATGTTAGTGTAATCAAGTAACAAGGTGATCAGTACATGCACAACACTCTCCTTGCTTCCAAAGGGAAGAGGGAAAGGAATTTCTTTAGGGTGCGGAGCATGGAAAAACATTGGCCCACTACGGCTGAGATCTGCTCCTGCATAGAAAGAGCGGCGTCCAGCTTCACACCTACATTTTTAACCACAGCAGCAGGAGGGAGAGGGACTCACACCATGGGGGGCCAGAGCTCTTCCCAGCAATTAGACAGATGAGATCCATACAGGATAATTTCTGACTTTTATGGATTGCATTTAAGTTAGCTGCCCTGAATCCAATCAAATACAGCACGTTTTCAGTCCATGAAAGAGGTTGCAATAGATGCGTGGGAACCATCAACACTAAAATGCATCGACATGTGAGGTCATTTGACTCCCGAATTGCTCCACCACAGAGGCCGCCGAAGACATGAAAATATTAAAGAGGGTGGGGCTGAGTGAAGAGCCGTGTGGCACCCCTTGCATGACTGCCTTAATTTCAGAGGAAAAGGGAGCAAGCCAGACCTACTGGCCTCTAGAGTCCAGGAAAGACTTACACCAGTCCCAAACAGTAACCCCCCACACATAAGGCAGACAATCGGTGAGGGAGGATGGAGTGTGGGACAGTGTCAAAGGCGGAGGACAAGTCAAGAAGGATCAGAACCGCATTCTTTTCCACATCCAAGGACCATTTAATATGGTCAGATATCTCTAGATCTCCTGACTCCGTACTGTGACGGGGGCGGAAGCCGGATGGACTGGGGTGAAGCATCTTCCCCTGTTGGAGGTACTCTGAAAGCTGCGAATCGACCAATTTTTCAAGCATTTCAGTAAAGGCTGAAAGAAGTGATTTTGACCTGTAACTACAAAATATGTTGGGTTATAACGGCAGCTTTTTAAGCAGGGGGGCCCCTTTGGCCAATTTCTATGCAGCAGACAGGACTCCCAGAGCAAAAGACTGATTGAAAATAGAAGGAGTTGACAGCCCTAACGTTGTGATCAATCTCTTGGGACAGACAGGGGCGAGTATTGCCAAGAATGTTCACCCATTCCACACTGTGCACCTTTTCCTAAGCCCAAAAGGACATAGGGTCTGCCCTATGGCAAGGTCTGACTAATTTCCAGTTAAAAAAAATCAGGAAATGGTCCGATCATGTTACCGGCATGGAGAGACAGATTGAAGATAAACAGTTAGAGAAGATCTGATCAATGGTAGGGCCTCCTCCAACCCTGTGCCATACAATAAAAAGAGGATAGGGGCAAGCATGCACCCAGCCCTAGACTAAAAGGATCAGTGCACTCCCTATTTTCCCCATATCTGAAAAAAGCCAAGAGATGATAATGTAGAGCCCCCAGGAAACCCAAGAGCCTCTTGTCAACCCCCATAGCCACCAGCTCATCCCACAAAAGGGACCTCACCACACAATCAAATGTGCAGGAGAGGTCCATAAAGACCAGAAAGATGGACCCCTGCTTAGCAATAATATATTTTCTCATCACCAAATGAAGGTTGAGACATTGCTCTGAAGTCCCCAAACCAGTTTGAAACTCATGCTTCAGCTTGGAGAAAACACCCATGTCCTTAGCCCAGGTTACGAGATTAGTAAGGGCAATCCTCCATGCAATCTTGACAGTAGAATCCAGAAGGAAAATTGGTTGATAGCACCTTTGGTCATCCCATTTCCCCATTTTTTTAAAGTGTCACTATAACTGCTACTTTTCAGGACTGCGGCAGGCCAACTTTACATGAATGGTTAAAACAATTAGTGATGAAAGGGACCCAAAAATCAAGATTAGAATAATACAGGTCCACTTGGACCCCATCAGGCCCAGGCTCCTTATTTTTGGGCTCACAGAAATAGCCTCAGTCACTTCAGCCGGAGAAAATTTGATATTCAGTGGATAACACATGCAGGTGGGTAACGCACAGGACACATTGCTAATCACCAAAAATATAAATCTTACTAACGTGGCTGACCCACTGTTCCGGGCTAATAATTACATCAAGTGTATTTTGACCATCTTTCCCCCAACTTGGGGGCATATTATCAAGAACGGCGTTAAGATTATCGCCGGTTTAGCGGCAGAAAACTGCAGCTAAAGCGGCGATAATGGGCTTGATAATATGCCCTGGAGAATTCCAATAGAAGCCCATGTTCACACCAGAACATGGACTTCTATTGGAATTCACAAGGGCATATTATCAAGCCCATTATCGCTGCTTTAGCGGCAGTTTTCTGCCGCTAAAGCGGCGATACTTTTTAACGCCTTTCTTGATAATATGCCCCTAAAGTTGTTATAGTGTGCCAAAAAACTTTGGCTTCTTTCATATTACAAACAGTGACCAGATTAGCCCAGTCATCACACCGAAGTTTGATTTCCTGCACTTCAGAGTTAGCTTGTACTCATTCCTAAACCTAGAAATAACAACATGATCTCTAGATTTGGCATGAAGGGTCCAATGAAGTTGGACAGAGGTTCTTCCACAGCTACCATCAATCTAGGATTAGGACTCCACCTCCTGCCATCTGGCGAACTTCATTAAAAGGTCTCTGACAACTTGGCCCAATTTTCTAAATGCCAAAACTGACGGCAGAGGCTCGAAGTTAGGTGTTAAACAGGAGTTAATTAGTGGCAGATGTGCTATACATAATCTAGACAAAATCCATAACATACAATCAATCACTGACTGGTGATCAACAGAAATATAAGTGGGATTATCATTGTAAGGTGCACCTGCTAGCTCCATGGTGTTACTTGGAAATATAAAAGGACAAATATCATCCCCTGTGAGAGGTATATCCCTGCACTCCTCCCTCAAACAGGCTTTCATCATAAATGGCAACGCTGCCTAGCTTGGAATTAAAGTCTCTAGCAAGTATCACATTTGACCCCCTATTTCTCAAATGATGGCCATCAATAATCTTGTTAAAAAAAAAAAAGCTGCGTAAAATTAGGATTGAAGGCCCTAATATGTTATCCGACACCAGATGGAAGACCTGTATCAAGTCAGAACCAGAGTTTAGCACTTTAATACTAAACTCCAAAGTTGTTTTAAACCAGGCACTGAACCCTGCCCATGCACGTCCAACCGGTGAGAGCACTGCAGCTTCTGAAGAACAGAAATAGCCACCCCAAAAAACCGCAGGAGTTGACCAGGTATCTTGAAGCAGTACTACATCAAACTCCTTGACATAATCCAACCAGCAGTCATTTATCAATTTATTACCCAGAACAGCCACATTCCACCTCAAAATTTTTAAAGCTTCTTATCAGCTGGGTGGTTTCACTGAACCATTGTGGTTAATAATTGGAGCACCAAGCAGCTACTTAGGTGCCACTAATCGAGGAATCCCCTCACAGCTATCATTAGCACTTGATAGCAGGTATAACATGTTACGGTCACATGCGTGACTTCCCCCAGTATGGCCCCCCCCCAGTCAATCACACTCCTGAATTCTTGAAAGTGCTGAAAAATGGTTATGCATTACAGGAGGAACAGGCTGCTCCAGCAGATGATAAAAACTGAAAGAATAAGCCCTGGGCCCAGATAAAGGTCTAACAACATTCAAACACCTATAGAAAAAGCCCAAAGAGAGGACTTCGACAAACCCAGGGGAAGCCATTTGAGAATGAAACATATACAGCAAAGACCCCACCACGCATGGTTTCTTGAAATTCATGATGACACAGTCATCCTCAAACTCCTTAGCCTTGGGGCCCACCCAACTCACCCTATGTGCAAACAGAACTTCGTTAAATACCTGTGGCTGTTGTTAGTATTTCTAGGCAGGCAGGGGGTTACTTCATTCATAAACTCCTCCGTGGTTTCCAGATTATAGTCTGGGATCCACAGCACATCTGCCTAAACCAAAATGCATTGACAAGCTGCTGGAGGTAAATGGCAGACCAATGGGGTTGTAGATCTGTTCACAGAATCCCCTATAGTATTACGAGGGATAGAACCCAGACTTGGACCATGTGATTTACCTAGCACTGCAACAGCCTGTGAAAGTAATATATGAGCTTTGGGGGTTGATCACAACGTCCTATAATCTTAGGAACATCAAGTCCCAAGGAGCCAAGTTCCCTGCCTGAGATACCTTTTGAGTACCAGGGCCAGAAATAGGAATTGGGGGGGTAAGGAGTAAGAAGATCATACTGTCTTTCGGCCAAGGTGGCCTCCTTCACACTGCCCAAACAGTATCTATGCCAATTTTCCTTCACATAGGACTCAGTTTTTTGAGGGTGAGATAAAAGAGGGTGTAGACAATTATCCAAAGTAAACTTGAGCTGCTCATTCATTTGGTTTACAATATCTAATTTCCAAATTAACCTCAAGCCTAGTTGAAGATAAAGCAGTAAGTGAAGAACCAAATGATGCACAATTCAAAACTTGAGGCCCTTTTTTTCTTTTAACAGTAGGACCCACATCAGACACTGGATAGCTGGCAGCAGGGACAATGGAGGCAGCTGTCACCTGGTCATGTACACCGCCCCCCCCTCCACAACAGAATCTGAAACTGATTCTCAACAGGGAAATCAAGCCCACCACCCTAGGTATCCCTTGAGGTGCTAGGGCCAAAGAGGTAACAGAAAGCTAAAGCTGCCATTCCTCTAGTTGTATCTCCTTGTCTATAACCCCAACGGCTCGTACAAAGAAACCCTCCAGGGACATCCTTCCTGAGGTATTGCCCATGATTACTGCCTGCCAATTTCCCCTTCCCCATGATAGCTGTATAGTACTCAAACAGCAGAAAGACAGGACACAGAAAGGATGGAGCAGTACCTTTAGCCAAGTAAGGCAAAGTTGCTGAGTAAATGAAAGAGGGATGGCCCGGCTCGGACTCCTACGGGTGAAGACGGGCCCGCTCTTCGACTGGTCTTTGATCGGGCATGTGCACAGCTGTGTCCCCTGCCACAGGTTATTGATGCTGCCTTAAGCAACACCAGATGCATGATAGACGGGACCCCGCCTCTAGGCCCCTAGACAGCAAACAGCGTCCTGACCACAGATGATGCATCCTGTGCCGTGGGCTATGATGCTGCCTAAAGCCCCACTAGACGCACATTATGCATAGCTCCGCCTCCTGGCCTCCGGACAGCAAACAGTATCATGACCCCAGATGATGCGTCCCGCACCGCGGGCTATTGATGCTATCTTAATTACCACCAGCCTCACGATATGCATAGCCTCACCTCCTGCCCTCCAGACAGCAAACAGCGTTGTGACCCCAGATAACATGGATTTAAAGCTTAAATAATTATTTAAAACAAAACAATTTTTATTTTCATTTTAACAAATTTTAGAACATTTTAAATTTAAAAATGAATGGACCATTATTTATTGTTGAAATGCAATTTAATTACTTTCAATTAATTCTACACATTGCTTTTAATATTTAATCATAAAACTGTTATTTTATTTTAGGTGGGAATTTTTGTTTATAATTTAAACTTCTGAAAATTATTTTAATTAAATTTACCATACTCCACATAAAGATATTGTACATTTAAATTATGATTTTAATCAGAAACCGTTTTTTTTATTTTGTTCTACATTTAAAATAAATGTATTTTATTTTTTAACATAGACATATTTTTACAATTTTTTTCAAGTTTAATAACCTTTCTTACTTTTCACTATACTTTATCATAGGGAGATCTCCACCACCAGAGGAAAGATCTCTCTATTGGAAAATATAGGGATATTTTGAAAAGTTTATATATACCTATACTTACGTATAAGGAGACTCCACAGTCAGAGTGGAGATCACTGCATAGAAAAACATAGGAAAGGTGGTGGCGGAACTTCTGCACATAGACTTGTGAATGGAATTTTGTAGTATTTTAGTAGTGCTATTGTATTACTACTAAATATACTACACTTGGTCCCTGTGTCCTTAGTTTTAGCAAAAATTAAGGTGCAAGGGGAAAAGGTAGGGGTACTCCGACCCTATGGCCCTTGGGAGTGATCCCCACACAGGCCAAAAATAAAAAGAACATCATGCCACAGGTTCTGCTGTGCACCTGCAGGACTTAATAGGACCACAGAATAGTTCTAAAACCACATCATTTTCATATACCATGCAAAACAGCAGAACACCCCTTAGAAGTCGGGGTGGGTGAAGAATTCTGCTCTGCCGGCGGAGTTCGCAGAGTTTTGCCCACTCCGCACAGAGTGCGGGGTTCCGAAAAACTCAGCGAAGTGACCCGGAGTGAAGTTTTTCTCTCGAGCGGCTCGCCATCAGTAAGTTGGCGAGCGCTTGTGAGAAAAAATCACGCACTAGGACTCCTCGAGGCGAGATTTCTCATCGCGGGCGGTCGTGGCAGGTCGCGACCGCTCGCGTTGAGAAATCTGCCATTCACGTTGAGGAAGCTGCCGCTCGAGTAGAATGTCTACTTGAGTGGCAGACAGCAGCAGTGCCCTCTGGCGCGACGCATAGTGCCATTTGCACTGTTTTTAAAGCATGGGACAAACTCCCAGCACGACTTATCCATTTGACATATATTTTATAACTGTAAATAGGCAAACATAAGTAGGTGAAAGGGACATTATTTGACCTTGATAAATTGCTTTTATTTTAGCATTTATCCAAAGTGAAACCTGCTGTAAATACTAATTGTTCTCCCACCATTTAATACATGGGTATAACTACATTGATCCCATATGAATACCTTCTGCATCTCCCATTCATATAACCCTAATCCTGGTACTACTAATCACTGAAACAAATGGGATATTTTTCCAATCGTAATCATGAATCAGACTGTACAGCTTAAACTTTATTTAATTTTCTTGGGATACATTTTTCCTCTTGTCCTGAACTCTAAAGTAATATAAAACAGGTTGCCTGATCACTATCCCTTCATGAAAACTAATATATAAAGTCCTACATGATTAATTACCTCCACTTTTGACTTGTTTTTATAGAAATCCACCTATAATTCTAAATCAAGTATCTTCAAGTGGTAATCATTCTTAGTTTTGCTTTCGTGAATGGCAGTGCCTACCTGGTCCAGTTCTGGACCAGTATGTTAAACCGAATTGTGCATCTAATCTACAAAAACAAATATCACACTTGCATTTGGTTAATCAAATATGATACCATGATATTTATTAAGATCAGTGGACTTAGTGGGTGTATGAAGTCACTACTACTTATGAATCAATCTCACTCTATTTTTGGGGGGCTGCAGGCACAAGAGGGGAAATTCTGTGCAAATCCCAGCAAATAACTTTGATATTTATTATGATCAGTGGACTTAGCGAGTATGTAAGGTCACTACAGCCCATTAGATGGGCCTCAAATTCCTATCCAATCTCTATCTTAAATGGTGCAGGGACTGAAAGAGAAATTCTGTACAAATCCTGATAATTTACAAATGTTTCAACCACCCTAGCAATATGATAGGCCATAAGAGTGTATATCAAAAGGAATGATTCTGATGAATGCTGTGATAAAACCAAGGTTGTAAGAACAACTAGTGTGAATACCCAAAGTTCAAACTAGTAAGAGAAACCCCTAATGTGGAACCAACTCTTTCCCATGCCAGTCTTTGCAAATGGAATGGTGTAACTAAACATTTTTAAATAAATTAAAACTCAATGATGGCCTTGAAACATTTATAGCTAAAGTGAATCTACATATTGTCTGTCTACTGGGACCCAAGAGCAGCAACCACTAATTGATTAAGCAGTGGGAGCCACATACCAGCATCCCTGTCATTAGTGCGTAACACATGGATGATCATAAAAACTATTTCACACCCCAAAGTGGGTGGCCAGGTTGTAAGAAACCTAAAGTTAAGCTGATCATACAAACATAGTCGTTTTTGTAATATATTCCAAGACTAAAAGAAAAAAATGGCCACATCTCAAGGTCAGACAAACAATATAGTGCAATGCATGGTCAAGTAAACTGGCCATCCATACACCATCATACATGAGCATATTGCACCAGGTCAAAGCTAAAAACGCTCAACCAAGTAAGTTATCACCAGGAGCTAAAACATCCAATATCATCAGACACAATCTCACCGTTAAACTACCAATGCTTTACCATACGGTCTCCACCGGCAGCAATTATTCATGCCATGCGCCCAATTAGCATGTAGAACAGTGCCATATTGGTCCTTTTATATATCCTGTTGTACGTGGTAAAATTCTCATCCACCAACCAGTACTTGGCCTCCATCTTGAAGTGACACATTATTCTGCGTGAGAATCAGGCTATTGTACTCGCCCTCCTGCCACATCTCTGGCGACGACTCAACAGTCCATTGCGGTGTATGCTGTTATGCTAATTCACAAATGAATCACAGTTTAACAAAAATAAGAAATGCTCTCTGTCTATTTACTTATTACCCAGTATGCCATGACTCTGGATACGTACATCTATCTAATTTGTATACCGATATTGGTGGCCATATTTGAATAACCATAATACAGTCAACCAATGAAAATCTGGCCGCTGACCTTGGGATATGGCATTTTTTTTCCTTTTTGATCGTGGAATATATTCAATAAAATTCCAAGTTGGTATCATCAGCCTAACTTGAGGTTTGTTACACTATGACTGCCCATGCTGGGGTATGAAATAGTTTGTATCATCATGTACAAGTTATATACTATTGATGGGGATGCTGGTCTGTAGTTCCTGCTGCATTACCAGTCATGTGTTGCAGCTATTGGTTCCCTGTAGATAGACAATATCTAAATTCACTTTAGCAATAGATATTTCAAGAATTGTAGTTCATTTATTTAACATTTTTGGTTACCTCATTATATTTTCCAGGACTGAGGGGTGGAGCCAACCGCCATTGAGTGTGGAGCAGCTCGATTGAACTCTCCTTCAGACCAGGGAAATATATTGCTATCCTGCACCGAGCAATTATCTTGGAGTCTGGGGCAGTGGCGGCCGGTGAATTATGGAAGTGGTGAGGCCCAACAGCACGATCCAGCACTCTGCCTCGGGCCTTGCCAAACCTCGGGGTAGACATTTACTTCACACAACAGCAGACATGGATACATACACGCACAGTTTCAGGCACACACACAAATACATTCATGCATACATACATACATAGACATGCAATCCCCAGCACACAGACCAACAAACACACTTAGACTTATATTCAGAAAAACACATACCTGAGGCAGGCCCGTGCTTTCCAACACTCCCATCTCTCTGCAACAGCCGGAGGCAAAGCCACAAGTTTTCACCCATTCGGAGGCTGGAATAGGGTTGAAGGTAGCACGGTAGACATTTTTCTCTATTCCATATTCAGATTGGTCAAGAGGGCGTGTGATTGACAAGCCCTGAAGCTCCATTATCTGATATGCGGCATTGCGTGACGCTAGTGCAGCATGTCAGATATGTTTTGTGTATGTGTTAGGCTGGGCTGTAACAGCTCCCGCCTGACACATGCGCAAAGCAGGTAGTGGAGCCCTCTTCTGCTGACAACCTGACATTACAGCATTTACATGCAAACAAAAGATCTGAGAGATAATTTATTTTTATATAAAAGCTGTAATAAGCCAGCAGGAGTGGCAGAGGGTCGAAACCCTGGCTCCCCTTAGGGACAGCCGCTGCTGGTCTGGGGGGTTCCTCTTTGCTCCTGTGTGCTGCCTGAGCCTCAGAGAACAGCGGGAGCTCGGCACTGACTGGAACGGACATCTGTGGATTAGCCAGCTCAGTGTGACTCAATCAAGATGGAGGTCACATAGGAGTGGCAGCCCAGGAAAGAAGTACTAGAGTGGCTGCGAGCCCTTCTGACTGCCCCGGAGTGAGCCGCTCTTCAGAGGCTCACAACAAGTGGAAACTGCCTGGTGCTGATTGGGTGCTGGATGTTGTTCCCACCTGACCCGCCTGGGCCTCTCCTGGCTCTGAGACTGCATAGAGTGAAACCGTGCTGCTTAGTGGGCCTGCACCTCAGCCCATCATTGGAGGAGGAAACCCAATATTCTGCCCCGGTGCAGGGCTGCAAGTGTCCTGTGTTTGGCCTTTCAACTTCCCTGTGGAAGAGTACCCTTATCATCATAGGAGTGCAGTGGCAGGGAGCATGGTTGCTTTAAGCAGTTTTGTGACATTCCTGGACCACAGCCTTCCACTGCATTGGGCCTATGTACAGCGTGCAGCACAGATGCAAACATTGGCCCTGACCATGTGCCCCTCGGCGGCCGAGAAGCCGGGGTGCGCTCGCACTGGAGATTCCACTTCTCAGGGGTTATTGGCTAATTGCATCAAGGAGCAGTGAGACCGCATCGCACTCCCTAAGACTGGGGCTGCTAGATCTTGAGAGGCTAAGCAAACACGAGGAGATGATGGATGAAGCGCTGAAACTTTTCAGACACTCACTCCCAGTCACAGATCTGGGTTGAATCCATCATCGTTCTTTAGCTCACTTCACCACCTCAGTTCAGGCCCAGCTATATGCAAATCAGTCTTGACCTTGTGCCTCATGGGAACAGTCAGCCCGAGCTGCCAAGCCAAGTCTTCCCTGAACCGGAAACAAGCATCCTGGGACCGGTTCTGGGGTAACACCCCTCATCAGCCAGGCTAGCTTGAATCCAGTGACAAAGTGAGCAAGAGACCCACGTCTGGGCATACCCTGCCAACTTAGGGCGAACAAAGCAAACACGATGAGATGATGGGCGAAGCGCTGAAACTTTTCAGACACTCACCCCCAGTCACAGATCTGGGTTGAATCCATCATCGTTCTTTAGCTCACTTCGCAACCTCAGTTCA
This sequence comes from Calotriton arnoldi, assembly GCA_963921515.1. NCBI lineage: Eukaryota > Metazoa > Chordata > Amphibia > Caudata > Salamandridae > Calotriton > Calotriton arnoldi. The sequence continues at coordinate 288,226 of CAWUFW010007723.1, read as the reverse complement.
GACCCAGCTATATGCAAATCAGTCTTGACCCTGTGCCTCATGTGAACAGTCCAGCCCGAGCTGCCAAGCCAAGTCTTCCCTGAACTGGAAACAAGCATCCTGGGACCATTTTGGGGGTAACACCCCTCATCAGCCAGGCTAGCTTGAATCCAGTGGCAAAGTGAGTAAGGAGCAAGAGAGGCTGCCATCATGAGAAACCAGCCTGTTGAGCCACCTGGGAGCCCCACCTCCTGGATGTTTGAGGACTGATTTGCATTGCACTCAGATATAATAGTTAAGGGGGTGTGATTACCTCTGGCACCTGTTTTTTTTCCCTCCCCCCTGCACACTGAGCCTGTCTACTGCCTTCACACACATCCTCACCTGTGTTGGACAATTGGTCAAAATCACAGAGGCAGGGAGGAAGCTGTGATCAGGCTTCCGCTTAGGAAAAATATTACTGATCAGGATTTGCCCATGGGCCAGGCATCATGGGACAAATTGGATACTATGCTGGTGTCATTGGATCTACTAGGGATACACTCAAGAGCAAAATAGACTCCTTGGTGGCACACATGGGGCTATTATGTGATGATCATGGAAAGACTGCTGACTGAGTCCATAAGGTTGATACAGAAATTTCTGAACTCGACCCTTCCTCTTAGTCCCAAGCGGCTGAACTGGAAATCCTGTCAGAGAGGGTCAAGGCTCTGGAAACTATAGTTGAGGACCAGGAGGGCAGTGCCAGATAAAATAACATTAGAGTGGTGGGCCCGCTAGAATGAATTGAGGGGTCATCGATGATCTCCTTCCTTGAGGACTGGCTGCAAGAGGTGGTGGCACCAGACGGGCTATCTAAATTCTACACCCTCGAAAGAGCGCATAGAGTACTTGCGAACCTCCCTGGACCTGGTACACCTCCAAAGCCAGTTCTGGTGCAATCGCTAAACTATTGTGACTGCAACGTGAGTTTTATGACCAGCGTGCAATGCTGACACCTTCACTGTTGAGAACAAACAAGTCTCATTATTCCCTGGCTTACCTGCAGTGGTGCAAAGAGGAAGGGATTCATTTAAGGCTACAAAGAAGAGGCTCAGAGAACTCAGACTGAGGTATGCTCTGTTGTCCCCAGCCAAACTAAAAGAGTTCAATTGGATGGGAAGTCCAGCTTCTTCATTGACCCAGCAGAGACCTGGCAACAGTTTTATAACTACTACTACTCTGGAAACCGGACACACCAGGGTCCTGAGGCCAGCAGACCTCGCAGTTGTAAGAGGCCTCACCCGGATTGGAGAGCATGGTGTGCCCAGGCAGCAGCATTTCTGGGCTGGCCGTTTTCAGCATTTGTTGCAGCTGCATGAATGGCATGCTATGGCAGGTGGCCAGAGGGCGTGGCTCTGTTGGTGGGAGCGCTTCTGGGTTCGAAGACAGAATAGTCTTGCCTAAAATAACCCCCTGGCACTGCAGTTGATATTATCTGCCTTATGATATTGTTTTACCAAACGTTTCCTCTGTAGGTTTATCCCTACAGTCATAGCCTGGGTGGTTGTTCATCCTTTACATTTTGTATAGGGGAGGTCACGGGGAGGATGCTTGTACCTGAATTTTCTCCCCCATAGCACCATATGACTGCAGCCATTTATTAACGCCCTTCAGTGGTGCATTAATGAAGATATGGTTAAACAGTTTGGACAATGCACACCCACTTAATTGTCCTGGAGGGGTCAGTTGGAGCATTATTTTGTTGAGTCCTATGTTTTAGGAAAGTTGTAGTTTTTCCCTACTGAAGATTGATCATCAGGTCTGGAATTTCACACTATTGGTATTGGGGGTTGGGCTCTAGTAGTTGCTTTTGTGCTTAGAGGTCATGACTAGCGAACATTAACATACTCACCTGGAAGGTGAGGGGCCTCAATTCCCAGATTAAGAGGTATAAAGTGAAAACTTATATTAAGAGAGGGAAAGCGCATGTCGCATTCCTTCAAGAAACTCGTCTCACCAAAAGCGATGGCAAAGTTGGGTGTATTTCACATCCTTCTCCCCCTTATCTCCCAGAGTGCTTATCTGGATTTTACCAGGTACGCCTTTTTTACCCCATATAGAGCTGGTTGATTCTGAGTGCAGATTTGTTGTGCTTGGTGGCAAATTAGAGGGGAAGAACACTGCTCATGTAAATCTATACACCCCTAATGTCAACCAGCAGGCATTTCTGGATTTTTATCTCCTCATATTTCGACTGTTCTCCTTTGGCTTTGGGGGAATTTTAATAGTATAGCGGCTGTACCTCTAGATAGATTGCATCCTCTGCTGCCCAGTTCCCTGATTTGCATTATTGCTAAATTCTTTTGCAGTTGCATTCTGGAGTTGGACTTTGTTTACTCTTAGTGAGGGCGCAATCCTATGAACAGAGAATATTCATGTTACTCCAGAATGCGCGATCTCCATGTATGTTTGAATAAATAACTATGCACAGCAGAATACTCCAGGCTGAATATCTCGTTAAGACCTACTCAGATTATAATCTACTCCTAATGACACTCGGCTGGGATTCCCCCAAGACACCTACTCTATCCTGGAAATTCATTATTGAAGACTTAGAGGATGCTGTCTTTAAAGACTCCCTAGCAACGACCATTAGTAATTATTTGGCTAAGAACGAGGGCATGGCACCTTCACTGTTAATGGAGTGGAAGTCACTGAAGATCACTGGATACTGCTTAGCAACTACGACGGGGATCCGTGAATAACTAAATAGTGAGATCACACAACATCAACAGCTTATTGACACATTAGAAAGAACTGTGGTCCATTACCCTTCCTCTCATCCCAGGTTGGCTGAAGAAAGAGAGAAATTGTTTGGTTTGAAAAGACGACTGAAAAAATACAATTACTGCAAGTACATCATCAAAGCACATGATTAATAGGACAAAGCTAAGTGACTGCTTGTTGGATTGCTAATCCCAATAGATAACACTCTCAAATGCTATCAATACTGAATTCAGTGGGGCAATGAGTATATATGCAGCCTGAACTCAACACAGCATTTCAGTTCTACTATTCTCAATTCAATTCTATGCTGATTGACCTGGTCCGACCGCTCAAGAACTGGATAACTATATCATAGACACTTGGGCCCACAGGCTAAGGGGTAGTGACTGCCTTTCTGGGGTAGAAGGCATTCTGGAGTTGAGGAGAGGCCATAAAAGGTCGAGCTAGGGGCAAGGTACAGAGATTTGATGGCTGGCACATTACATTTTATGTGACCTATGTTGATGATCTGGCTCCTGTTCTGACTAAGCTATATAATGCAGCCAGAGATCTGGGTAATCTCCCTTCAATCATGTATGAGGCTTCGATTGTACCACTCCTGAAAAAGGGTAAGGAGAAGGAGCATGTCACGTCCTACGGGCCACTCTCAATTTTAAATGTGGATTGCAAAATCCTCTGCAAAATATTAGTAAATAGCCTGCTTCTTTGACTCCATGATTTATTACATCCTGACCAACTGGGGTTTCTACCTGCTCGCAACACACTACCCAATATTAGATATTGGTCCACATTCTGGAATCTCCCCTTAAGGGTTATCCCAAGGGCCTGGCACTGGCCATTGACATCGAAAAGGCTTTTGACTCCCTTTACAGGGACTTTCTCTACACGGTTATGGCTAGCATGGGTCTGGGCAGTGGGTTCATGACTTGAACACATCATATATACATTGGTCTGACGGCATGCATTAAGACTGGGAGGCTCATATTGAGCTCCTGTGCAATCAGGAAAGGTACTAAATAGGGATGCCTGCTCCTCCTGGTGCTGTTTGCGATAGTGGTCGACTAGCTAGCTTTAACGCTAAGACAGGGCAACTCCTTAAAGGGCCCTATACTGATGGCAAACCGCTCTACATCTCATTATATGTGGAGGATATTATGTTGTATTTACGTGGGGAGAGATCAGATGTTGAGATTGCTTGTGCTACACTTGACTGTTTTGGCAAACTATCTGGACTCCAGGTGAACTAGGATAAATGCAATGCCTATTCCTTGCATTCTCTGATCACTGAGTCCAATCCTCTGGAAATAGGGGGCAAAATCTGCTGGGAGCTGAGTACATTTAGATATTTGAGTTTGCAAATTTATTAGACCACTCTGTGCCAATCTATTGTCTTCTGGGTCATGTTGCCGTTATCTGTGATGGATTGAATAGCTCTTTCAAAGAAGGTGAGACATTCCACAACTGCTTTATTTCCTACTACTCTCCCTATACGTGTATCCAGAGATGTCTGCTGTGAAATAGATGGGCACTTCTGAAATTAAGTTGGGGCTCAAAATGGTGTGGAATTGCTTTGGCTCAACTTCAACTTTCCTCTACTTAGGGGAGAATGGCAGTTCCTGATAATGAACTGTACTATTTTGCCACAGAACTCGTGTCAGCAGCAAGGTGGAGAGACAAAAGGTGGGGTGCCACTGGGGTGGGTGAGTTTGGGATTCTCTTGCAGGACCTATGGTTCCAGATAATACTCATTCCCTTCCATAAGTTGCAGGCATAGAGCGAATGGGCTTCCGATTAGTACACTCCGATATACTTGGGCTTCTGGTTAGTACTCTCTGATATACTTGGGCTTCAGAGAACTCATACCAAATCTCTCTTTGCTCATGAGTTCCCAATATCAGCCTTACCTATATTGCAGCCCAGGGGTGACCGGTGGGGCTTATGGGACTGGGAGAGAGGAGGACTAGGCTTGATTGGGCCACTGTTTGAGAATGGTGTGTTTAGAGGCTTCCAGTAGCTAGGTGATGAGCTTGAGTTCCCTTCAATCACTTTTTACTGTATGGAGCTGCAAGGGTCTCAGCACAAGCCAGTTGGAACCCCAAGTACAGAACTGCTTAAGGGTCATTTGCACATTCACTGGCAGACATCGAGCTATTTCAGTATTATACGTTGTAGTATTGCATCAGACCATGGTTGATCTGAAGGGGCTGCATGACTACTGGGTTGCGCATATAGGCACTCCAATTTCCGACAAGGACTGGAGTACAATTCTAGACTCCACACCGCGACCTCAAGGAATTCTAGATTTAAACTAAAACAGTATCACTTCCTACACCAAGTATGTAACACCCTCAAGAAGATCAATCTCATGTTTCCCTCAGTGCATTCAGCTTGCCAGCAGTGTGATTTTGAGGGGGTTGATTTGTGCCACATCGTATGAAAATGCCCTTCATTCGTCACATACTGGGATAGAGTTGCACACTTTATCTCTGAAGCTCCTGGGTGGCATATCCTGAAAACTCCAGCTTTCTACCTTTTTTTGGCTCTTCCCAAGACCCAGGGCAAAGGCAGTCACAGACTGGGTGTTGGTTTTGGCTAGCCTCCAACTTGCCATCTCTTGGGAGTCACCAGATGGGCCCTGGCTTTCGGTATGGAGAAAGGGACTGCTTAAATGGGCAGAATATGAAGGGGTATTATTAAAGAGAGATGCCAAATGTGAGGTTAGAATCCCTGAATTTGTCCAGGACTGGGACACCATACTGCAGGATTGAATGCCGCCCATTACATCAAGACCCGCATTTAGTTATTAGCCCTCTTGGTTACTGACCTGTCAGTTTGCATAAGAGCAGCACACTGAATGCATAAACGTCACCCTAGCATGCAGGTTTTTGTTTAAAATCACTTGAATACTCTCTTCCGTCATTTTTTTTTTTTTATTCTTAGTCTGTGTTCGTATATATTGATTTTTCTCTTTCATGCCCTAACAACCTACTAATTACGTGACCTCCGCAGCACGACCATAATAGACCTTCTCTAATATTTTAGATCACTCTTTCCCTCCTCACTTTCATCCTTTATGGTATTTTTGTTTGTATAAGCTGCTGATGAACACTGCTTTTGGGAGACCACTTAATTTGTAAGCTGTTGGCACTGTTCTGATAGGAGAAAATCAATAAAATTGTGTGTTTAAAAACATGCTTACAGAGACTGGCATGGGAAACAATCTGTTCCACACTAGGGGTTTTTCTTACATATTCGAACTTTGGGTATTCATACTAGTTGTTTTTACAACCTTGGTGTTAGCACAATTTTCATGAGAATTAGTTTCATTTTGATATACACTTGTATGGCCTATCATGTTGATAGGGTGATTAAAACATTTGAAAATTGTCAGGATTTGCTCAAGATTTCCATTTCGATCCCTGCACCCTTTAAGATAGATTGGGATTGGACTAGAATTTGAGCGCAATTGGCAATAGCGACCTCATACACCCACTAAGTCTACTAACCATAATATAGTTATTTGACAGGATTTGCACGGACATTCACCTCTCGTCCCTGCATCCCCATAAACATAGGGTGTGGTTGATTCAGAAATTGAGCCACATATTACAGGTAGCAGAGACTTCACACACACACACACACTTAGGGCCCCATGCATCAAAGTAAAAACTGGTCGCAAACGGGCAGATTCTCAGAATCTGCCCCTTTGCGACCGGTATTTTTGCATTTGGGATGCATCATCCCAAATGCAAAAATCGGAAATTGCGATTGCATTTAAGGAATCGCAAATTGCGATTCCTTACATGGAATGCTAGAAGCAATTTAAAATAGCGATTTTGCTATTAGGGGTCGCAAATTACCGAAAAATAAAACAGGTCGGTAATTTGCAAGAACCTTGAAAAATGCACTAAAGTGCAATTTTCAAAGTTACATGTTACACACACACATGCCCTTGGGGCATGTGTGTGCGCAACATGGGTGCACATTACAATTTCAGGGGTGCAACAGGGTGTCCTTTGACACCCTTGCACTTGAAATGGCATGCGCAATTTGCGAGTACCTAATGGGTACTCGCAAATTGCGCATGCAATCCATTCATTCCTATGGGCCTGTAGGCCCATAGGAATGAATGGGAAGCCATTCCTTAATTGCGACTCGCAATTTGCGAGTCGCAATTAAGGAATGTTTGGAATCGCTATTTTAATAGCGATTCCTACGTGCATAGGCTTTTGTGATTCCTTAATTGCGATTCCTTAATAATCGCAATTAAGGAATCGCAAAAGTCTTCCTTGATGCATGTGCCAGTAAGTCCACTGGCCATAATAAATAATATAGTATCATAATTTGAATAATTGAATACAAATATAATACATGTTTTTTTTAGGTCGGATGCACACTGCGATTCAACATACTGTTCCAGAACCAGATAAGGAAGGCATAGCCATTTATGAAAGCAAAACTTAGAATGATCACCAATGGGAGATACTTGATTTAGACTTATAGTTGTATTTCTGCATAGACACTTCAAACATGGAGGTAATTAATTATGTAAGACTTTATGTATTCATTTCGTAGTAACAGTGATCAGGTAACGTGTTTCATAAGAAATTGAACTAAGGGTTAAACTGCATAGTTAGTGCAGAGACTCCCCCATGACTGCGGGGCCTCCACCACGAGTGCGGAGACACTTTGTGAATCAGGCTCTAAGTGTTCTGCTGTTTTGCACTCTATATTAGAATTTTGTGTTTTTAGAGATATTCTGTTTTTCTTCCTTTGCTTCAACAATTTGTCATATAGATAATTGATTTTTGTGTATATATATATATATTTGATTGTAGGTCTGAGCAAGTTAAAGACAAATGAAATGTGTTGGCTGAGGTCTACAGGCACCATTAATGAACGTCATGAGAAGAAAATAAAGTGAAGATTGGTACTGAAGATATGGGCTCATGGACTTTATTGTGGAATGGATGCAGTTTTAAATAATAGAATAAAAGGACTCTTGAGAGGGTTCTGGTCAGCTATTGCAAATTTATTTTACAGAACAGTCTTTGACTGATCTGTTCAGAGGGTTGTGGTGATTGACCTCTCATGATCTGTGCACCTCAAATTGTGATTTAATTGTAAATATACCTATTGGATGATAGGTGCAGTTGTGCTATACAATCCACTCACCTTTTGCCAATAATTGTTATACAAATACATTATACAGGCAGTGATATTGCCTCTGTAGTTATAGTTAAGCCAGACTTTCCATTTAAATGAGCAATTTATTTTCTTGGAATGTTAGTTATTTTTAAAGAATCTGCACAAAAATGTATTAAAACAAATACAACCTCTTTTAGGTTCTTCATCACAATTTTCCTGCAGACATATCAAGCTTGTGCAGAGGATTCTTTGCTCTTCGATATAGAAAAATGGCTAAAGAGATTACACCGAACTTGGCCTGTAGATAGAACTTCATGAAAGGAAGTCCCTTCAACTGGGTTTGTTGTAATTTTATCCAGTAGTTTTTGAGAAATTAACATTTAAATAGCGTTGCAGAGAGGATTTGAGACTGCGTTTCCAAAAATAAAGTCACACCTGTGGACTATGGAATTTTATCTTCTTTTGTACATGGCATATATGGTAAATCTGGCTGTGAATTTGCAGATTCACAGCACTTTCATTGGCTAGCCCTCACATAAATATTTCCAGCTGCCATTAACCAACAATGTGCCCTGAGTACTCAATAAAAAAAGAAAAATAGCAAAAGGGGGCTGTGGAACATATCCTGAACCCCAGGTCCATGGGAGGCAGTCCAAAAGGGTCACTCTGGGAATACAATACTGTTGGAAAAAATGGGTTTAGTTGCAGGAGTCACGAAACCTTTAAAAAAGAAGGAAAGCTTGTAGCCCTCAGCTGAGGGCACTCCACCTCTTCCTGATTTAACAGCAGCCCCATCACCACCTTACTTCTACCGTCAGAGTTTACATATAATGTGTGAGACCATTGTTTTGTTAGTTTTGTATATATTTTTTTTTTTCATTTCTCTTTTCCTTTTTGCCTCCTTGAGTGGGGCTTGCGTCCGTAGATGCCAGGAACTCATGGACTTCTGGATTACCCCTTCGAAGCAAGACGTATATTGCTTGATATGGGTTACGATTTGGTTTGCTTCAATCTTGTGTTGAGCCTAACATAAGGTACACATTATCCCTTCTGTATTGTTAGCGAATTGAGACTGGGGGATGGCTCACCGAGGCTATTAGAAAATGTGTTTTGCACTATCGCTACTAATAGAGCGGTGGGACTCCCCACCGGGGGGGGGGGGACAATGGGAGGAGGGGGTTTGTCTCCGCATTGTTTATACCTGCATTGAAGGAATATGTTTTCTACAAGAGGTCCTTTGTATCCTCTTTGCTTTGTCTTTTATGTTTTTTCAAATTTACATAATTTAATAAAAACATTCTGATAAAAAAGAAGGAAAAATGTATTTGGTGCACTATTGCTGCGCCTGGATACTGGCCATATATGGGGGTTGGCCACACCCAGTACTGCGGCCAACAATCAATGCACATGGCCAGAGTCCGTGCCCAGTTGGTTTTTGCCACCCACGAAGGACAGAGAACAGTCTTCCCAGGCCCCGTGGCATAACTCTAATGCACACAGTCAAAGGCTATGCATTGAGGGTGTTAAGCCCCAGTGCGGGGTTCTGGTGAGACAGGCCAGGTCCAGGGGGCAAATTCTACTGCACATGGCCAAGACCTTACTCTCAGAGTGTTGGGCATAGGGCCTGGCTGTGCACAGCAGGGGGTTCGCAACACTTGGAGGGTTAGGCAGAAACTACTGTTGGATATTGTATGTGCTGAAAAAAATAACTGAAAAAGTAAAGGTAAATTGAAAGTACGGTTAGCTTTGGTTGCAATATCTCAATGTATATTTAAATAAATCTAAGAAATTCATAAACAAAACAGCTAATGTGCGGTTGTTGATACAAATTAAAACTGAAAAACCACTGAAATTTGCAAGTTATGCTTTGAAGGATATATCCATGACTCGCACAACAGCCTAGCAAACCATAACTATCACATCAGATGCAATCCTTATGACCACCTTATAGTGTTTATAAAATAAATAACAACACCTCAAAGTGATATGTAATTACACAACAGCACATAATCCTAACCAATGAATGATATTACATTCAAAGCTGTTTCTGTGTAAGTGTAAGGGTAATTTGACAAGTAATCGCATCTGTAAAATGATTTACAACATTTGTAATTGCACCTGTTTCATTGAGAGTGAGGTCATGAGCATTGCATTTGATGTTTGAAACATGGTTTGTGTACCTGTTGCACAAGTTATGGTTTGTGCTCCTAACCATAACTTCTGAATTTCAAAAGATTTTAAGTTTTAATTCATAAGTGAATATTTGCCAGTGCTCTGCAAAGAAAATAGATATTTACTGTGAATAATTTCTCATAATTCACAGGACTGAAATCATGTGCAGAATAGTTAGATTCCCTAAACAAATATACAAGTTACTTGGATGGTTAGGTCAGTGTTTCCTCTTTCTCTGAGTGCTGGTACAAAAATGCTTTCACAATGATAGTGCTGTTCTCAGAGCATTAATCAGCACACCTGACAAGCTCACCCTTTCAGGTCCGTCCCATGCAATCATCTATCAATGAATCCTCCCCAATGTGTGAAAATAAACATTCTAAAGCCTGAAACCATAAAAAAAAACTATTTGACATCATTAAAAATCAATCAGGTTGAATAAATCAAATCAATGTCAATTCCCCTGGTGAAAAGTGCAAAGATCTAGCTGAATCTTTTCATGAGAACGATCACTTCCCTACTACCCGAATGACGACCACTCCTTCCAACATATAGCAACAAGCATTTGCAATGCAATAGGTCTCGGATTTAGGCGAGTTTGAGCTATTGACATTGCAAATAACAATGCCTTTTATTTTTGTTTTCGTTTTTAAAACATAAATAAAAGGCATTGTCATTTACAATGCCAATAGCTTAAACTCGCATAAATGCGAGACCTATTGCATTGCAAATGCTTGTTAAACTTTATTAAAAAGTATTCCTCATCTCATGCAGGTTATCTGGCCTGTTTTATCTTATCCAAAGTCCTGCTAGTTAAACTTTCGCTTTTACGTTTGTAACTCTGAATGCGAAAAAAGTACTCAATAAGCTGCAGAGGTAAAATTGGTTTTATGCGCAAAACAAATAAACCAACTGTCCAACTTCTGTCTGGCCTCTCCCGGTTTCAAAATCTGGTCACCATAAAAGATACTAAATAATAAAAGCATCGGTATAGGCTGATCAACTAATGGCGTAACACTAAATGATGGGGGCCCCTGAGACTTCTACATGTCACAAACATTCATAGTCCTGTGGCTGAGAGGGGGCCCCAGGAGGGCCTGTGTTCAATTCTAGCTGGCAAAAGTCAACCTGGGGCAGCTCTGTCATGTGTGCAGAAATAGGATCACGAACAGAGCTCTCGCTCTGAGCCCCAAAGCCGAACTTCTTTTTCTCGACACTCTACATTTTAGCCAGGCACGGGCACGCTCGGCCCTCAAAGTATCCCTGCAAAATCGGTAATGTCCCCAGATGACCAGCGTGCACAACGAAGGAGAAAACAAGTCCTAAGGGGTCTGTTTTCACAATCGAGCCAGAGCTCACGTTTCACTGAAAATACACAGAGCTCCTGACTCCTCCCCCGCCCCCTCCCACACGGAGCTTGTCCTCCCCCCAAACTTTGGAGAAGGCGGAGGGGAGGTGGTGGCTACAGCTCAGTAGACAGTAAACACAGCCCAAAGACACGCCCCTTTAGCCAGAAATCTAGGAGGCGAGGCAGCATGGCTGTTAAACTTCAGAGAGTTCCATAACTTTCATTTCACAAAAAGAACCGGCGTAAAGATGGTAGAGCACATGATTCACTCAGGAGGGCACACGGCCCCATCTTCAAATACAAACAGTGCTTGTTACAGGAAGTTTAGGCACACAGAGGATCCGGTTTCGTTGATAGCCCAAGGCGGCCTTTTCCCCCAGCTACCTCCCCTCTGCACAGGAAATGTTTGTGTCTGAAAGATCAGTCGTGTTGGGATCGCGCAGCCTGGGGTGAACTTCCTGGGGGGCAGCAGGGTGTAGTGCTCTGCTACCCCCAGGAAGCGCTGCAAATTAATGCCACAACTTAAAATGTTTGCAGAGGTAGAAACGACATGGGGAAGGTTCACGGTATTTTAGCACTGCATACAGAGAAATGCAAAGCATTTAAAGACACGGCAGACAGCGTGGGAACAATGCCCGGCGCCGCTTCAAGGACACCGCGCTCGTAGTTTTTTTTTTACTGAGCGCGGTGTCCTTGAAGCGGGGGCTGCGCTCAGTGTTAAAATTAAAAAATATATAAAGAAACCAAGCGCGGTGTCTTTGAAGCGGCGCTGCGCTCAGTTTTAAAGTAAAAAAAAACAAACAGAGCGCGGTGTCCCTGAAGAGGACGCCGCGAAAATATAAATAAAGTGAGTGCGGTGTCCCTAGCGGGCGCCGCGCTCATGAAAAAACTATAGAATTTACAGCACATAGCGCTGCAGCATTGTGCTTCGCGGCCGAATGACAAAAAGAAAGTGCCTACCAACTAATTGAAGGAGACAGTATAACGCCGCAAGTAAAAGATCCAGTCCGGATGGGCCATCCCAAAAGGAGACAGGGCGGTAACAAAGAAGCCTCATTTTCAATCGGAGGCCAGCGTTTACCATAAACGATGACCCCAGCCAATGACAATGATGGGCGGGGCTTAAACTCCACTTCTGAAATATACCGATTACAAGAAGCCTCGCAGAGCGAGCAGCGCATGCGCGCTTCAACGCTAGGCCAGACCTAAAAAGTAAGGCTAACTAGTCCGAGTTCAAGACGATCACTGATTTTGAGCTAAGAAAGACCTGAAGAATTACTAAACCATGTTCTCACTCTGCCATCCCGATTTCATTCACCTTAATCGGGAAACGTCCTTTAGGACGAAGCTGGAATCACGCTGTGCCTTCACAGTGCCGGCAACAGAACGAATGCGTCTTTAGCACGCATTCATTCTGCATGCACGTCGTTACAATGACTTGCTTTAGGGGGCGCAATGATGGAGTGGTGTTGTCCAACACCTTCCTGACTGGAGTTGGAATAGTAAATTAAACTATTTCAATATCCAGCGCCCCCCTAAGGCAAGTCGTTAAAACGACTTGCGCACAGAACAAATGCATGCTAAAGATGCATTCATTCAAATGACGGAGTTCCTAAGGCATGCGTGAAAAACGCTTGCAGACTTCCGTCATACATTCACCCAAGAGGGCCGGCCAGAGTGTCATAAGCAATAGGAGTGGGGAAACCAATCCTACTCTGTGAGCAGAGCAGCCCCGCCCCTGTTGAGCAAGGACCTAAAAATAAAATGATAATAACAATGATTTATTATCATTTTATTTTTACCTTTTTGACCTTCTCAGTGGGGCGACGCTCCTCCGCCTTAGCGGAGGAGCCGCCACTGATTGAAGCGCAATGCATCTTTAAACTTGTCTGCATCATACACACAGTCCTGCACTATGGGAAACCAAAATACCTTGCACAAAAACTTGTCTTAGCTGGAGAAACGTGCACCCCCATTAGCACAGACTCTCTACTCCCTGAACCTCCAAGATTTAAAAAGTGCAGAACCTCCTCCCATTCTTTCTCAAGAAACACCCCAAGAGTTTGGAACGCTATGCCACAGGAGAGCAGAGTGGGAATCATTTTGCTTCCAGATATTGGTTCAATTTGGAGATTTCCCACCATGTATTACCTTATTTGTGCGACAATCTTTCCCATTGTCCTAAATTGAATTTCATTGCACTTGTGTTATCATCAGGACTATTATCCTTCGCTTTTTAATTTATTTTTTTCTCTGCTTTTTTACTGTCTGTAGGGTTGCTGTATCTGATTTATGTTTAGCTCCCATTTCCTCCATTGCAAGTATATTTTCCGCACTTAAATTACTGAATTACTTCCGTTTTTAAACCGTGTGTCAAAATAACAACTTTTAGACTAAAGTCCTTTTGATGTTTGCTGATGATATTGATGTCAACAATAACCAATGTTTTGTTCTGAAACATAATAAATTCATGACACGTTGTACAGCAATGCTTCTTCATAAAGTTTGCATGTATATGTTTATGCCGATGTTCCTTTCCACCACACTCTGGTACAGTTGCCTTGGGACTGCAACCTTTCGACATTGGGAACTCAATGCTTTTGTGCTGTTGCTGTGTACAGGTAAACTGTCAGTGTTTTCTTTTCGTTGCTTTGCGGTGTCCGGTGCTGTCTGATGCAATATTCCCTGGACCTTTGTTCATTGATGGCATTCCTTTAAGTTTGTTGGGCATGTTAGGCACAGGTGAACCAACCAATTCAATGTCAATTACAAAAGCTTTTTGCCACATCTATAGCAAAAAGAACAAGCCCGCATTCTATAGAAGTAAAAAAATATAATTTATTGGTTAAGCCAAAAGAAATCCTGATGTGTTTTCGGCCTGGCTCAGCCTTGGTCAGTTGAATATACCATGGTCCATGGTCACTGTTTAAAGTTCATTCACAGTGTTTTGCATGATTTCCCTGTTCATACTCCAGTGTATTACCCAGTATGCATTGGATCTGTCATTCCTTTACAGCTTGAATTTGTTTGATATGACAAAAGTGCTGTTTGTGATGCTTGACTCAAGTCCTATTCCTTTTATGACATTTATGATTAAGTCAGTTTCTTATGTGTACGAAACTAATTACAAAACTCAGTGCATTTTTTATTTTATTGTGAATTAGGAGGGTAGCTGAATTATCATTATTTATAATTTTATGGTATGTGATATGCTGTTATTTGTGTTGTGATTTCGTTACACCGTTAATTAAGTTGATCATCAGTCTAATTGTTGTTCCTGACTACATTATTTGTCTGACAATTTTGGCTGATTTAATTTTGACGCAATCAAATATATGAGATGAACATTGAACTTTGAATGCACCTCTCCGCCCCCCAGTGGCCACCAAATTTAGTTTTGTTTTACACTCTCAATTTTTCATGGCCTCTACTGGGCATCGTGATTGCTTTTCATGTTAGAGCAAAAAAAAAGTGATGATGTTAAATGTATAGAGTATTGAACGCCAAAGTCAAGGTTGAAGCATAGTGTATGTGTATTTGGCGCACATTTTGATCATCCATGTTTTCTTCCTAAGTGCTTCATCTTGATTCAGACCTTGTGGGTGCCTATATAATATATCTGGATTTCAATTGCAGCAGGTTTAATGTTCTATCACCACCTCTTTCCAACTTTTGCACTTGATCAAAGGCCTAGTATCTGAGGTCATGCCATTAACTTTAATCTTCTTCCATTTGTTTAGTTACTGTGTACCTTCCGTCATTGCTTTTCATGTCTCTATGTGTTCCTGCTTTCTCTTCTTTGAATGGCAAGTTATGCTGCCAATCTGAATGGCAAGTTATGCTGCCAATGTGTTGTAGTCCACATGGGCACACCAGGACATAGACCACAAATTTGCATGTGCATGTAATTTTTTGCCTAATAATTTTTGTTTCACATTTTACAGGACTTGCATTTCACACATTTAAAGAAACTATTCTGTGTTAGCCACTCATTCTTTTTCCTGTATACAACATGTGTGTTAGTCTATACATAAGGTTTCTGGCTTTCCTGTATGTTATTGTTGAGTGTCCTCCCAATTTTTTGGCAATGGATGTGCCCCTTAGTAAAGTGCTCAAATGTTTTTGCAAAATCATTTTATTTTCTTTGCTTTTAAGGAAAAGGTCAATAATTCTGATTTTGTTATGTTCATTTATTCTTGATTTAGTTGTGTTAAGCAGATTTTGTCTTTTTTCTTCCTTTGCCTTCAATAGATCAGGTTGAATTATTTTGTTGAAGTATTCTCATGCTTTAAATCTCTTTGTTTTCTTCATCCTGTGTTTTTGAAATGTATCTTCTCTTGAACCATTGCATTTTAGTCATAAAAAATCCCCATAAAGGATGCTCCTTTTTAGGTTTGTTGGCTGGAAACTTTCAGCATCTCAGCATGCAAAATACAAATGGATGATGTGCTTTGCCTGCCCAATGGGGTGTAGATCATTTCTCATTCAATATAAAATTCCACATCCAGGAAAGTGACTTTCGATGTACTCATTTTATTTATTTCTGTTTTACAGAAATATCTACAAGCAAAAACGAGGAACAGCTATGGGTGATTTCCGTTCTCTAAGCTACACCAACCTTACAATGGGGTGGTGGGAAAGGGAAGTCTCATGGCCCACAGAATACGAAAAAATTGTGAATAAAAACACCATTTGGATGAGATTCATTAATGATTTTTTCATTATGTGGATGTCACCAAGAATGAATTTGATGAAATATTGCAAAATATAGAAGAAAAACAAAGCAAATCTTAAATTCATGTATTAAATGAATACATTGAAAGTCACTTTCCTTGATGTGAAAATGTATATTGAATTATTATTTATGTGGCAAAAAGCTTTGGTAATTGCTCCAGATCATTCCATTATTCTGCAGTACAGTGTAATGATTTGAATTGAGGGTCTGAAATCATTGTAAAGGAGGATCAATTCAAAAGTCAATGTTTTTAAAGCATTCAATGTCAATTGTGCTTGCTTTACAGATAGAAAGAAAGATAGATAGAGAGATAGATAGCTAGATAGACAGACAGATAGATAGATAGATAGATAGATAGATAGATAGATAGATAGATAGATAGATTATTTGGTATTGCAGAAAATGCGAATGATCTGGGTTTGTGAGGTAAAGTGCCATCAAATCAATAAGATTCTACCACTTTCAGAGTATAGGTTTATATGGTAATAAAAAACACTGACATATGCAATGTCCTCTTTCATCATTGGTGTGACAAATGAAGAGATCCCATTTGATGTGGGAACTCTCAAGGGTGTTTCATTGCTGGATATCCCACATTCACCATTTTCTCACAGCACACTATCCTCTCTGTCCAACAAACGTCTCTGCCACTCATTTTATTTACCCAACTCTCCTTGTATTACACATCTTCCTCACCTTCTCTGTCTATCCACCTGTCCCCACTAGTAAAGCTCAGGTAGAAAATATTGTAATGCTAACAGCACTTATAATAACAAAGTAATATGATGCAAAATATACGCAATGTGGTAAACTTAACAGATTCATATATTTGCTTGAAATGCAGAATAGTGTACAAGTCTTGAAGGGGGGTGAAGTTCTTGTAGAAAATATGCATTCTGTGAGATAACATGATTTTTGTGATAGGATTACAACACAAGCTACGAAAAAACATGCAGTTTTGTGGTAATGCAATGTGTTTGACAATTAATACTTTTTTAGCTTTAAAATATCTGAGATTAGATGAACAGTACCTAGGATTCGTTGAACAGTTGTTATTTTGTTATAGTGTCAATGTTAAAGATCAATATTTCTTTGATAGAGGCCTTCTTTAAGAACTGACGTAGTTGCTGAGCATAATAGAGACTTCCCTGTGACTAGTCACTTTCTAATGTTGCCTTTTGCTGGTAACTGGCAAACAGAAAACTATGATTAACCTGATCAGAGAAAGCTCTACAGAAAGGGATCTTCTGTTTTATAGGATCACATGCTTAGTAAGTCAATGACCTGAGAAATAGAGTAACATCTTTATTTCGCATTTAGATAAATGCATAAAAAGTACATAAAAACATCAAGGTGTTGCGTACCTCATATAAAACGACAGTTCAGCTTTAGTAACTGTTAAAAAGAGTGATGTTAAGTTCATAAAACAGCTGTAAAATAGATTTAAAAGGTCATGGAACCGTATACATAAAACAGCTTACCTCTGCTAATAGATGATAGTACAAATTCTAAAAATGTGCCCCATGTGGGTTAAAGTGCATTTTTCTAATTTTAAGAACAGAGAGCAGAAAATTTGCAAGCATAAAACATATGTACGGGGTTTCCAATAATCAGAAAATTTCAAGGGCTTGTTTGTGCGAGCGAATACAGAATTTTTTCAGCAGTGGAATGATGAATTTTTTCCTCTCTACCATGTATAATGAGCAAAAGAATAAAAGGTGTGAAATAGATTGGGGGGAGGCTGTCACAGGGGCACAAAGATAGCTGATTTATCGAGAATACTTGTACCGGGTAAGCGGCCATTAATGGCATGTAATTCAGTCTAAATCTGGTCAATACAAAACAGTGTCTGATGTTCGTGACAAATGAGATGTAAGATAAATGACCACTACATGGAATGGGTGATGCAAAATATGTGGTCACTGTGATTTTATTTAGATTTTTTTGCCACCTGTCTGAGTTGCATTTGTCATAAAATAGTTCTTTTAGACGCGATTTTGATATGCACTCAGACCGTGAATTAAACAGGTGCTCCAGATCTAATTCTATGAGGGACTGTTTCACATAAACTAGCCAGCTGATTGAAAAAGCGCGATCCAGGTTTAAATGCCCTTTAATACTAAGTGGTTCAAAGGAACCGATTCCCTTTTCCAAATTGAAAGCCAGGCTACGAGCGGGGCAATTTTCAAAGTATCACAAATGAACGGAAAGTCTAATTCCTTGTGGATTAAAATGCTTGGCACAATGTAGGGGTAGCTAAT
The DNA here is from genome assembly GCA_963921515.1 of Calotriton arnoldi. Lineage (NCBI taxonomy): Eukaryota > Metazoa > Chordata > Amphibia > Caudata > Salamandridae > Calotriton > Calotriton arnoldi. The sequence continues at coordinate 269,814 of CAWUFW010007723.1, read as the reverse complement.
AATCTCTTTAAAAATGTATCTTCTATTGCTTGTAGGGAGTTAATGTCTGCAATTCCCCAAAAGGCTGCACCATATGACGCTATGGATCTTGTTTTTGCATGGTAAATTTCTAATATTTCTTTTACTGGTTTGTTCCCTATTTGTGCTGCGAACTTCCAGATACCAGCTATGCTTTTGGACATCAGGAGCGCCCTGTTCCTCACCATAGTGGACCATTTTAATTTATCATCAAAAAAGATTCCCAAATACATGAAATTGTCCACTCTATCCAGTATTCTGCCGTTGATATAAAAGCCCATAACTTTCTGCTTCTTGGCCCGACCCATGGCCATCACATAGGTTTTTGTTTTATTAACATGTAGGCCCAGATATGCCATGTATAAGGAGAAATAGAGTATATTTGGTTGTACTCTGGAAGAATATGCCTAAAGTTATTAGGCCTAGTTTAGAATTTGGTGGTAAATGAATATCCTCCAATTTCTGGAGAAAATGCTAAATATTGAATAGAATCCACAGCACTATTTCCTCCATTATAGTGATTGCATAGTGGAGAAAATTAGCCTGCTGGTTTCTAGTATATGTTTAGCAAGTTTCCTCAAGATTGGAAGGTTTTCAGTTACTACCAAACTCCAAAACAGGACAGATGCATAAACTTAACTTCTAGGAAAACATTTTATTCATAGTAAAATTAAACTGTGTGCCTGTATAACACAGAAGGAACATGGTACAGCTGGAGAATGCAACAAATTAACCATCTACATATAAACATGTGGTGCAATATTAGTTATGAATTCTAATGTAGGTATTTAGATATAATTGATTGTTTTATAGTGTTTCAAGAAGGAAGATTCATCCCGAAAGATGCAAAAGAGAGGTATAACTTCCCCCAAGAGGATATTTCACCTTAATATCAATTCCAGAATATTGTGCTACCAGAATGTCATGGACAAAATATTGAGGATCAAACTATAGACAAAGTAAGTATATACAGATAAGTATAGGTTTACATTACTTAACTTTACATATGTGTATGTGGCCAACTTCACTCCCCACACAAATGAAGGCCATGCGTGGTGTGGGGTTGGCTGCCACTAGAGTGTTGAGCAGCAGGGTGCAGGCTTTACATATGGTAATAAACTATTACCTTTTGTTAGAAAGCCCTAGAAATTAACTGAAAAATTCAAAGGTTACAGTGATGGTATAGTTAGGTGAAGATTTTTGTGACAGCGTAATGTTTTAAACTAAATATTAACTAAAATTCACGAGTTATCTTCCTCAGCGACCCAATTTCCACCTTGATGACTTCAATGATACCAACACTACTGACTTCCTTGAACATATGAGCAACATCAGCCTCACCCAACTGGTCACCAACCCTGCCCACATCGCAGGACACACACTCGACCTGATCTTCATGGCTAGTGATAGATTCAAGTACAGCCGTGTCACTGAGCTCACCTAGACTAACCACGCCATCATACACTTCACAATCTTGGAAGCCCCCGTCACCACCCCCCAAGCCACCCAGCACATCACACCGCAGCTGGAACAAAATCTCAGAGAGCCAATAGACAGACGTCCTCAACACCTCCAATCCTCATATTGCAACCAAATTTGAACAGGCAGTCAAGAACTTCTCCGCCTGGATCACAGACTGCACCCCCTGCAAACCCACCAAGTCCAAAAGGTACTCCAAGCAAGCCAGCTGGTACATGACAGAATTAAGAACCTTGAAGGGCACATGCAAACAACTCAAACAGAAATGGAGCCCACAGACCGAACCACAATCAAACAGCCCCTAAACCAATACACCCAGCTCCTGAAAAGAATGAAAAGAAGTGCCCTGCCCAACCACATTGACGCAAGCTCCAGTCACAGCAAGGAACTCTTCAACATCGTCAGAGAGTTCTCCAACCCCTCAGCCACCGAAAACGTCATCATCCCCTCATAGGAACTCTGCAACTCCCTGGTGAACTTCTCCCACAACAAGATCTCCACCTTCTACAAAAACTTCAAACGCCAACGCACTGACCTCCTCAGCCCTCTTGACCCCACGAATTAGGAACACGACCACCTGCTCACTACCTGGGACCAGCTCACCATGCAAGACACCACATCCATCATGATCTCCATCCACTCTAGAGCACCCATGGACCCATGGCTCCACCACATCTTCAACCTCAGGAGCAAGACAATCAGCAGTGAGCTTATCACCATCCTCAACGCATTGATTACCACAGCCACATTCCCTGAAGAATGGAAGCACGCAGAAGTTGAAGGCCCTACTCAAGAAATAATCTGCCGACCCCAACGATCTCAAGAACTACCTCCCCATTTTTCCCTGCTCACTTTCCCCGTCAATATCCTCGAGAAGGCCATCAACTCACAGAAAACTTTGAGAAAAACAATGTTTTGGACACTTCCCAATCTGTATTCCGCAACACAACCACAGCACCGAAACCTCTTTGATTGCAGCCACAGATGACATCAGATCCGTCCCGACCAAGATTGTAAGATTGCATGAACTGAACATCATATACTTCGCCGACGATACCCAGCTCATCCTCTCATTATCAGGAGACCCCTTCAACACGCTGACTAACTTCCTCAAGTGCATGACGAGCATTGCCGACTGGCTGAGAAACAACTGCTTACAACTCAGCACAGACAAAACGAAAGTGGTCATCTTCGGAAACACCTACCCATAGAATGATGCCGGGTCTGGTGGCTCAGTGGACTATTGCGTCCATTGCAGTGGCCTGTGTTCGACCTCATGGTCACAGGTTCAAATCCTGGCGGGTCCACTCAGCCTTTCATCCATCTGCGGTCGATAAAATGAGTACCATTGAGTAGGGTAACAATGAACATCTGTTATTCAGCGCCAAGAGACCTCTGGATGAACGTGCGCTTTACAAATACATATGTTATGTTATGTTAATGATGCCTGGTGGCCCCTGGAACTAGGATCTTCATCCACTTCGACCGACAACACCCGCAACCTTGGCATCATACTGGACAGCAACCTCACCATGAGAAAATAGATCAATGCTGTCTCTTCCGCCTGTTTCCTCACCCTGCGCATGCTCCACAAGATCTTCCAGTAGCTCCCCATCGACACCAGATGCACTGTCACACAAGCCCTGGTCACCAGCCGAATGGACTAAGGCAACCCACTCTACGCAGGAATCACCTCGCATCTCCTCAAGAGACTTCAGACACAACAGAATGCAGCAGCCAGACTCTTCCTTGACCTCCCCAAATGGACCCACATCATCCCCACCACAGGAAACTCCACTGGCTCCCCATTCAGAAAAAAATGCCAGTTCAAGTTGTTGATCCACACCTTCAAAGCCCTCCACAATGAGGGACCAGCTAACATCAACCGCCAACTAAATTTCCACCTGCACTCCAGACACCTGTTCTCCACCTCCCTCTGCCTTGCCCACACCCCACACATCTGCTGCACCACCAGTGGGGGACGCTGCTTTTCCTTACTCATCACAAAATCCTTGAATGACCTCCCTCTGCACCTACGGACCTTATACTCTGTGCTATAATTTAGAAAAGGACTCAAGACCTGGATGCTCAACTGAGCCCCCTGAAGCAACCCTCCCAGCTCCTGGCTAACCTCACGGGTGACTAGCCGCACTTTAGAAATCCAGACTGAGTTATAGTTATCTCCAGTAACTGTAACTCACCCTAAGGTAATTCGCCCTTGCCATGCACAGCTATTACCTCATATATTACATCACTCTATGTTCAAAAACATCACTGCAACATTTGGAATAACATCAGTGATGAGTAGACTGTGCATGGCAGGGACACGATTTGTAGTTACCTTACGGCATAACTCACAGGTACTATAGATATCTATAACTTGTGAATTTCACTTTTTTTTTGTTTAAAACTTTACGATGTCACTGAAGTTTTCACATAACTATAACGTCATTTTAACTAAACAAACAAACTACATTCAATGTCACAAGGAGAAAAAAAATCCCTGAATTGTTGTGTCCTGAAGAAGGTGGTCTTTAATTTACTGACATACCACCGAAACGCGTCGACGCCAGTCCATTTGAATCCAACCACAAGGAAGCCTGGGAAGGATTAATGGTCACCCTACCAGTGTTTTCATTCTGATGGCATTTGTTGGATCAGTTTATGCAACAGCTTATGCGTTACTGTGTTAGAAGGGTCACCTAGTTTTGATTTTTTATAAATTCAATTGTTTGCTGATTTGATGCATTATCGCCGTATTTTAACATTATTTATTTGTTTGTTTATTTGATTTGTTATCGCCGTATTTTAACATTATTGTATATTGTATTCTGTGATACACAGCATATTATGTATGGATTTTAATGATTACTGCTCATGTAGTGTGATTTGACTAATACTCTGGGTTTCAGAGTTTTTATAAAGAAGAATAAAATAGTGTTTAACACTGTCTTGTGGATTGTTACCTGCCTTGTTATGTTGGCCTAGGCCTGGCTGCCATGCTGCTTTTCTTTGCGCACGTTACACTGAGCCGGGTCTCCCTCGCCCTTTGCTCGTGCCAAGTTCTTTGGCACTGTCTGCATTTTCTGTTGTTCACCTTTTTGGGCTCAGTCTGCACAAACATGTACAAGGTCGCATAACAATGTATTTTGGTTCTTCCTGATATGGCCAGTCTCGCGCACCCAGACATAACATTAGGTGCAATTGCCATGAAGAATTTGGTATGCTTTTAATACTGTGGTTTACTAGCGCTTAACACACTTGGAGGAATCCTTTCCAGGGAGAAGAGCTGTGATTGTCTGCTGATGTAGTTCTGCATCTAGAGACCGAGGTATGAGGGTTCGCTAGTCAAAGCCCAGAGGTCTTCTATTTTTATAATAAACTATCTTACTGCACGGGGAGGGTGGTAATGTTATTTAGACATTAATCCACTGAGTTATGAAATGCTTTCCCCGTTTGTATTCTATGGAATTGTAACCATGCTGCTTATATTATTCATATGCATTATGCTATTAGTGCTGACACGTGTACTGTACCTAAGAGCACGTAAGTTGAAATAAATATTTTAATCTACCCTGTGTCTCTTCATACGCGCATTGTGGACAAGTACGAGTGAGTGACGAAAGAGTGTTCTTGCTTCTGCGAGTCCTGAGATAAAGATACCGTGTTCTGGGTTGTCCAATCATTGGTGCTTTGGTACTAATGGGATGCTAAGCTAGTTGGGTTGGGGTTTTGGGTGCTACGGTATATGGTAGGCAAACCACTGTATTCCGGGGTCCTATTATCCTGTGCATAGCTCTGTGTATGTGCAGAAACCCTATGACATGGCGCGGCCAACGTGGGGCTGCTTATCTGCGAGATGCTTGAGTAGTACTTGTGCTTGTCCACAAAACCCTCATGTACGCTTCCGGAGGCGTAAGTGACGGTGATACCTCCTATATTGAACGTTTTATAGGTTCTTTCAAGCTTGAAGTTATTAAAAAGGTTACATAAATAACCCATTTTGTGCTCCCTGTTAGGTTGTCGAATACAATTGTTTAGTTATGGCTGGTGTGGCGATAGCTGCACATAGCCGAGGACCACTCCGAGAACACCTAGGTGTATACGGAGTGCCCGATGCTGGGGTCGAGTTGGTCTTTGTGGTTCAAGCCGATCCGGCTTATCACTTTGAAGTGTTTTACACTTGGATCACTTTTGAGGCGGTGGATGCAGGTGATAAGCTGTTTCATGAATATAAACCCACCGCTATTCCTGCTGCCTATCGACCCTATACTAATCTTGAAGTGCCTCTCACGGCTTGGCAGCACCGTGTTTGGTTTAATGGCGCCCTCCCACAACCAACTACCGCAGTTCGTTTAGGCCCCTTATCCATTGAGGGGGCCACTTGGCCTGTATTGGCCGGGTATACCCCGCATCCAAATTATCTGGCATTATCGATTGCGGATCTGCGCACTATGCATACCGAACTGGTGCGAGTGCATAGAGCCTTAGTGACATACGTTACAGGTAGTCCCCATGGAGCTGCTCCTGTAGACGCTGGCCAACCAGCTGTTGCAGCTGGAGTGACCATAAGTCCTGTCATGGTAAATTCTGTGATGGGCAAACATCCACAAAATAAGGACGATTATCCTTACTGGCTTGCAGAAAAGTTCGATCAGATAGAAGCGGTGTTTCCACATACATCCCCAGTGGATAAACACCGCATCCTTACGATAAGTTTGCCAAAAGACTTAATCCCCGATTTGACATCATGTGAAAACTGGGGTAAGGTATTCGCAGCAGTTTATTCAAAATGTTTTGGTACTCCTTCCATGACGGTTCTACCCTCTGTAATTAAAAAAGTACAGGACGAGCATGGCCCTGAAGCGGCTGTGGAATTAGGGATGAGACTAGTGGGAGTGTTTGATGTAGTAGCTGAACTGATCCTTGGAAATGTCAAGGGCGATGCTATGAACTTTCAAGTAGCGAATGCTTTGGCTTTGGTCCCAGAGTTGGACAGGCCTCGCGAATTACCGAAAATTATTGCCCGGGCTTATAAAACAATTGGAAGAAATAGCCTAGGCAACAAGCCTTTTGTAAAAATGCAAACTCAATCGCAACCACAAATTACACAAACAAAAAGTACATCTGAGAAAGATGATAGACCAGTCTTCACTAAAAAGAGTTGGAGACAGAAAAAACAGGGTAAGCAACAAAAGAAGCCGGGGTCGAGAGGCGCTTCCCCAGTTTCGGTTTCTTCTGAACGTACTTATGATTTACGTGATAGGTCGAGAATTAAATCACCAGAAAGGTTTCAGAGCTCTGATACGCGTTCTCCTCGTTCTTCACAGGCCCAGACGTCGTCACAGGCTGGTGGAGGAGGACGGCAAGATAGAGGAAGGGGCCGAGAGGCTCCCAGGAGCGAGACCAATCTCGACAACAAGTCAGAGGGAAAGCAGAAGACTTTCACCTTTCTCGACCGCAATTTCAGAAGAAAAAAGTTGCCGCTGTAACAGCGAAATATGCCACAGACCGTGAGAACGAGACTCCTGAATTGGACGTGGGCAGTGACCCTCCTAGACAGCGCCGCGGAAGTTACCATAGTGCGGGAGGCGCTACGTCCTCATATGGAGGCGACAGCAACTGAAACATTCGTTACTGTAGAGACAGCTGACACCAGAGTGGCACCCCCTGACAGACTTTACAACATAGTCATCCAAATTGAAGGTGATATACCGCGTGAAATAACAGGGATTTTTTGGGAAAATCTAACCTCTTCATATGACATTTTGTTAGCGGAGGTGGATTGGCCACCCCCATTCGTTTTAGCTGCACATAAAGGAGAGGAGGTAATCCTTCCAAGCTTCTCACGGCATGTCCCAAAAGACAAAGCTGAAGCACTTGCAGCTGAGTGGGCTGTGTACCTGGCACCTGCGTTATACCGCAACCATGTGGGATGGGATGAAGAATCACCTCCTCATGCAATACCTTTGCGGTCACTACCGCAGCCACAACCCCAATATCCCATCAAACGGCAGGCAAAAGGCCCCGTCTCCGAAATTCTGACACAGTTGGAATATCAGGGAGTAATTGAACCATGCGTATCACCTATGAACAATCCCCTATTCGAGGTTTCTAAACCCGATGGATCGTACCGCTTAGTTTTGGATTACCGACATTTAAACTCTCATTGTCGGAACTTTGCGGTGCAAAATACACACAGTTCTGCGCTTGTAGACAGTCTTGTTCGTAAAAATACAAAACGACACTTGACCTTTCAAACGGTTTCTACACGCACAACCTAGCCCCGGAGAGTGGTCAATGGACCGCATTCACATCCGGTGGTAAATTATTCCAGTTCCGGCGTTTACCCATGGGCTATAAAAATAGTCCGGGTATCTTCGCCGCCCGTGTTGTTTCTTTGTTAAATGACATTGATCAAGACGCATGTTCGTATGTAGACGACATCTATCTGACAGACGACGAGTTATATCAGCACCTGTCCCGTGTGGACCGCATTATTCTTGAATTTGCGGAGCAGGGTTACAAATTTAACTTTGCTAAGTCACACATAGCTGAATTCACCGTTCTGTTCTTGGGCTATGAGCTCAATAACGAAGGTAAGGGCTTAGCCCCCCATTTCTTGGAAAAATTTGCACATTTGTGCCCCCCAAATACTCTGAAGAAACTTCAGTCTTTGCTGGGTTTCCTGAATTTCGGGCGTACTTACATACCCGAATATGCCCAGCGTATCAAGCCTTTGTATGCTTTGATACAACCTACTTATTCAAGGTCTTGCTGGCTGCCTGAGCATACCTTAATTTTGCAGTCTTTGCAGACAGACCTTTTGGAGTCTAAATATCTTTTGACTCGTGATAACCACACAAACCTGGTGATTAGAATTATTCCGGGGCGGTGGGATTCACCTATTTAACCTTTAATGAAGGTGATACAGTACCCATCGCATACAAGTCACATCTGTACACTTCCGCTGAATTGCGCTTTACATCTGTCGAAAAAGTTCTAACTGCAGTGCAAATGGCGATTCTAAAAGAACGCGCACTGGCACAGGGAAAGCGAATTCTGGTGGTAACACCCTGTCCTGCCCTAGAGGCAGTAACAAAGGCAAGTGTACCGAACTCAAAAGCAATGCATCCCCGTTGGATACAATGGGCTACATCCTTGACGTCTTCGGACGTCACTTTTGTTTTTGATTCTTCTCTTCAGACTCAGGAGTTTTTGCAGTATGAATTCGTTCATCCTCCTCCTTTGTTTTTACTACCGCTTGAGGATTACAAATGTGTGATCTACACCGATGGTTCGGCGCAACCGGCCACTGGGTCCAAGCACGCTTATTCTGCTGCATGTGCTATTGTTGCGGGATCCTTTGTGGATGGAAAGTTCAAATCCACTGTAGTGCACACTCGCACACTTGGAGATAGTACCGCACAATTGGCCGAGCTGCATGCATTGCTACTTGCACTTGAGTTCGCTTCTCAGGATGAGACCACTCTTATTGTATGTGATTCTTTTTACTGTGTACAGTCTTACAATGACAATCTATTTTTCTGGTCGAAAAATGACTACAAGGACGCAAAAGGGAGCACAATTAAGCATAAAATGCTTTGGGTTCGAGTGGCAGAATTGCAACAACGTCTGCCCCTCACACAGGTGGTTCACACCTTAGGCCATCAGCGGGTGGGCGCACACGCTATTGGTAACGATCTGGCAGATGAAGCTGCCCGTTCGGCAGTAGTCACGTGTTCAGTAGCAGCGGTTACCAGGTCCATGTCTAAAATTGACTCTGTTATTCTAGCAGCTATTGCTGCAACAAAGGAAGGTGTTAATTACCCTACAGGATTTCCTTCCAAGTATTCTTACAAGTTAAGTCCCGAACAGGTTCCTTATGTAACAATACCTGACGTTGGAGATCGGCTGATCCCCAACGCGGACCGCAGGAGTGCCTTGATATCAGCTGCACACGAAGGCATGGCTTCTGCTCATGCAGGTGTGTCAGCTACAGTTTCCATCTTGCAGCAGCGTTATTGGTGGCGTGGATTGTATAAAGACACCCGTGCTTTTGTGCTTTCCTGCGACGTTTGTCAACAGATTAAGCCTTCCACGGTAACACGCCCTCCACAGACCCCGCGCTGCATTGCTAACAGACCCTTTGGGTGTGTTTACTTGGATCACTGCGGTCCATTCTCATCAGACACTGCCTATAAATACATCTTAGTAGCAGTGGACTCGTGCACACGGTTCCTCTGGGTCTGGCCACAACGTAGTGCTGACGCTCGAAATGTAATCAGGGATTTGCGTGTCTTTGTGGGAATTTTCGCATGCGGCACCTTCCATTCGGACCAAGGTCCGGCGTTTGCCTCTAGGGCTTACAAGGATGCAATGGCTTCGCTTGGGGTGCGGGTGAAATTTTCGTCTCCGTATAGGCCTGAGGGCAACTCTATCGTTGAACGAATGAACCGTGACTTAAAGCAATCCTTAACAGCTAGAGTTATAGGTACTGGCAGGAACTGGCTGGCCCACTTGTATACCGTTCAGCGTGCACTTAATAATCTCCCTAGAAGACCTCTGGGTGGGCGGACCCCATACGAAATGCTCTTTGGCATAAGAATGTTTGTGCCTGACCTTGAGGGTCCAGACATCGCGGCGCAATCCGCCAAGTTTGATGTAGATAATCATTCTGCTATGTTACAGGACTTACAAGAAGCCCGAGACAAACTTGCAACTACACATTTGCCTTCAGCCACAGATCCTGCGTTGCAGATTCCGGTAGCCGGCTGGCTTCCAAAGGTTGGAGAACTGGTTCGAGAGAAGGTTGAAAACAAAAAGAATTCGGCCCCTCTTTTCGTGCACCGGTTCCAGTTCTGGGCTTGAAGGGAACACGTACAGTCATTTTACCACCGCTTCCTGGTCGCAAGGAGAACAGATACATCTCAGTGGAAAATGTCAAGCTACAGCGCCTGGCCGATCCTGAATAGTGTCACACCAGCGGTCTCTTGTCCTGCCATTTATCGGACATATGTTCGTGGCCCATCTACACGAACGGTCGCTGATGCTGTAATTGAGATGGTTGATTTGCCTGAATCCTCTCCTTTGCCTGAAACTATAATTGATCCCCAACTCTCCACCAACATCGAAGAGGATGAGTATACCTATCCTGCATCTGAATCGGTGGCGCATCAACCAACAACGCCACTTGGCCCGACTCGTTATTCCTTTGATTCGGATTCCACCTCTTCAAAAGTCCCATCCAAGTTCAGTATTTTTGTATCCTGGTTTAGAGACAATTTTTTGATTCCACCCTGGACATACATCTGGTTGGTACTTTTCTTGATTTTTTTGTTCATGTCCATTGGCTTTGTCACAGTGTTTTTTCTACTAATCAATGGTCACTATTTACCTGAACGCTCTGCTGTAGACTATGTTTCTGGAACTTTAGCTCCTCATTCCTCGTCTCACATCATGAAGCGTGACCACACATTTGTGAACATTTCAGCTTTTCCAGTTGCTGATGGCATCGTATGGGATGCAGTGAACTATCAAATCCATGGTCCGACGGAAATTATTAATGTACCTAATGTCCTTCGTGTTTCAATGGGTGATGTAGTAAAAAATAACATTCATTCTGATGATTGGGATGTGCATGCCGTTGAAGCATTGTTTGCCGATTTAAAATATTATGCATCTTTTAATGCTGAAGATTTATATATGAATTCTGCGAATTATGCCGATTTGTATTGTTACCAACATTGGGGTAATCATTTTCTCCATAAGCCAAGTGCCCTGCGTAGTTCTGTTAACTACACCCAATGGGAACATTGTCCAAACCCCTTGCCAGGTAGCTCACAAACTCTTCGAAATAAGTTTACCTATTTTACTGATTTTAATCGGTCGAACCCTGCATCATATTATTTTAGACTTAATACCACATCAACTCAGAAAATTATGTTAACACACACCAAATTGCTTTCTTCAGGTTCCTTTTTAAGTGCCCTAGCTGTGGGTGGTTATGAGTACTGGGAGGATACAGTAGATTTAAAATCTATTTGGGGCTCCAAGCCATGGCAGGTACAGGGAACCGAGGCATTACACCGTGCTTGCCTCATCCCTACACAAATTATGTTCCTCAATGTCTCCATTTATCAGACTACATGTTGGGGCTTAGCAACCACTAAACAATTGAATACTCCATCAATACCATCCCTGTCGAGTTTTCCCAATGAAAGCTCACGATTCAATATGTCCCTCGTGTCCCTGCAGGCTCTGTTACAGAATAATTCGTTTAATGTTTCTGAGCTAGTTCAGTCACCCTGGTTGGTATGGCCTACATCATCAAATGCATGTCAAATGCGTTTTCACGACTCAGGAGCTAGTTACACACAGGATAGGCCTGATCCGAGATTTACTGATTCCCGTACTGTCACTACATATTCTGTTGGTAAATTATGCAAACAATGGCTTCAACATTCTTCCCTTGATTCTGTTAAACAACATTTGTCCCTCCTTTCAGGCAATATTGATCTGTCCGACTTTGTTTTGGGACCTCGTGGTCCCCGACCTAAAAGATTCATTTATGAAACATATAATGAACTCTGGAAGCTATCACAAATGGAAGCTGCTTCCCGTCTTAGGGAAATAGATCAAGCAAATTTGGAAAAGGTGCTTGCTGTTGTTGACAATAGTATTAATACCCTGTCTTCTCGCATTTATACTTTAGAGAATATTGTGTCCTCTGTTGTTGATATTGTACAAGATGATGTTTCTGTGTTATATCATGGTCAGAATCAATTGCGCTCAGTTATGCAGTTTGCATGGACTTTACAAACGCTTAAGTTAGGTAAAGTTCCTTGGCATTTTTTGAACACCTCTGCCTTGTTTCTACCTTTTAATTTAACTGACAAACAGCAATTTATGTCCATGAAAGATGCAACTTACACTCTATTACATATCGAAAAGATGGATCCTTTGCCGTTCTCTGTTGCAGAACTTGATTCTGCTGTGTGGCTAGTTCATGGGGTTATCGCTTTACCTTTTTCCTTGTTTGAATTTAACTCGTGCATGAAACATTATCCTGTGGGCCGTTACCGGCCATTGGGCAGTGCTTTCCTGCATGAACTCTGGTCCTTGCCTTTCTTGTATAAATGCCTTCGGGACGGCAGGGAAGTCTTTCTCACGGGGAGTACTGCGACTCGTCTATGGGTCATTCGCTTATTTGTAAACACATTAAATTGCATGGCTCATGTAGCGTTTCCTCTCCTAATCTTGCTTGTGTGCTGAAAGGTATTCCTGCTCCTGTTATTTCACCTACTTTCACTCTCCTTTCCAATGGTAGTTATTTACTTTTAAATAACGAAAACTGTTGTGGCCTGCAGGCTGGCATTCCTTACATTGTAACAGTTTCGCACAGGGTTGTCTGCTGCAAAAATGTGCTTTTTCCTCCCCCTCATGGCAAGGTTGATATCTCTATTTGGCCTTCCATCCCTACCATGGAAGCAGATTTCAATAGACTGAGCAGAATAAAGGCACTATTATTAAACGAGGAAGTTATGCTCACGTCCGCCCGGGAGACATTCATTCTCCAGGTGGCGAGTACCCACAGTGAAATACAGGCCCTTTTAAACACTAATCTCCCCCAACATTTTGGGGAGTTAATACATCGTATTTTTAACGCATCTAACACTGAAGGCCTAGTACACTTTTTTAAGGTCGTGGGGTCGGGCTTGGTGTCCTCCTTCCAAACTATTTTTGGTGTCATCCCGGCTTTCATACATTCTATTTTTTCCAGTGTCTTTGGCGGTTTCCCATTGATCCTCGCTTTAGCGGCTGGTGTCTTGCTCTTAATTTGCTTTCTGCGCAATGGCTGCTCCCCGTTGGGACCTGCTCGATCCAGAACGCCTCCAGCTGCTTCGTGAGCGCCTTTTGGCCGGTTTTGGTGTCTTGCCATTGGCGACACTGAGTGTGTCATATACTCTTTCATTTCGCTTTGCGTATTTCACTTGCGTGCAACCTGTGATGACTTGTGTCCGCTGTCCTTTCACCTGGACTCTGGATTATTGCCTCTCCAATTCGTCATTGTCTGTTCCGGATTTTGTTCAGTTGATGGGTCCCTTAGAGGCCCATGAGCAGGACTGTTCCGTTGCTGGCTGTATGGCGCGTGCGGCTGCACTGGGGATTTTGGCGCAATGGGATATCTGGGCGGCTGCCCAGGATCTCCTACAACGAAGCTGTTTCAATTATCACGCAAGCTGTCCCGCATTGCTTCTGGATGCTCCCTTTGCTGAGGAGCATTCCTGCTCTTTGATCTCATGGATTGGATGGCATCTATGTTTTTTGACGATTCCAATGATGAACTCTTAGAGGGTATGGCTTTTTTCTGCACTTACACTTTCATGGATTGACCTGCCCTTCGCCGTTTGGGCGCTCCCTGTGCTCCAACTGCTGTGTTTTTCCTCTGCTGGGCCTCTGTCCTGGCCGCCGGACTGTCCAGGGGAGGGTGTCTTGTGGATTGTTACCTGCCTTGTTATGTTGGCCTAGGCCTGGCTGCCATGCTGCTTTTCTTTGCGCACGTTACACTGAGCCGGGTCTCCCTCGCCCTTTGCTCGTGCCAAGTTCTTTGGCACTGTCTGCATTTTCTGTTGTTCACCTTTTGGGCTCAGTCTGCACAAACATGTACAAGGTCGCATAACAATGTATTTTGGTTCTTCCTGATATGGCCAGTCTCGCGCACCCAGACATAACATTAGGTGCAATTGCCATGAAGAATTTGGTATGCTTTTAATACTGTGGTTTACTAGCGCTTAACACACTTGGAGGAATCCTTTCCAGGGAGAAGAGCTGTGATTGTCTGCTGATGTAGTTCTGCATCTAGAGACCGAGGTATGAGGGTTCGCTAGTCAAAGCCCAGAGGTCTTCTATTTTTATAATAAACTATCTTACTGCACGGGGAGGGTGGTAATGTTATTTAGACATTAATCCACTGAGTTATGAAATGCTTTCCCCGTTTGTATTCTATGGAATTGTAACCATGCTGCTTATATTATTCATATGCATTATGCTATTAGTGCTGACACGTGTACTGTACCTAAGAGCACGTAAGTTGAAATAAATATTTTAATCTACCCTGTGTCTCTTCATACGCGCATTGTGGACAAGTACGAGTGAGTGACGAAAGAGTGTTCTTGCTTCTGCGAGTCCTGAGATAAAGATACCGTGTTCTGGGTTGTCCAATCATTGGTGCTTTGGTACTAATGGGATGCTAAGCTAGTTGGGTTGGGGTTTTGGGTGCTACGGTATATGGTAGGCAAACCACTGTATTCCGGGGTCCTATTATCCTGTGCATAGCTCTGTGTATGTGCAGAAACCCTATGACAACACTACATCTCGGTTTGGGGTATATATTTAGATACATTTCTCCTCACATTGAATGAGTACATAAGGGTATGAGCGACGAGTATGGTATGTTTATGATCGAAAGGTGATGCTGTTATCTCGGTCATCCAGGGGAAGTTCTTTTTCTTAACTGGTTTACAGTGCCCTGTTCCCTTGGATAGTGGGGCCACCTCTCTAGTTTAAGTACTAGTTTGCACGACCTTTGGTTGGAGAGGTACTGCGATTGTAGTACTACGATTGTAGTGCAATATGGATACGCTAAAAACCTTTGGCTTTAGCGACGACCAATTAAATAGAATATTGAGCACTAGTAATAAGAGTGGCCATAATGTAACAATTATTCCCAATGGGGGTGAACAATTGAATAAATTAATACATTTTAAAAAGAAGATGATTAGAACAGAACTTCACTCGGACTTCCTTATTGAGTATTGCAAATCAGGGACTATCTCAATAGGGTTACAAGTCAGGAATGAACCGGGGTTATTTGTAGATAACAAAAAATTGTTAGATACTTGGACGCTGATTTCCAATCGATCCAGTAGGGATTGGATGTTGTTGATTATTGTAACTGCACAGGAAACAATTCTTTTTTAAGTTTAGAAAGCTTTATTGAAGTATTAAACAAAGTATAACATTAATACAGCTGATCTGATGAGGAGCGACAATAGAGAATAAACATTTGCAGTAAAATAGAAAATAGAACACACCTCAATTGTGAGAACTGTACAAAGTCAAATGCATTTTTTAAACTTATTAAAAGAGAAGTAAAGGAAGAGAAGAGACGAGAAGAGAAGAAAGAGGGAAGAGAAAAAGAAGAGAGAGGAAAGGATAAGAAAATGATATCAGAAGAAACACAGAATATGTAATAATTTAAACTACAATGGAAAATGAATCATGTGCATACTAATCTTCCGACCTGGAAAGAAAGGAGGTCAAGGGTAACCATAACAAATCTTTTTTGATCAACAGAGCAGTGGAATTAGCAAAGGCACGATCAAGTCTGTGATGGTGACAAAGTAAATTCCACCAAGCTTGTAGGGAAATTTTTGAAGTGTCCTTCCAGTTGGTAGTTATAATTTGGAGAGTAATAGCAAAAAACAGGTCAATAAATTTACCCACAGGACCAAGAGTATCCCAAACAGGAGAACAACTTCCTAGAAAAACATGTGAAATCTCAAAAGGGACATTAGACATTAAAATATCATTCAATTTTAACCAAACCTGAGCCCAAAAAACTTTAACCCGAGGGCAGTGAAAAAACATGTGCATGAAATCACTATTGTTATTAGGGCAAGACCAACACTTCGGGGAATCTAATAACTTAAATTTGTACATATCGCAAGGGGTAAAGAAGATTCTGTTGTAGAAATAGTATGAAGTCTGTGTAGTGCTAGCAGAACGTGAAGCAGTATGAATCTTTTTCCATAAGGAGTTCCATGTGCATAAATGGATTTCTAGGGAAAGATCCTTTTCCCATGTGAGTTCCAGTTTGGATTTGGTTCTGATCTTCGCAGAGTTTGATAGTATTTTATATATTGAAGAAGCACTAGATTGAGTAGAGAAGTCAATGGAAGTAGGTAGTGTCTGATTAGAAGTAGTGGTGCAGGGATCCCGAAGGAAGAGAGTTGTGAGAGATTCCTTAAGCAGGGGATAGTGAAGGGCATGAGAGGAGGAGACGTTATAGGAGGTTTGAAGATCTGAAAAATCCATAAAAGAACCATCTCTTATTAAGTGTTGTGGTGTAATAATTCCCTTATCAATCCATTCCTTCCAAAATAAAGTACGTTTGTTAATCTTAATGGATTTGTTGTACCAAATTGGGGTGTGTAAAAGGGGTCAGCAGACGGTAAATGTGAGTGAATCAGAGGGATGGAAATTGCTTTGGAGTGAATAAAAATAGGGGAGGAGAAACGTTTCGGAGGTTGGGACATTAAGACAGCAGAGGTAAAAGAGAAAGGAGAATACTGAGCTTGCTCCAACAATCTCCATGCAGTTAGAGGCGGATCAGAGGTCTCAGACAGCGAAGTCCATATTTGCTTTAAAGTGAAAGCAGAGTGATAGTGGCGAATATTAGGAAAATTGACACCACCTAAATCTTTGGGAGATTGGAGGCGGACCAATGAAATCCTAGGTTTACGATTATTCCAGAGGAACTTGGAGAGAGAACTGTTAATAACGCGAAAGAAGGGGTTTGGGAGAGAAATGGGAAGCATGGATAAATAAAAATGTATGATAGGGAGAAGCATCATTTTAATGGTGGCCAGTCTACCCCACCATGAAAGGAATAGCGGTGACCATCCCTCGGTCAGGGCAGAAATTTTCTTTAGAATATCCGCCAGGTTGATTTTGATAGTCTCCTTAATGGTGTTAGCATATAAGATACCTAGGCATTTGATATGTCTAGAGGTCCACTCAAAACCTGTATTTGCAAACATAGAAGGGAGGCAGAATTTGTTGAGAGGTAAAATTTCAGACTTATCAACATTTAATTTATAGCCAGATACTTTTGAGTATTCCTGCAGGAGTGAAAAAAAGGCTGGTAGAGAAGTGGATGTGTTGCAAATGTATAAAAGAATATCATCAGCGTAAGCGGTGAATTTAAGGTCAAGTGACTTGAGTTGGAGACCTGAATAGTGAGGAGAGCGTATGATTGTTTCTAAGAAGGGTTCCAGCGCAAGGATAAAGAGAAGGGGAGAAAGAGGACATCCCTGTCTAGTCCCTCTGAGAAGGGGGAAATAACTAGACTGGCAACCATTAACCCAAACAGAAGTGGTCGGGACTGAATAAAGTAGTTGAATATATTGAAGGATAGGAGGGCCAAAACCATGCCATTTGAGGGCACTGAAAATAAACTCCCATTCAACCCTGTCAAACGCCTTTTCAGCATCTAATGTTATGGCAGCTAACGGAGAGTCCAACTTAGAGGCTAAATGGATAATATTAAGAAAAGTGCGCGAGTTATCTGTAATAGAGCGGCCTTTGACAAATCCGGATTGGTATATATTTACAAGGTCAGGGATAACTTTATTAATTCGTATGGCGAGTAATTTTGCGAAAATTTTACAATCTGTGTTGATCAAAGAAATGGGCCTATAGTTTTTACATAAGGACGGATCTTTATCTTTTTTAGGTATCAGACAGAGCATAGCCTGGGAGAAAGTGCCTTGCGCTGCGCCTATAGTGAGAAAGTGCGTAATTAAGGAAAGGAGGTGAGGAATCAGAAGTGATTTAAATTGGAGAAAGAATCGAACAGTAAAACCATCTGGGCCCGGTGTCTTATCTTTAGGTAAAAGGGAAATAGCGGCAATAATTTCTTGTTCGGAGATAGGAATATTTAAAGAAGAAAGGTCGACCTGATTTTCAGTATTTTTAGGAATGCGTTGAAAAAAGGAATCGATAAGATCGATAGAAGGGGAAAATTCTGGGGTATACAGAGAGGTATAATAGTCAGTGAAACACTCCAGAATCTTGGCATCTGAGAGATGTAAAACTCCGGAAGGATCCTTAATGGCAGCTATTTTAGATTTTTGTTTTTTAATTTTTAGGTAATTGGCTAGAGCTTTGCCGGATTTGTTCCTTCCGCCATACATTTTTGCATTGAATTTAAGAAGGTTATTACAAGCCGAATCCCATGACTGTTTGTTATATTGCATTTTCGCTTTAATCAGATTAGATAATGTGTCAGGGCAATTGGCCGAAAAATACTGGTGTTCCAACGTTTTAATTTGTTTGAGGAGGGATGCAGACTCAGAGAGAGTTTTCCTCCTTTTCGGGACACAAAGTTTATTATAAAACCTCTGGCAGAAGCCTTAAAGGCATCCCATATTAAATGAAATTGAGAGACAGAAGAGAGATTATGAAGAAAAAATTCTTGAGCGAAGAGCGAAAACTGTTCCACAAATTGAGAGTCCAGGAGAAGAGAATTGTTAAAGCGCCAGCGCCGAGATGAGGGTGTAGGTAGAGGGTAATCTAAATCTAAAATGATGGGGGCATGATCGGATATAAGAATGGAGCCAATCTCGATGTCGTTCATGAATTGTAGGGTATGTTGAGTAAGAAAAATGTAATCTATACGGGAATGAGATTTGTGTGCAGGAGAAAAAAAGGAAAACTCAAGAGCATCCGGGTGTGAGGTTCTCCAGGCATCAACCAGTCCTCTTGTAGTAATCGCCTTGTGGAAAGTTTTTTGCATCTTGTTGGGAGTGTATCTGGCTTGGGATTTTCGATCTAGAAAGGGATCCATTAGCTGGTTGCAGTCACCACCCACAATCAAATTGTTGGCAGAATGTGAGGAGAGAAGAGTGGAAAAATCAGACCAAAAGGATAAGTCAGTGCCATTCGGGCCAAATACATTGCAAAAAGAGAGTGGAGTGTTGTTAACTGTAACATCTAGAAGAAGCCATCTACCATTGGTATCTTTAGATTCGGGGTGTAGGTGAACAGACAGCGACTTGTGGAACAAAATAACAACCCCGTTCTTATTATTATCAGCTGGGGAGCAAAAGATGTCACCCACCCAATGTTTACGTAATGAAGGCAAATCTTGTAATCTGAGGTGTGATTCTTGCAACAGAGCAATATGACATTTCAGTTTAGCCAGGTGGGACAATACTCTCTGTTTCTTAACAGGATTACGCATACCTTTTACATTCCATGAAATGATTCGGAGACTTTTCATAGGTACTGTACATAGGAGGATAAACAATCTCTAAACTTAACAAATGCAGAAAAGTTAATAAGTGAAATATGGAAATTCATTAAAAGGGAAATTGTAAGAGACAAAGAGGATACAAGTATGGCAAAAAAGAGGGAATGGGTTAAAGAGAGTAGCAAAAAGGAAGAAGAGTACACAACATTTTTTGGTATGGCGAAGGAAATGAGCGAAAAG
Organism: Calotriton arnoldi; assembly: GCA_963921515.1. NCBI lineage: Eukaryota > Metazoa > Chordata > Amphibia > Caudata > Salamandridae > Calotriton > Calotriton arnoldi. The sequence goes on along the minus strand of CAWUFW010007723.1, from coordinate 250,040 downwards.
GTAATTGTACAAACCTTGTTATAAAAGAGTAAAAAAGGAACAAAAACTCCATGCAAGAAAAAGATCCTGAAGGAAGGGGTAGAAAAAGTGGAGAGAGAGAAGGGAGTGAAAAAAGGGGAAAAAGGCATAATCGCCAGCTAAGAGAGGGAAAGAAAGAGATAACAAGCAAGGAGAAAAAAGAAGGAAATCGAAAAAGCAAGGGAGGATAACATAGTCTCCCAAGGAAGGATAACCAAGAGAAGATGACAAAAAACTGAGCGGCTTTAGTCATAAAGAACAATATGAAGAAGAACATTGACGATTGAGGGGGGGCGGCGAGAGACAGCCACACAGGCAAAGAGACTCAGAGAAAAGTCAATATTGCCTTCTAAAAGTAAACAAGGAAGCAAGTATAAGAACATGAGGCAAACTTTACGGAACAAAGGGAAGGGAACTTACCAAACATTGGGAAGATATTGCAGCCACATGAGTCACACATTACAGACAGGGGGTAACAAGGGTGGAGAACAACTACAGCAGTTCCGTGCTGGGGAAACCTGGGAAATGAGAGAAATAACAAACAAGGACATAATTAGAGGTTACAAACTACTTACAGAAGCATACCAAAACAGAGCACAAAAGAAAAATTAACGAAAAGTAATTAAGGCTTGTTAAGTTCCATGGATTCTCCTTTATGGGCGTGGATGAACTTCCGGAGGTCGGCAGGATCTTCAAAACTGTAAGTTCTGTCCTTGTAGGTAACTTTGAAGAAACAAGGATGTATTAAACCATATCTGGCATTCATAGATCTCAAGGCAGGCCTTAGGTCGAGGAATTCCTTACGTCGAGTGGCGGTTGGCTTGGAGACATCTTGACTAAAGAAAACTCTGTGGCCAGACCAGAACATCTGCTTGTGCTGTTTAGCTGCGTTGAGAATTTCCATAAGATCAGAGTAGAGAAGGAAATAGGCAATTATACCTGTGGGTTTAGACGAGGAGGATGCACTCTGTGGTCCCAGTCGATGAGCTCTCTGGATGTTGAAGTCTGTGGATTTTGCGCAACCAGTAATCTGTAAGATTTGAGATTTCAGAAATATAACCATATCTGATCCTTCAGAACCTTCCGGAATACCATAAATGCGTAGGTTGTTACGCCTATTACGATTTTCTAAGTCTTCTGTAGATTTCTTTAGCAAACTGACTTCTTTAGTAAGGCAGTCAACTTTGGCAATAACATCCTGAGCATCACTGACTTTTTGCTCCACATCCGAAAGCCTCAGATCTAATCCAGTCCATTTGTCGTCTAACCTTTGCAGAGTAGCAGCTGTGTCCGACATGAAAGGACGAATGAGGCGTAGTTCCTCCATTATATCCTCTAATGTGAGAGGGAGCGGTGATTTTGACGGAGAGGGCGGGTCCTTCTTTGTACGTTTGCCAGGACCAGTCGCAGTGTCTTTTCGTCCACCCGCAGCACCCCCCTGGGGTTTGTGTGGATGATGGGAATCCATAGTATAAAAGGAGAGGAAGCACCAACAGTCTAGTATTAGAAAGCAACACAGCAGGAGATAACTTTGTTAGTATGCTTGAGAAGAGCCAAGCAGAAATGACCAACGAAATGTCCACAGATAAAAGCGGTCTATAAACAAAAAGATTTTTACTTCCCTAGATACCGACAGAATTGAACACTATAGCTGATGACATCCGCTATAAAAAGGAGGGGGCATATGTCCAACAGAACGCCATCTGTATATATGCCGTTTTATCTCTTTTTTCCCTTTTATGTGAGGCACAGCATGGTCAGCCCGAAGGACACTCTCCTCCCGGTCGAGTGCAGTGCTGCATGAAGAGAAGCACAAAATGGCGGCCGCTGCTCAGCTGAAACTAACGCAGCCGTTCTTGGGGAGGACACAAGGACCCAAGGACCAGTGTACATGCTGGTCTGTCTCTTTTGATATGAGGCACAACATAGTCAGCATTGAATGCGGGGAATAATGCTAGGCAAAGACATTATCCGGAGAGCATTCTCCTGATAGTCAGTTGAGGTGCTGCATGAGGCAAAAATACAAAATGGCGGCTGATGTCGAGTGGAGACAAACGGGGCCTATAACGAGGAGAAAAGACCTTCCCAAGGTCTAAAAACTTGCCATCATGGTCCTGTGATGCTCCTATGCAGGAAACCGCAGTTCCGGTATGCAGGTGCTGCCTAGGAACAGTTCCTTCGTTTTCGAGCGGAGCTCGAATTAGCGGAGCTCTTCAAGTGGCGGCCATCTTGAATCGCCGCTGCCGCGCGCCTCTACAATTCTTATAGAAAAGAGAGAGATAGAAGAACTGGAGGCAGTTTTAGTAGAAAATAATGCCCTAGAGGAGGCTAAGAAAAAGCTTGAGGAGATTAATCAAGACATTTATGGATACCGAGAGTATCTTATAAATAAGAAAACCATCAAAGTGAGAAAAGACATGAGCAGATTCAATTATGAGTTAGTGTATCCTTACCTTAAAAAGGATTATTATACAGAAAAACAAGAGCAACAGTGGAATAGACCCCAAAACACAAGGTTTTTTAATCAGAGGTACCCGAAACGTGTCAATTTTTCTGAAACTTCGGGATTGAGTAGTGAAGATGAAACACAAAACAGAGAGGAGGGACCCAGACAGGGGCATGATAAAGATTATGATTGTTTTTTAGGTACAAGACAACAAAGGAATCAGAGGGGTATGTAAACAGAGGCAGAGGGACCCCAGTGAGAAACCAAGCGGGGAGGAACCAGCAACCTCAGGATTACACCAGAAGTCACCAACCGCAGGAATACATAAGGACAAGGAGCCAGAAATACTGGCGTTAAAACAGACCCCTATAATTAATCTTTCTAAGAGAAACCTTAGCAGTATAGAGGAGGAAGTTCTAGGAATGGGTTTTAGCTTTGTCCCTACAACAGGCATCAATAAGTTTCAAATAGAAAAGGACCTGCGAGCATTCTTTAGGAAGGTGAGATTGCGCAGCTTTTTTGAAGATAGACCACATAGGGAAAGTCATCAAGATTCTGGACTTCGCCCCAAATCCACCTTTACCCCTGGTTTAGGCCTAGTAGGCAAAAATATAGAAACCTTTGAGACAGTTGTAAAAATGGACGTGAACAACCTTCTGAAAGAAAAACATTGCCAGAACTACAATGAGTCTAGAGATCAGAAACAGGCAATAGAGTCTTTAGCATCGGATAAAACTATAACTATAAAACCTGCGGACAAGGGGGGAGGGGTTGTAGTATTCGATACAGCTGATTACGAATATAGAGCATTAGAACTTCTTGCTAACCCTGAACACTATCAGCGAGTTCCTTATGCCAGATTGGAAAGATTAAAAGTAGAAGTGGGAATTTGATTAGAATCAGCTTTAAATGATGAGTTGATAAGTACTGAGGAGTACCAATTTTTAAACAATAGAAATCCTAAAATCCCTGCGTTTTATGGCCTCCCAAAAGTTCACAAAACTCTTCTTAATCCCCCCTCAGACCCATTGTAGCATTGATAGATTCTCTCCTAGAACCATTGAGCAAGTACGCTGATGTGTACTTGAAACCTCTTGTCCAAAAACAAAAATCGTATGTGAAGGATACGGGCGCTATGATCAGCAAGATTGAAGGCTTAGATTTTAATAGTGAGACAGAGTACATGGTAACTTAGATATTGAGGCCTTATATTCTAATATACCTCAAACTGATACCATAGAAGAAGTAAGAAGGACTCTGGACAATTCAGATACAATAGGGGCCAAAAAAGAATTTATCTTGAGCTGTATATCGATGGTTCTACTCAACAATATTTTTCTGTTTAAAGAAGATTTGTTTAGACAACTCAACGGGACCAGTATGGGAGCCACATGTGCTCCCAGTCTGGCCTGTATATATGTAGGCGCCTTTGAGGATAAACATGTATACAATGAAGTATCCTCTTTTCATGAGAATATTCATAGTTGGTATCGATTCATTGACGATATCTTTTTTATTTGGCGTGGGACCCAGGACCAACTGGAAGAGTTTCTAATATGGTTGAACCTTGGAGATAATAATTTAAGATTTACAGCCCATATTAGTAACAGCAGGGTGAATGTTCTGGACATTACTATTAAATGTGAGGAAAGAAATTTGGTAGTAGAGTTATTCACAAAATCCACAGATAGAAACTCGCTATTCCATTATAGTAGTTATCACCCGAAAAGCCAAAAGGATAATAATCCTTTTGGGGAATTTCTACGGTTACGTAGAAATTGCACATCACTACAAGATTTTTACTTACACTCAGATAGGTTAAAGTATAGATTGAAGGAAAGAGGTTATCCTAAGAAATTGATCAATCATTCCTTCAAGAGGGCAAGATTCTTCGATAGAGACCACCTCTTTCAGAGCGGTCGAAAAAATAAGGCACAGGACAAAATAGTGATGGTGAGCCAGTTTTCTAACATCAGTAATAAACTAAAAAATATCATTAATCGTAATTGGAAAATCTTAAATGGTGGAGAGAACGATAGTCTCCCAAAACCTTTGTATGCTTTCAGGAAGAATAGAAATCTAAGAAATTCCTTGGTATTCACCTATAGAGAAGATACATATGAGACACAAAGGACCCTATCAGGGGAGAAGGCAGTGGGAAACAACAGGTGTGGTAACTGCAGTGTATGCGATTTGTGCCTGGTTACTAAAGAAGTTACCCTTAATGGGGCAACACATAAAATTACCACAGTAAATAATTGCAAAAGTAAGAATATTATATATCTAATACTATGCCCATGCTGGATAGGCTATATAGGTGAAACTGGTAGGGAAGCCAGACAAACACTGTGTGAGCATAGGTCCGCTATAAACACTAAAAAAGAAAATGCCCCTCTAGTAAGTCATTGGATTAAGGAAAAACATGGACTAACTGACATCAGATGGTGTGTTCTAGAAAAAAAAAAAGACCGTAGAAGAGGAGGAAATAGTGATAATAGACGCAAATTACGAGAGCAGTGGTATATAATCAAATTTGACACGATTAAAAAAGGTCTGAACAGTAGGGAAGATTGGGAGAAAATAATAACAACTTAAGATGTTACTGTCATCCATCTTTACTAATAATCTCCGCCTTGACTGTAATCAGATTAGCTTTTTGGCCCTCAAAAATAAATATTATAATTGGAGTGATTTATAGAAACCGGTTCCAGGACCCTAGATTTTTATTAAGGGCTATAATATAAGTATGGACACTTACTATAAAATGGCCGCTGAGGATGTAAGATCATGAATGGCATTAGTTCAAGTGAGCACATTTTGACCCTAGTTAAAGATGGCCGCCGGACATGTGCAGTATAAGCCAAAAAAAAGGAAAGCGATTGTAATTCCAGTTGGTGGTAGTCAAAGATGGCCGCCAGTCATGCGCAGTTAAACAGGAAATGGAATATCGGGAACACACGCAAATGCGCGTTCACTTGAAATATGAAGCTTTATAAAGCGAGACAGGCGACTAGAGGCCATCTATCGCTTCACGGACGCTAAGACGCCGAGTGTAACGCCGGTTGTAAGGTGAGTGCTATAGGCACGGTCATGATGCTACATGCCTTTTAGAGTAATTGAGGCACTTGGTGCCAATAGGGCGGGACGGGTGCATCATGACTGAGAGCTGGTTTGCCTCGGCTGACCCCCTATAATTAATGCAATAAAATGGCACACAGTGGGGTTACAATAAGGAATTGAGCCTATGGCAGTGTGTTTTAAGGTATAAAGGGATGGATTTATATAGAACTGGCCATTAGTTAAAGCCTGTTTAGAGGTAACCCGAAAAAGAAAGGTCTAAGCTATGCTCGTATCTTAGACAGACATTATATAGGAGATAGTGTCTAAATAGCGTTTTTATAAAAATACCATCTTTATTGTATGTTACTTTGCTTTTAGGGCTTGATAATACAAATACCGTCTGACCTGTCGGGCTGACGTCCGGAAAATATAAGACTGCCCTGCATTCAAGAACAGGCAATATATATAATGCAACAAGTTACCACTTCTATACAGAGAAGATATACTCACCTTAATTGATAGGGGCCTATTTGGGAGGTAAGATTTTTCCCATAAAAAACCCCGCTCTTGACAAGAATAGAAGTAAGAGATTAGAGACTTTAATTAGAATCCTTGTCTCTTCGTACCTGTTTTATCCTTAGAAGCCCCCACCACCACGCCTATGACAATTGGATAGCAGTGGTTTTGAAAAAGAGTGGCAATTATAAATGTCTGGTTTGGAGTTGTGACAGTGGTGAGTTTTTAATGTAATGTAAATGGAGTAAAAATGAGGTATGAATGTGGAGGATGTATAAATCCCCCCCCCCTTTTTCAGTTTAAAATAAAGGGTGGGTTTACCCCTTACTGCAAAACAGAGATGTAGTGTGATTTTGTAATTTAATAGCTATGGGCATTGGGAGAATATATAAAACTGTGAATAAAGGAGCACATAGGGTAGAGGTTGCAAATTGAGAAAAGATATGTTAATTCCTTCTGTCTATTTGCTACTTTTTATCATTGGATGTTTTCCATTTATCTGTATAGATTAACAAACTACATTCAATGTCACAAGGAGAAACAAAATCCCTGAATTGTTGTGTCCTGAAGAAGGTGGTCTTTAATTTACTGACATACCACCGAAACGCGTCGACGCCAGTCCATTTGACTCCAACCACAAGGAAGCCTGGGAAGGATTAATGGTCACCCTACCAGTGTTTTCATTCTGATGGCATTTGTTGGATCAGTTTATGCAACAGCTTATGCGTTACTGTGTTAGAAGGGTCTCCTAGTTTTGATTTTTTATAAATTCAATTGTTTGCTGATTTGATGCATTATCGCCGTATTTTAACATTACTTATTTGTTTGTTTATTTGATTCGTTATCGCCGTATTTTAACATTATTGTATATTGTATTCTGTGATACACAGCATATTATGTATGGATTTTAATGATTACTGTTCATGTAGTGTGATTTGACAAATACTCTGGGTTTCAGAGTTTTTATAAAGAAGAATAAAATAGTGTTTAACACTACATCTCGGTTTGGGGTATATATTTAGATACATTTCTCCTCACATTGAATGAGTACATAAGGGTATGAGCGACGAGTATGGTATGTTTATGATCGAAAGGTGATGCTGTTATCTCGGTCATCCAAGGGAAGTTCTTTTTCTTAACTGGTTTACAGTGCCCTGTTCCCTTGGATAGTGGGGCCACCTCTCTAGTTTAAGTACCTATCTGTTTATTGTCAGAGCAGTGGTGTTGTGTAGTTCCTACCAATCCGTAGGATCTGCGCTTTGTTTGGACAACATAAACTAAGGGCTTGGTGTCTAGACTGATTTTGGACACCCCTGCACTATATGTTGGCCTATAGACCAGCTAGCTCACAGTGCCACCGTAAGCCCCGCTAACCTATCAGGGAGCGAATGGTTTCTGACAACCACTGAACATGACAACCCTGACCCCTCAGGAATCATGGAAACAGTATAGAACCTTTCCTTCAGTCACTCATGCTCACCTATTCTTAGAGAAATATACGAAGAATACACAGTGGCACGTTTTCAATAGTATTTATTGAACCAACATTATTCTTGCATAAAATACATGTGCTGCAATGATTAGTAGACAGAAGCATATAAACATGATTACAAGCACCAAAAGTGTAAATAGTAGTTCTAGTTCTACCATGGTGCTAAAACAATGTAGCAAGCATATACAACAAGGCAGTAATTGAGTGAACTCCTACGATGCGAACCCTACTCTAAGTGTACCTAGAGTGTGTGTAGGTGTAAAGCCAAGAATCTCCCAAGGGACAAAGCAACCGCATTACCTGATGGGATAGAGTGAAGGACCCATCTTGGTCACAAACTGGACACCCCTCATGAGATGTCAGACTACTGCGTGGTGATTTCTCAGCATGCAAGGACATCAGTGTCTGCGGAAGTGTCTCCTCTGCTAATCTATCAGGATGCTTATATTTTATAGTAGAAAGAAGGCTTGCGATGTGCATATAGATTAGAGATGATCTCGATATGTAGATAGCCCTGTCGCCCTGTGGATGAAGATAGTGATGACATTTGTACATAGTGCGAAACAAGACCTTGTACATGATTTTTAGAGCATTGTGATAATGTGGTGCAAAGCTAGATGCGAAAACAAGTTTAGTTTCAGAGCAACTAATCCAACATTGTCGTGCATGCAAATATGTGCAAAAGGTCACAGCTGAAAATGTTATTTGCGAGGACAATGTAAGAAATAAGCTGCTTCACTTCATGGGCCTAAATTGGGAATATAACAGTGGTGCCTATAATGTGTCACAGCAATGGAAATTTAACCATCAGGTTTTATGATCTAAGGAACTAGTTCAAGACACAAGTACAAGTTACTGGAAATTACCCTAGATCGGGGGCATGTCCTGGCAGGCGACCAAGATGGCCGCACGGCACTGAAGCTCCGGCGTCCTTAGCCCATATCCTTGGGATGAGCTAGTGGATCCGTCGCATCCCGCTTCAAAACTGCATCAATCCTGCAGCCTGCACCACCGGGAGGAACTCTAAAGGTGATCTGGCCCTGACTTCGTGCTGCTGATCCACTGTGTGGCCTTGGTGGGGTAGGAGGTGGCCCAGCCTGCCTCAGAAGCCCTGCGATGACAGGGGTTGTGGGTGAGCCTGAGACCGGAGCTGTAGTGCTCCGCTGGGCCTGCCCCCCCCACTCGTGCCCCGCATATCACCACATCGCCGCCGCGGACTGGAGTCGGCCGCGGCAGGCCGGAGCTGGCCGCTGGGAACCTCGTGGCTGCCTGGGGTGAATGACGGTGGAGTGGGTGGAGACTCGCCCGGGTTCGCCGTCTGCCCGCCTGTTGCTGGCGCATCATCCCTGCATTGGCCTTTCCCACCCCACACTTGCTGGAGATCCCTGCCTCAACTCTGGCGGGTCTCGTTTGGGGCGTGCGGCCCGCTGCTGCTGGTAAGTGATGCTGGGCCATGGCCCCCATCGATCTGCTGGCCTGAGGAAGACCCGGACCTACCCCGCCACGGCTGGGAATACGTGATTCGCTGCAGCGGGGATTGGGATTGGGACTGGACCAGGACCGTGATGCCCCTCCCCCTATAGGGGGAACATCGCTACACTGCGGCAGCTGTGGGGGCCCCCTCGGGAACCATTTGGGGCCTTGGCCTCCTCCATGTGCTTCTGCTGGGTGAACAAGCAATGCTGAACCCCACTGCCTTACGGCCTCCTCTACATCTGTGTTCTTTAGTTGGGAGAACTAGTACCTGGCATTCCACCTCTAGGAGACCCCAAGGATCAGTCTCACTAGACACGTGTGGCTTCTACTGGACCCTGTACGGCCATACAGCGAGTCTGCCTCCAAATACTGCTGGCACCCCTCCGTGGGGGGTTGATGCCTGCACCCGAACAGTACCCACGGCATCCCTTTACTTACCTACATCCTCCTGCTGGCAGAATGGGCCGCAGCGACCCTAAACGGCGCAAGCTTATGTCTGACAAGCCTGGCGCACCGGACCACCTGGGGCAGGATATGGGCGTGGACGATGAGGCGGATTCTGCAGAGCAGCCCCCCCTCCGAGGGCACAGCAGCTATAATGGCAGAGCTAAAAGCTGGTTTCCGTGCCATCGACTCCAGGCTCGACACTCTGGCCACGTGGCTAGATAAAATAGGAGAATGCCTGGACCGACACGACACCCTGCTTGACGTGGCAGAGGAGCACATATCCGCACACGAAGATTAAGCAAATGACTCGATGCGCCGCCTGGAAAGGACGGAACGACTGCTCAAGGCGGTGGCAATCAAGAACGAGGATTTGGAGGCCAGGTCCAGGAGGAATAACATACGAATTCTAGGGCTGGCAGAGTTAACTAATTTTGGGCGCCCCAAACTCTTTGTAGAAATGTTGCTCACTGATCTATTTAGGCCCCAACACTTTTCCAAAGTATTCCTGGTGGAGAGAGCACATAGGTCCCTAGGCACACGTCCGCCCCCGGGAGCCCCTCCAAGGATCATTATCGCTCACCTCCTAAACTATAGGGACCAGGACGTCGCCCTCCGCCTGGCCGGAAAAACACCCCACAGCAGTACCAGGGCTCCACATTATCCTTCTACCCCGACCTCACAGCTGCGGTCCAGGAGGCACGGCGTAAGTTCACTGACGTCAAGGTACAACTCCGTAAACTGGGCCTGAAATACACCATGCTATACACAGTGAGACTGCGGGTGGTTGTTGGCAACAAACCCCCCTTTTTTTATTGCCCGGCAGACGTGGCGGCCTTCTGTAAAACACAAAAAGAAAACAGCCGTAAGAATCCCCCTCGCTCGACTGATCACTCTTCCCCCGTTCGGCAGCTTGCGGCAAGTGCTGAACTCTTCACTTCGGAGTATCGGTGGCTCTGTCTTCTCTCCCACCATCAATGGAGTATCTAGACACTGGTTATGCATAAGACCAATTTTCATTACTATGGTCTTCTCCATGTTTTTAGTGTGTACCATGTTTTTTTTATTTTACAGGCTCAAGGTCCTTCGCACTTTCACAAATAACTTTTTGCCACTTTAATGATAACTGTAACAGTCTGGGTACTGGGTGCCCGAAGCATTGCCCGCCCCCCCCCCACGGTTAGATCCACCTGGTTTGATGTTGGGTTGTTGTTTTGCTAGAATTGGGTATAGGGTATTCACCAGGTTGTTTTCTCCTGGTGTGGGTGGGGGGTGGGTTCAAAGGGTTCTGTTTAGTATGAGTTTTTTCTTAGGCTCCCCTTTCCCCTCCACTCCATTCCCCATATGTCTCATTTTGCCTTTTACATATTACGCACTCCATTCGCATATTCATTATTCTCATACACCTGTACCTCCATGACAGTAATTACTGACACAAGAGTTGAAGCCCGGGTATTGTCCTGGAATATTCGCGGCCTCAATAACCCCCAGAAATGTAAACTAGTTTTTATCATACCTTCAAAGACACCACATCAAAATAGCATTCCTGGAGGAAACCCACTTGCCCCCACAGACCTCCCCCCCATTCGCCTCCCCCTGGGGACCTCACCGATTCTTTGCTGGATACAGCACATTTTTCCGCGGAGTCTGCATACTGATACACCACAGCATCCCCTTTACACACCATACAACCTTCGCTGACGAGCAAGGGCGATATGTGTTGATAACTGGGACACTACTGGGCAAGAAGACTTTATTTCTTAATATATATGCCCCTAATACTGACGACCCCGGCTTCTTTACTGAACTACTAACAGTACTTGACCGTCATGAACCAGACACATTAATCATCATTGGCGGCGACCTGAACTTATGGCTGGATCCCAGCCGTGATTCATCTGGCACTGGACAGGGCTCTAAACCTCAGGTACTGCTGGCCTTCAGGGATCTCCTGTCATCATTAGCTCTCCATGACGCATGGCGCATACACCATCCTCAAGACCCAGGGTATACATTCCACTCTGCACCACACTCGACATGGACACGTCTTGATTATTGGTTCGTAGACGCCCCTACATGTCAATGGATACATAGCTTAGAAATGCTACCCTGCACGCTATCCGACCATGCACCTGTGCTACTACATCTTGTAATCCCTTACTCCACTGGCTGGTAAAGCAGATGGTCTTTCCCTGCCTCAGCTCTATTGGAGGAGCTTTTTAAGACAGAGTTACACGACTCGATCCTTGAATACTTTACTCTTAATTCGGTGACTCAACATGCAGTACTGTGGGACGCTTTCAAGGCGTATGTCTGGGGCATCTGCATTTCCAAACAAGCCAGGGTGCTACGGTCGATCCATGGCTCTGTTGCTTGACTCGAGACTGATTTGGCCCAACTAGATAATTTGCCCGACACTCCCAATGCCTCTCTTAAACGGGAAGCTCTCCTGCTAGAATTTAATGACTGTGCTGACAGGGAGGTCAGGTTACTAGGCAAACACCAAGCGGCGCGTAGATATGGAGAGGGAGATCGCCCCGGTAGGACGCTTGCCCGCCTGGTGCTCCCCCTTCGTGGAGCTGGACACGTCACTTCCATATGAAGAATGGACGACACTGTAGTGATGGACAATATGGGTATAATGACGGAATTAGTAGTATACTATAAAACTTTATATACTTCGAAACTCCCAGCCAATTTATCTCATCATATTGCTCACCAGGAGGAGGTGGCTATGGTTTGGCTCACCACCAGTCAGGCACATTTTCTTACTGAGCCTTTCACCACTGAGGAGATTGGCCAAGCAATAGACTCGCTCGGTGGCTCCAAGGCTCCAGGCCTAGATGGCCTGTCGGGGGCCTTCTATAAGGCGTTTAAGCAGATTTTGGCACCTCACCTGCTCAAGGTTTTCGCTGAATACCTCGACAGTGGCGCCCTACCTCCTACAATGCAAGAGGCAGCTATTTCCCTCTACTGAAGCACGATAAAGATCCCACTGCTTGCACCTCTTATCGACCACTCTCTTTGATAAAAAAATTCTGGCGAAGGTGCTTGCGAACAGGCTCCCGCTCCTGTTAGATCAAATTCTCTCTCCGTAGCAATCGGGTTTTATTCCGCATAGATTGACCGCACTTAACCTCAGGACCGTCTTTTTGGTATTAAACAGGGTCTCCCCCACCACACCTGCAGTGATGGCGCTGCTCGATGCAGAGAAGGCCTTTGACTCTTTGGAATGGCCATTCCTTTTCACGACACTTCATAAGCTGGGCATACCCAGCAACTTTATTACACTGATCTCCCTTCTCTATTCTTCTCCAATGGCTAGGCTTCGAGTAAACGGGTCTCTATCTGACCCTTTTCCAATTTCGCGTGGCACACGACAGGGCTGCCCGCTGTCGCCGTTGCTCTTCATAGTGGCTATGGACCCTTTGGTCAGGCATCTATAGGAGAAACATATGCATTGAAGACTTCGGTTCTGCCCTGGACCTGCTCCAGTCGATGTATGCAGATGACATACTGCTGCTTTTTATCAGAAACCCCGCTGACAGTCTGCAACCTCTCATTGACGAAATTGGCCACTTTGGCGACATGTCGGGAATAAGCATCAATTGGGACAAGTCCGTACTTTTCCCCCTTCCAGAAGCGACTATCCCTCCTGGTGGTTCCTTCTCACTCCGTTGGGCCTCGGACACTACCAAATATTTAGGAATTACGCTCCATAGAAACAAAGAACGAATAAGTCACTTGAACTATGGGCCTGCGATGGACAAGCTGGTTACGCAGGTAGATTGTTGGATACGCCTGCCGCTGTCCATAGCTGGCCGCATAGCCCTCACAAAAATGAATGTTCTCTCTTGTTTTTAATATTTATTCGCAAACATACCTATTCCTCTAATTAAGGACTTTTTTTTACAGTTACGTGGTCAATTGATCCAGCTGATCTGGGCTGGCCGTAGGCAAAGAATAGCCTGGGAAACACTTACACTTCCTTATGAGAGCAGGGGGTTTGCGGTCCCTGACTTAAACTGATACTACTTGGTCGCACAGGCCCAGTATGCATACCATTGGTTCCACCCCGATGCACGCATACCGTTTAGTAAACCCGAACAAGACTTGTCTGACCCTACCCCACTAAACGCTATCTTCCTGCAGGGTATCAGGCTAGACCCTAACGACATACAAACGCTGTCTACTACCTGTTGGGCCTGGCAGAGGCTACGCTTGCTTCTGGGCGCTGGGACTCTGTACTCACCTAAACTCCCAATAGCCCAAAACCCATGGATTCCCTCCACATCCGAAAAAATAATCCTACGCACCCTACGCAACCTGAAGCTACACACATTTGGAGATTTATTCCCGGTTGGGCACATTGTGACGCTCACCTACCTTTCTGCACACGCTGAGTTGACCTACATGGACAGATTTCTTATAAATAGGCTGCTGGGTGCCCTTCGTAACACAATCCCGTCCTTTCCAATCCCCCCTGACGAGTTCACACCTCTCACTCTATTGATAACTGATCACGACCGATCACACCTGGTCACTAAACTATACCGTGCCTGCATGACACTCAAACAGCTGGAGTACAGGGGGGCACGGCGTCAATGGGAGGAGGACCTTGGACAACCACTCACTGATAAAGAATGGGACTGTAGCCTCGAGCAAATCAAGAGAGTCTCTCCCAATCACCGACACATACTACTGCATTTAAAATGTGTTCATAGATATTATATCACGCCTATTGAACTGGCTAAATACGACCCCCTCCAAATCTTCTCAATGCCCGAGTGTCATTCATTCAATGCTGATTTTGCTCATATGACCTGGAACTGTCCGGTAATATCCACTTACTGGACCTCTATATTCCAGATGCTATCCAGCATCACCTCCACGTCATTCCTGCCTTCCCCCAAAATGGCCTTGTTGGGAATCGTCTCTGGTGTCTCTACCTGCTACCGCAGGTTTACAGCAATAACATTATAGCCAAAAGGGAAATTGCAATATGCTGGGGGGCCCGGCAACTTCCCACCAAAAAGGCCTGGTTGCACAGCATGGCATATTGTGATATGCAAACCGAGATCTACGCTACTCTGCAACCCCCACCTCCCGTCCTAAGGATATTTGGCACATATACTGTACATATTTGCGCACCCTACAGCATGATTCGACTGCCGCCTCCCCAGTATCTGTAACCACACATGGCGAGGTTCCACCCTCCCCCTCTATGCAAACCATACCGACCGAAACCTTGTGAACAACACATACATATGTTTCTTATAACTGCACCGTCTTGCTTGCCACAATTCCTCTCAATACCCTTTCGTTCTGCAATTATAGCTTTGAGAAACACTTCTTGTGAGTGCTTATGCGACTATTTTCTTATTTCCCTGACATGCTTCCCCCCCAGACCTCCCCAGTCGTAGTGTTATATATTATCAGGGCACGAGTCGGGGGTCCACGCGGGTGGACGGCGTCCCCCCACTTATTTCACAGGGGGGACGCCGTCCACCCTGCCAAGAAGTTGGGCCCCACTGATAAAGATGATGAATTCGTCCCGGTGTAATATCTAAACACCGGGACACATTCAGCAGCGCCTGCACGTTGTTATCTGCTTTCGATCGGCAACAACGTGCAGGCGGGGACGAGGCTCTCTTATTTCTAACTCCTGCTGGTTCTTAACAAAGGCCGAGTCTCAGGGGTCATCAGGCCTCCTTTTGTTCGAGACCCCTGGCTGGCAGCAGTCAGGAGCCTTGCACCTAGAAGCAAATGCAGCAGAGGAGAAACAAAGGCTCACACCTTGTTAGCACTTCACACATACTTAAGAGAGGCAGCTTTTCACTTTGTTCAGGCTCTGTTTAGGAGATATGCATGCACTGTAAGAATGTCAGATGTGTTGGTCTAGAAGAAGCTTTACGCTGACAAAAGGCAACATTGTTTTATGTGTATAGCGTACAAAAGTGTGAATCTGCTGCCTAATTCAGGAGAAGTATACTCGAAATGTGCTCCATTGTACTCATGATACACCTGCTAAATATGTATGTGAGGGCTTAAGATCTGATGTCACTTCTTGTGATGCCACTTCCTGTGATGTCACGCGCCGTGATGTCACGCGGCTTACTGATTAACTAGGTTAGTCCCCCCACTTCTTTTTTTAGGACTTGTGCCCTGTATATTATCTTTTATATCGATAGCCTTTCCTCTACTGTCTTTCATTTAAGGGGAACGGGGATTATGCAAACTGCTATTGTTTTGATGTCTTTCCACGTAGCCATGTATAACCATTCTTTTTTTTTTAATTTACATAAGCTATGAATGTAATTCGGCTCAATGCACCTCCTTTGTTCCCCTGTACCGAGGATATCAGGCTACTCTAAACGGCTCTGTATGTTCGCGTTCTTTATAAATAATAAAAATCAAATAACAAAATAAATTTAAAATAAAGGAAATTACCCTAGATCAAGCCCCTAAATTTCCTACTTAGTACAGCAACATATGAAAACAATCTCATCTGCAAGCCTGGAAAATTTACAGAGAAAAATTACACATTTACCAAACTTCCTACACTAGTGAAATCCCATTTAATTTAAAATCTACTCATTCCACTTTAACGGAGAGATCATCAATAGCAATCTTTAATTTTGTTAATTTGTAAGTATATGTGAAGGTCTAGACTCTTGGTCCATGTTCTAAATCAAATAACAATGACTAAAAATAATTTAGAGCACATATTTATGGAATGTTCTCATTGACAGAAAACAATCCAGTTTACTATGTGTTGACATTTTGCATGAAACAGTTTATTGATGCGCATCGCATTGAGGACGTTTCTTACAACAGACATTTTTGTTTGACAAAATGTAGAAAAGCATTTTCTCTCATTCTATTCAAGGTTTTCCATTTAAACATTAAAATGTTAGCTGTCTAAAGATACAGTACGAAATCGATGCAAAACAAATATTGTTTTTTTAAAAGCTTTCCATTCAACACACATATTTGTACATTCATGCTCTCTTCTTTTATTCTTCAAAAGCAAATGTGCTTCTGATGGATTGTGGATTTCAGAAAGGTTTTGGCTACATTAATAAAGGAGTTATGAAGTAGTGCTCAAAAATATTTTGCAGTGAGCTGTTTATAATACAAAAAGTACATTCTTGGGCATAGGTTACTGATATAACAATCCAAAGCAAAACATTCCTTCTTTTTCTGTGACACTGATTCAAAGTAGAAAGGTTTTCTTTTAATGCCTAAAGGAAAACATCCATTCCATATTGTTTTAAAGCAAATTCCCAGGTATTGTGCATTGACTTAAAGAAGGGATTGTGAAATACATTTGATGTAGTAAAAATACAATTTGGTACTTTTATATCTGCCAGGAGATATTTAGGAGGCAGCATGGTGTTAATATATATGGGCCTATTCACAAAAGTACATTTACAAATGTAGATGTGTAAATGTACTCTTACACTTTGTATTAACTTTACTGCTTTTGGTTATTCATCATATCCAAGTGAAAAATTACTACAAAGTATAGACTTACATGTCTCCATCCCCTCAGTTTAGGGGTGGAGTCCACATAAAATTAATTTACAGCTGTCAAGTTACTGCTAGTAAGTTTACAACCATATTTTACCTAATGCACACATAGAGGAGACCACCACAATCAGGGCAGGGATCTCTAAATCAGGAAGACCTCTGCATGGAAGGGATCAATTCTATTCCAGCAGCATAAATATTGCCCTCACTATACACACTGCTTTCTACCTCTTTGTTTTTCATTTGCTACAGGCACCACAGTCTGCCTGAGGGCTATTGACTCCACTTCTGAAGAGGAAGAGAAATTTTACTGAGGATGAGACAGACCTTGTAGTTAAATCTGTGGTAAAACACAATAAACTACTACTTTTGTTCACCCGCAGTGAAACACAAATGGCAGCCTTAAGGCAGAGATGACAGGCTCTCTGAATGCATTGTCAAGGAGGCTCGCACAACAAGGGGATATTAAGAAAAGTGGCAGGATGAGATGAGGCAAGTGAAGGAGAAATTCTCCAGGATTCAGTTGGCTCAATCTCTTCCTTGAGGGCTACCCTGCTCTCAATTCTGTCTCACCCACCTCAAGAAAGCTGTCCTTTCTGCAATGCACTCCTACCTGATATATGGACTGGCTCTTTCCAACAACACTACTGTGGTGCCAGGTTAGATTCTAATCCCTCTCACTAAAAACAAACCAACAATCACTCACCCATATCTGTCCTTCACCCATAGTTTTGAATATATATTTCTTTTATTTTTACATACATCAACTCTTTCAAATAGATTGGTTACTTTGGCTGCGGTATTAGAAGCGTACAAGGTCAACACTCATGGTAGGTTTGAACATAACCCAACAATAGAGGTGGGCGGGCCAACAAATTAACAGGGCGTGCTGAGCCAGAGCTGAGCCAAGGGTGTGACTTGGCTCTAAGAACCCATGCACGAGCTGTGCCCTGAAAGTGTTTCATGTAAATCCGCACATTAAAATGCTAGGACAGTCTTTTTATTTACGGAGCCTCTACCACTAGAGCGGAGACTCTGCAGTCATAAAGATACTACTTGTAAAATTAATTTGCGAATAGCAAAACATTGTAAATTTACACAGAAGTTTAATTTTACATTTGTGAATCAGACCCAATACGTTTTTGTACAGCTTGTATTCTGAACTCAAGTGTCTGAAGGTGCTTTCATATGTGGTAATGAAGAAAATGGAGGTTCCTGGAAATAAAATATATGCCTAAGATCACACAATTTGGTTCAGCGCGCAAGCTGGGATTAACCCCTTGCCTTCTAGATTCACTTTGTAAAATAAGCCGCTAGATGGGCATCTATTTGTCTCTTTTTTTTCCTCAAATGTTAATGCTTTGCTTTAAACTCTGTGTATGAGGATAGAGCGAGGGAGGAAGGCAGCCTGGCTCAAGATTTCAGTAGATCACTCTCCTCTATCCAGCTAGACACACAGGTATGTCCTTATCCTAACTTTGTCAATACAACAATATTAGGGATTTCTATCACTTGGTTTGTTAAATCCTAACACTATGCATTTTATAATGGCATAATTGTAGTCAAATCTAACCTTGAAATTTAAATTTTTTAACTTTTGCATACTAATATACTTTCTTTTTTTACATTTAGTACCCTGTTTTGTTGTCCCATCCACCACATGCTGCAACATCTACTTCTACTCCTAGACTGGCTCTAACTCTGCTCCATTTATTCACAACCCCAAAAGGGAATCATCCGGTTAGAAATTGAGTTCCCATCCTGATTACTCACATTCCAATTCCAATAATTTACACCTCTATGAGGAGTCAATTGAGTATCAAATAATTCTCATCAGGATTGCACAACTTCCAATTCCAAACTGTCCTTCCACTCTCACAGAAAACCCTTAAGGCTAAATAAATGGAGAAGAGTATGGTGCTATACAATTTTGAATTGTGGGGCAGAGTTGCATGGACACCCTTTTGGGGTGATGTGTATGGAAGACGAAATGCCTCATAAATGTCAATTTGAGTACCACAAAGATTTATTTTTTGCACTGAGATTTCATGCCATCAAAATGCATAGTGGAGTAATAGTTATTACTTTTTTACTCAAGTTTTTAACATTATTTGCTGTGAATTTATGTGGGAGATTGTATATTTTCATTTTTGTTCTGAAGAAGGTGGCAACATACCATCAGTTTCACCGAAACGCGTTGGCATACATTTTATATGCAGGATCCGCCTGACATTGTGATATGTATACTTTTAATGATCATAGCGGACTTGCACCACTTTGAATAGATTTATGTGTATTCTCTTGCGCTTTCTCCCTTTTTAAACTTATTTGTGATTGTGATATTTTAATTGTTATAATATTTCTTGTGCCGTATTGTGGGGAGGGGGTTAATGAATGTATAATTGAGACCGTGTAATGTGAAGCCTCCTCTGTATGTACACAGTGCTTTTTAATATACACAAGAACAAGGTGGGGAATGACGACTGTATGGTAATGTACATGAGCAGTTTGGAATAACGGATCCCTGTGTGGTAACCAATATGAAATTAAAACTCTGTGCAAACTTAATATCGATGTGGTGCGAATATATGACGGCAGACCTTTGTGGTATGATAAAAGGTTGATGATTTCATGTTTGAAGACCCTTAGGTGATTTATTTGCTTTCCCAAGGGGAGAATTGATATCACTTTTGACAATATTAAAACTATCCTTGGCATAATGGTGTCTATACATCATATACTGTGAGTATTCTTGAGATAACTGTGGCTAACAAATAGAAAGTTGTGGCTGTGGCCCAATGATTCCTAACATAATCTATTCCTGCCATTTGTGACATAATTGTGTCTACAGCTGCTATAATTCTGATGAAAAATCTTGACATATAGTGGTCATCCCTAGAATCTGCTGCTGATGACAAATGGGTAGGCAGTAGCTGTCCGTTTATGACAGTGGTAGATGTGAGTGCTTAGTGAAAATAACAAGCTTTTTAGAGACCAAATATGTATTTACTAAAAAAAAGAAAATTGGCATTTTGGGACAAAAATACAGTTTTTGTGTTGCGAAAGTGATAAGCTTCTATTTTGGAAAACTGAGCTTATTTATACATAATAGTTCGATATTTCACTGTGAAATGTTTGTAATTTCAGAAGCTGGTAAACTATGTTTTAGACAAACCAATTACAATTATTAAATGTATTTGAAACTTGATATTTGAGGTATTTTTCCAGCTGAGATTTCAAGGCCTATAAATGATTTTCGTTGCTCTTATGGCTATGTTTGTGAGAGCTTCCTTTGTAAAGATTGGACCCCAAATGGAAAGATGTTCGTTAGATGCAGGAAAGAGGTTTAAGCAAAATAAATCACCTTATGAAACATTTACCAAAGAGTTTAATTATATAATAATTCAACTCTATTTGGATAAATGGAAGAAAGAAAGGTCTTAATTTCACTGAGCAAAAAGAAATTTAAAATGGACAAGCATACATTAAAAAGTCAACGTTTTATGGCAAACTAATTTTGAAATAATATTCATTAGTGGTGGTCAGACTGTTTCTAAGGACTCCTGAACTCAACATAGCTGGTTAGCAGGAATATAGAACCTTTAGTCTAAGAACAATACAATGTTGGTCATGTGAAAATAATAGAATTAGAACTCCGATCTTCTGGTTCAAATGTCACCATTTAGCTACTACTTCACATCATATATCATTTATATATGCTTAGTTACTGCATGGTTAATTGCTTTCGGCATAATAAATTGCTGTTCATAGGGATGGGTGTCCAACATTTCAGTAAAAGTAAGTGAAGTCTTCAAATGCCGCTATGCATCATATAAAATAAAAAGACATGCCAGGAAACATGGAGTTCAGACAACGTGCTGACAGGTGACAACCTTAGTTCCCTCGTCTCTTCCTCCTCAAAATTCCTTTATTATTTATTTTTTTTATTTTGAAGGTTTTATATAGCGCGAACAAGACCCTTGCGGGTATCAGAGCGCTTTACACGGTAAATATCGCAGATACATAGGCATATGGTAAATAACATATAGTTCCATAAAAATCACGGATAATAGAACCAACATATCGAAGATACATAGGCATATGGTAAAGACATATAGTTCCATACAAATCAAGCATAGTATAATCACAGTAACGAAGATACATACAGGAATAGTAAATAATATATAGTTCCATATAGATCAAGAATAGAGTTGTATAATCACAGCAACCCATGCTCAAGTGAGCTTAGCCATGAGAAGGGATTTCACTTCTTTTTTGAAGGATGCAGTAGAGGGATTACGTCTAGTTTCTGGGGGCAAAGCATTCCAGATCCTGGGCGCCATCCCCGAGAAGGCTCGGTTGTATGTTTTCTTCTTGTTGTATCTTTGTGGTTTCAATAAGAGGTTATTGGCACTTCTGGAAGCTCTGTTGCCACATGAAGGCACCAGTTTATGTGCCAGATAGCTGGGAGTGTTGTGATGAATGGCTTTATGCGTCATGCATGCTATTTTTAGTTGAATTCTGGCTTCGAAAGGTAACCAGTTAAGGGATCTTAGGTCTGGGGATATGTGGGAGTTTCTTTTGGAGCCAGTAATAAGTCTAGCTGCTGCGTTGATTGAAGCTCTAAGAGGGGCCATTGAGGATCTGGGTAGGCCGCAGAGAGAGACACTCCCATATTCCAATCTTGGGATAACTAGAGCTTGTACTGCCAGTTTGAAGTCCTTTTCAGGCAGGAAAGGTTTAAGTTTTCTCAAAGTATTCATCTGAAAGTTTGCTCCTTTTGTTGCGGTGCTGATGTGTTTCTGCATATTGAGATTTCTGTCCAGCGTTACTCCCAACGATTTCGCTGAGTCAACGATAAGAGGTTGGCAGTTGAGTGCTGTTAAGTGTTTGATCCAGTCTTGAATTATGGGTACTTGGGCGGGAGGAGCGATTAGGAGGAATTCGGTTTTGAGGGTATTCAGTTTTAGATGGTTTTCGGCCAGCCAGGTCTGAGTTTTTCCGAGAGTTGTGTTGAGAGATTTGATGTCTTCTAGTGATTGGATCTTTAGGTATAGTTGTGTATCGTCTGCGTACATATGGTATTGTACGTTAGAAGAGTTAAGAATTTCAGTGAGTGGTTCCATGAATAGATTGAAAAGTGTCAGAGAGAGGGATGATCCTTGTGGGACTCCTAAGGTGACTGGGACGGGTTTGGACAGGGAATGGTTAACCTTGATTCGTTGCGATCTGTTTTGGAGGAACGAGGTAAACCAGTTTAGAACTGATCCGGATAGTCCCATTCTGTGTTTCAGAAGGTCTAGCAGGTTGTCGTGTTTGACGGTATCAAAGGCAGAGGAAAGGTCGAGCAGGATAAGTAAGCAGGCTTCGTTCTGGTCTAGGATTTGTAGCGCATCGTCAATTATGTGGGTCATGGCTGATTCGGTGCTGTGTCCTGCACGGAAACCTGATTGGAATTTGTTGAGCAGGTTGAAATGGTTTATGTGTCTTACAAGCTGGAGGTGTACACATTTTTCTAAGAGTTTGGCCAGGGTAGGGATGTTGGATATAGGGCGGTAGTTATTTAAGTCCGCTGGGTCAACCGTTGGCTTCTTTAGGATGGGGGATACCTGCCCGGATTTGAGGATATCAGGGATGGTTCCTTGAAGGAGGGAGGTATTTATAATCTTGGTCCAAAGAGGCAGTATCAGCGGGATGAAGTCTTTTATGCAGTTTGCTGGGAGAGGGTCAGTGAAGTGATTGGCAGGATTCAGAGCCGTGAGCATTTTGAGTATAGTTTCTTCATTATAAGTATTGAAGGATGACCAAGATGCATTATTTTTTAGGTCGAACTTTGGTGAGCTCCGGTGAGGGGCTCCTGAAAGGGATGATGAAGAGTCAATATGTGTGTCAGTAAGTGTGATTAAATCGTTGAGTAGGTCCTTCTTTATGTTTTCGGTCTTCAGAGTGAAGAAGGAGGCAAACTCTTCACAGTTGGTAGTGAGCTTGAGTTAGCTTGGGGGAGGTGAGGTGCATCCTTAGATTGTGTTTTGATTAGCTCGAAAAGTTTTTGGGGACGATTCTTGGCCTGGTCTAATTGATAACTGAAAAAGTCTGCTTTAGATCGTCTGATCTTTCTGTAGTAGGCGTTTCTCTTCCTTCTTAGCATCTTGAGGTGGTTGGCGGATGGAGCCGATCGCCATCTACGTTCAATTAGTCTTAAGGATCGTCTGTCCTCATTGAGACTTCCATCGTACCAGGGTTTTGAGTCTTTTGTGGAGACTCTCTTTAGTTGAAGGGGGGCGACCTTGTTTAATATCATGTTCATGGAATTGAAGCAGTGGTTGGGGAGGTCTTGAGCATCCGATAGGCCTTCTGGGGGAAGAAGGATGTTGGAGCTGGAGGTTGTGCTTATGTTAGAAGCAATGTTTCTCAGATCTCTCTTCCATACTTTAGATCTTGTGGGTTGAGCCAAATTAAGTTTCACTGTTTCATTGATGAAGAAGGTGATGATATGATGGTCGTACCAATCACATGGATGGATCATATCTAGCTGAATGGAATCTGCTTTAGAGATGACTAAGTCAAGGATGGCTCCTTTATCATGTGTGGACCTTTTGCATATTTGGGTGAGGTCGAAGTCCGAGAGGAAGTTTTTGAGACTATTGACCGCTGAGTCATTGGGGTCATTCCAAAGGAGATTGAGGTCTCCGAGAAATATTTGGGTATTTTGATGTCCGGCATTAGTAGAGACTATGTCCATGAAATGCTCGATGAAGGTGAGGTTATCAGCTGGTGGATGATAGAGAGTGTGCAGAGAGCAAACTGGTTTGCTATTGCTAGTGATGTCTAAGCATATGTATTCGCAAGAGGGGAATACTTGAGATTGGGATCGGTTCACTGAGAGATTGTTCCGGTGAATGCAGGCAATGCCACCCCCTGGCTTGTCAATTCTGTCTAGTCTGATGATGTCATGGTTTGGGGGTACCAGTATATCAAGGATGGGCGCAGAAGATTCATTTAACCATGTTTCGGTCAAAATTAGTAGGTCCGGCTCTTGTGTAAGTATGAGGTCAGCTAAGTCAGCTGCATGTCTTGAGGCAGATCTACAATTTAGTAGTATACATTTAAGACGGGGCTTGATGAGGGAAGAGTTGGGTTCCTGAGTAAGGGGAACTTGTCTAAGATTGTTTGCGACTATACCTCTGGGATTATGTGTAGTGAGTCTGTGCGTATTGGAAGGAATAGTTTGGATTAGTGAATTTTTGGGGAGGTTGTCTGGAAGCATGGTGTTGCGGTTAGGTTGTGGAAGATCATAGGAGCGTAATAGGGAGAGTAAGTCTTTCTCCGATAGAGGATTGGTCCTTCGGATTGGGCGGGTTGAAGTATTGTGGAGAGGAACTGATCTCCACCTAGGGGGCAAATGTTTCGAGGTGACTTCTGAGTGGTTGGTGTGGAAGTTTGTCTTGGTTTCTCGTGCCGATCTATTGTTCAAGGGAGGAACAGATCTCCACCTAGGGGGCAAATGTTTCGGAGTGACTTCTGAGTGGTTAGTGTGGAAGTTTGTCTTGGTATCTCGTGTCGCTCTATTGTTCCAGGGTTGGCGAAGAAAAACTTCACATAGAGCTTGTAGTTCTTCTTTGAGTTGCCGTAGCATAATTAGAATCTCGTCAAGTCCAGGGTCTGGTGTAGGTGGTAGCGGGATTGGTGATTGTATTGTGAGTGTGGGAGGTGTGCTTGCATCCTGTGGGTAGTATGTGGGAAGCACGTGTTCTGGATTGTTGTGTACCATCCTGCCTGGTTCCTTATCCAGATCAGGGAGGGGTGGACTGGTATGAAGTGGCGATGTAAGAGTCGCAGGGGTGTGCGGTGTGGATGTGGTCGTGGGAGTATTGGTTTTTCAGGTGGCAGGGTTGGCATTGGGGGGAAGTATGTCCATTCCAGGTGAGAGTGCTGAGTCTGGGATGGGTGTAGATGCTGGTAGTGTAATAAGGGGGGAGTGTATTGGAAGGGAATCGTGCAGGGAGGAGAGGGTAGACGTAACATTAGGGGGGGTGATAGGCTGTGTGCTGGGGGTGGGAGCCGCCTGGGAGGGGGGGTGGGGTTTTATCACTTTATCCCTGATGATGGGGAAGATGTTGTCCAACAGGTTTAAGCTACGGTCTGATGATTGCATGAGGATGATTCCATTGTGATAGATGGTGATGGTTGCTGCGGCTTTGTAGATTGGGGAGGGGGAGATGGAGATTGTGAAACCATGTGCAGTTTTCCTGGTGGAGGAGATCGTGAAAAGAGCAAGGAAGGCTTTCCTCCATTGCGCTCTTCTTTTGGTGTAGAAAATGATGTCGGTGGATATGTGCCCCTTGTTTGTTGAGAAGTAGGGGTCCGAGATAGGGGTTTCGGGGTGTAATTTTAACAAATTGTGTTTAAAGCGTTTGGCTGTTTTTTTCGAAAAGTTGGTGGGGTAGTTAATGGTGTAAGCATGTAAGCCTGTGCGTTCCATAGTGGGGTTGGTGCTTGTTGGTGTGGGGTAGAGTGATATGGGGCGTTATGTGTGGTTGTTGGATTGGGACCGTAGTGGGGGCCTGTGCTGTGAAGGGGGGCTGGGCTTGGCAAGGTGGGGGGTATTTGTGAGATGGGGGAGGTGATGGAACAACGGGGGTGCTGGTGTAGGCTAAGGGCAAAGGAAGGGAGGGTGGAGTAGGGGCTGATTCAAATTTAGGGGTGAGTCGCTGCAGGCGAGTGATAGATGGGGGGTTGGGTCAAGAAAAATATAAAATAAAATAAGGTAAAAATAGGAAATGAAAATTCTCACCTGTGTGCATGTGGAGAGGGAAATCGGGGGTGTTAACTAGTGACGAACAGGGGCTAGTCCACTGTAAGGGAGTCAGTCCAAGATGGCCGCATCATTAGTAGTGGATATCAAAACCAACAAGGTAGTCCTATGTCTCTTTCCATTAGCTGGGCCAAACAGGTAGTCGTCCTGTTTCAGTTTCTGTGATTCTGTGTGTGCTTTGTCCTTTTTCAATTCCTAAGTTGTCTGCTTCCTGGGAGGATCGGTGTCTCTTCCTGCCAAAACAACAGGCTAAAAAGCAGACCCCAATTATTGGTGATGTTGATTAGTAGAGGCCGCCATTTTGCAGGCATCGAGGTAGATGCTGCCCGTTAGTTCAGAGAAGATGAACCTTCCAATAAATTCCCCAGTAAGAAGATGCGGGGTCCTGAAATGTGGAGTGGCAGCATGCATTTGTGCAAGTGCGGCAAAATCAACGAGCACGCAGCCCCGATGTGTAGATGATCTCGCCGCCAAACATACAGCATAAACATGCATAAACGCTGTCGATCAGGCAAAAGCCCAGACCGTCCAAGCCGCTCCCGATCCAGAACGGACGGCTGTTTCACTTGATTTTAATTGGCACCGTGCCCGTTGGGGGCGGAGTCGGGCAAAGGGCTTCGTCCGGGGAAACCCTTGTGAGGTCGGCTTGTTCAGTGCAGATAGGTCGTATTACTCGTTACATGCGAGTGAACTCGCAGAGTGCTCAACATGCGGACAAGCTCCGCTTCTCCTATCCTTCCCGATTGGAACTGCACTCAAGGAAAGCCCCAATGTGAAGGGCCCCGGCATAGCCAACAGTACGCTCCGTGCGGAATGGCTCCGCTCCTCATATCCCTCCTGAACTGTTTACAGGAAAAGCCTCCGTGAGCCGGGTCCCGACGCAGCCACGGAGAGCTCGGCGTGCGGACCAGCTCCTCCTCTCCTCAAGTCCTTTCCCGGACCGTATTAGAGAGAGGCCCCAATGAACCGGGCCGCAAAGCAACTGGCCTGGATAGAATACCACTCGCTGTCTCGAACCTCTGCAGCCCTTTATTATCTTAATTAATTCTGAGTCCCTGTGCTGTCCTCATCTTATCTTTTCACTCATTCTTCTTTCTTTCCCTTACCTTCTATTTCTTCCTTCTTCACCTTCTTCTCTCTCCTACCTTTTCTTCCTTATTGCTTAATTTTACTTGCTGACAAGACTTGCTCATATTCCTCTATCTTTTCCGTGCCTTGTCCATTCCCTCTTTTCCTTTCCCCCTCTTGTTCCTTCCTTCCCTCCTTCCTTATATACCCACTCAGTGTCATTTTTATTTTTGGAGTTACCAATAGCATGGGGCGGAGACACAGGGTGAGAGGCAATTTTGCATACATATCATTGTCCTAATTCAAAAGAAACATTGACATTGCCTTATTTGAGTTTAATATGGCTGCCGAACAGCTAAGTCATACTATTGTAGTAAAGTTTACATAAAAAAAGAAAAACAACATAGTAATTAGCCATCCTCGTGCCTTTGGTCCTTTGGCTGTCATAATCTGAAAGAGGTATATCACGGAAGTCTGAACTGCGGAGAATTTGGGACATCGCCATGGTGGTGCTCCCCACTCTATTCTCCCTTTTAACGTAAGTCATGAGTGGTTGCCATGTCTTGTCAAATTTATACATTTGGTTGTGAATTATAGCTGAAAGTTTCTCCATCGCGTATATAGACCAGACTCTCCCCCACCTCATATTGAGTGTAGGGGTGCTTGGTGATTTCCCTATATGGGCTATACTTAGGCGAGTGGCCAACAGGAGGTGGGTAATCTGTTTTCCAAACGGGGTGGTCATAGGGTAGGAGCTCTGGTCGCCAGGATATCCCAATAGCAGCACTAGTGGCTTTTGTATGTCCTGACAGAAATCTTGGAGGCAAGGGCATAGCCACCATGTGCGTAACAACTTAGGTGCCGCACTCCCTGCAATCCTTCCAGTACAGGTCCGAACTGCCAAGCATCTTGGGTAGTCTCGTAGGGGGAGGTACCATTGTGTCAGCAACTTGTAAGCATTCTGTTTGTGGTGAAGACACATAGAGGACTTTGCGGCCCTCTGCCAGATATTGTTCCACATGTTTTCAGGGATGTCAGTCTCTAGATCTCTCTCCCATTTGGTCGTATAAGCATGCGTCTTGTGGGGGCAGAGCTCCAGAATGTATTTGTCGAGCCATAACATGCTTGTGTGCCTCATGTTGGTGCTAAAAAGGGATTCAATGTGGGTCTCCTCTCTACACAACTTATCTTGAAGGTGCCTCCCTCCCACCCAATGAAGAGCTTGTGTCAGCCTAAAGTGATCTCTACTGCCCAACATACTGTGGTTGTAAGTTTTCATAATTAAAAAATAGTTTTAAGAGTGGGGAATTTCCTTGATTCCAGGCACGAAATCCTGGATCTGACCTTCCAGGGGGGAAGTCAGGGTTGTTGAGTAACGCTGTAAGGGGAAATGGTAGATGGGAAAGCCTTTTTGGAGAGGATCGATTGCCATTGATTTAATAGATTTTTTGTCATTGGGAGAAAGGATTTGGGATCCTGTTCAGGTGGAGGATGGGATACCTAGCAAATTTTGGAGTGGGATGGGAGATAATACCTGTTCGACCTGTATCCAGGGCTTATGGTCCCGGTTGTAATTACAATCTAGGGTTAGGTGTATCTGCGCTGCTGATATAAGTAATAACATCAGAGAAACCCAGAACTACCTCCACCGTGGATTGTGAAAAAGTCACAGGTGCAGCTCTTGGGGATTTGCCCTGCCATACAAAACCTAGCATCTTTTGCCTAATTTGTTTCTGTGTTGATCTGGGTATTTAGCCTGCCCATCCATAAGATATTGAGCTGCCTTGTCGCTAAAGGTCTTTAAAGCGGGCGCTAAGTAAGGGTAAGATATTGCTGTTGTATAGTGACTGGACGAGAAACGTTTTATGTCACAGTTAATAAGGGCTATTGGCCTGTAAGATGTGCCCGCTATGGAATCTTTGCCTGGTTTGAGGAGGAGGACAAGGGGGGATTCCCCCATTGTATCTGTCAACTTTCCTGTCATCAAAAAGGGGTTGAAAACCTTTGCCAGGGGTGTGACTAACAGAGAAACATATGTCTTGTAGAACGTGGCTATAAATCTGTCAGGCCCTGAGGATTTCTTTGAGGGCAAGTATTTTATCACTTTGCGTACCTCATGTGAGGAAATGTCATCTTCTAAGGACTGGAAATTATTTTCTAAGTCTGGGGGGATAAAATTTCTAAGATACTCATCTTGGGACAATGCATCAAGATCCTGGCGCTGGAATAGAGCAGAATAGTAGTGGTGAATAGTAGTGGTGAAAGACAGCCTGGATCTATGATTTCTCTGAGAGTACCCGACCATCTTCAGATTTTAGAGTTTTGACATGATTCTTGTGGTGGCCTGGCGGAGTTTATAGGCTAATAGCCTGTCTTCTTTGTCGCTCTTTTCATAATAGGTTTGGTTGATATATAAGAGTTTCTTTTCTGCACCCTTCATATGTAAGTGTTCCAATTCTCCTCTGATTCTGCGCAAGTCCATCATGGTTCTGGTGGATCACCCCTGTTTGTGTCTCAACTTGGCTAGAGAGAGCTGCTGTTCCAGGTCAGCTCTTGTTTGTTAGGCCAGGTGTTTAAATGTAGCTATATGTGAGATTAGGTCTCCTCTGAATACCGCTTAAGCCACATCCCACAAAATGGATAGATTGACCTCGTCTGTGTCACTCTCCACAAAATGGTGTTCTGTCATGTCTCTGATGGGATCTCTGTGGGTGGGGTGTCACAAGGCCACTTTGTTCATCATCCAGGACCTTGGAAAGGGTTTTGGTGGGGTTGTGGGGATTATTCAGAGCCAGATAGATGCATGGTTGGAGAGTGGTTTGACGTCAATAGACCAGTCAATCAAACTGGATAAGTAGGATCTGGAGGTTAGGAAGTGGTCAATGTGGGAATAAGTCTTAAGTAAATATGAATAAAACATGTAATCCTGCTCAGCAGGATGGTGGTGATGCCACACATCTACCAATTTAAGGTCTATGAGCTCTTGGGACATGGAGGGTGGTGGTTGAGTATTGGTGTAACCCAAATGGGAGTGGTCTAATGAGGGGTTGAGTGCCGTATTAAAGTCACCTCCCATTATTATTTTGCTGGAGGCTAATTGGGTGAACCTTGGAAAAAGATTAGAATAGAAGTTGTCTCTGTCCTCGTTACTGCCATACAGAGAGATTATAGTAAGCAGGGTCAAGGCTGAAGTCCCATGAATGCCCACCTGGCAGCCTCGCAATCCTTATATGTGTTTTCGACCCGAAAAGCAAGGTCTTAATGAAGAAGTATGGCCATCCCCTTGTTTCGCATTATTCAATTAAATTGTGTGGGGGTACCAATAATTTGGAGTCGACCAATGAACAAGGTGAGTTTCCAGTAATAGTTCCACGTTGACTTCTTTGTTTTTGAGCCATTGTAGCAATACAATGTGCTTAAACGAGGAGTTGAGGCTCTGTATATTAATCGAAACCATGGTCAGGGGTGTCATGGTGGAGGTGTGCGCATCCTCATCGTGAAGTAGTTCTTTATCAATGGTGATCTGTGAGAGAGTGAGATCCCAAGGACTCCTATCGGTGATGGCTAGCTGAACTTGGGACGTGAAGGCTATGTCTGTTGGCTGCCATATGTCTCATGCAGGTAAGGATAGTTTGTGTCCCCATGTAGGAGACAGGTTGGGTTAGATTGTGTGAACAGCACTGGGGATCCTGGGGAGGGAAGAGGGGAGAATGTGAAGTCCAAATGAGGGCTAGGATTGTTGGGTGTAACAGTGAAGAGCATTGAGGTAATGGTCAATCATGTAATCAGACGAAAGGTATAGGGGGCTGGCTCCACGTTTGGTAACAAAAAGCCTTCCCCCATCCCTGGAATGTTCGAAGTGCCATTACCAGCACACAGCAAAATCAGCCATGTGCAAGCAGCAGTCCTATAGTCATAAGCCACCAGCTGTCTCATTTCAGAGCTGGTCATCTTCCCCAGAGCACAGTAGATGTTATTATTTGTCTTTTTGCCCACATAGTTTTCAAGCTGCTTTACGTGACGAGTGCAGCGACTGGAATCGCCAGGCTCCTGTAAGCCCCTATCCACCTGGTGCTTATCTTTGTATGTGAACAGGAGTCGGAATGGGCAGGCCCAGGAACAGCATATATCTTTTCTATCTGGAGATGTTGCACAATTTCTTGCAATTCTTTTCATTTTGTCAATGTATTGACAGAGACATCTTGAAAAAGTGAGATGGAGTGTCCTTGAAACATTAAGGATTCTTGTTGGCGAGCTGCTATTAAGATATTCTTCATTTGGAAATAGTGAACTCGGGTGAGCAATGACATGTCGGGGGCCAGGTTACGTTGTTGCTGGTAATCTGAGTAGACCCTGTGGATACGGTCCCGGTGGACAGGGGCATCTTTCGGGAGCTGGAGTAGGTGCAAAAAAAGGGCCTGGAGGTGGACCTCGAGATCCGGGGCTAATATTGTTTTTGCAATGCCTCTAATACAGATATTGTTGCAGTGAGATTGGTTTTCTAGGTCATCAAGCTTATCCAGCAGTGAGCGTTGTTGACATTCCAATGCTTCTATCTGTAATGTGAAATCCCTATTCTCCTGGGTTTGATCCATCACAGTAGTCTCTATTTGGTCCAAATGTGACTCCATATGTCATAGAGATTGATCAAGGTCAAATATAGCTCTATTGAAATATTGTCTGAGAGAACTGATGTCTTTGAGGAACTCCGTGAGAAGTGTGTGGATATCATCTGGTGGACAGTGCTTGGGTGTCTGGGCCCTCGCTGTCTTTGTGTATTGAGGACAGTTGCTGGTCTGGTTTCTAGAGCATATCTTTTATTAAGAAGGGTCTGGGAGTCTTCGTTTTTGAGGCTGCCATGAGGGTCAGCCCCTGGAGTGACTCCCTGATGCTAATCGTTCAAATAGGGGCCTTGCCGTGTTCAGGGGGGTAAATTTGCACACTCCTACAGATTGGGTCGAGGCTAGCTCCTATATTCCCTTGCAGCTCACTCTGTTCTTCTACAAAGCCCTAGTCTCTTGAAAGGTGTGTTCTAGGGTCGGACCCCTAGTCTTCCTCTTTTGCCCTCTATTGGTTTGTCCCAGGGAGTGTGCCCCTGCCCTCGTAACTGTTCTCCCGGGGGGTGCACTAATCTTTTATCCTTGATTGTTCTTCTGTATGTAGTTTGTTTAGGTATGCTACTCTTGGCTTCGATGTAGTGTGGGGGGGGTCACATTCCCCCTCCTAGCCCCACCGCTTGTCTTCCTTGGTGGATTGTGGTTGTTGATCGGGCCCCTCAGCAGCTTCTGATGCTGCCTGGCCTCTGTCCAGCCCGGCTTCACAGGCTAGAGGCATGTACTACCTTTCATATGCTGGGTGCACCCACTTGTCTGCTCTGGGGTTGTGGGGGGGAGAATTGCTCACAGGGCATCCTGTCTGTTCCCAGGCTTTTTGGGGCAGTATGAAGTGGGTCTTCTAGCTGCTCACCTGAGGGGCCCCTGCTCATATTGCTAGCATTGTCACAGGGCAGGCCCAGTAGGGATCCTCCCAAAGAAGCCGCAGGATTCGGGTCTCACACCCCTCAGCCGGCCCTGCTTAAGTTGACCTCACGGGTCAGCAGCAATCTGTTCTTGAGGCCGGGGTATGCCCTACCTCTGGTCTGTCGCAGGAGCCACCACGTTCTCCAACCTATTTCAGGACTGGACTGGCTGTCCTGATGGCTGGCGGTTCCTCCGGCTGCCTGCTAGAGTGCCCCTCTCCACTTGATGATACTGGTCACAGGGTGGACTCAGATGGGGGTTGAGCCAAATTGGTGTCCCCACCGGATCCTTCATGACATTTTACAGGACTTGCAACTGCCACGCTGCAGCTCCTGCGGCCATCTTCCTCGCGGCCCCTAAGTTGCAGCTCGCCCAGGTCCAATTTTCAGATCTCCAGCCTCTCGGCTTCTTGGTGTTGACCCAAGGGGGCCCTTCACTATTAGGCTGTGTCACCCTACTCAGATATATCATTTGAGAGGGTTATCAGGCTCAGTGTGCAGAGCTCGGGTAGACACGTCTTGCCTGGCCTCCTCCCTAGCCACACCCTTCCACTCAGTGTCATCTTAAGGATTTTGGGGCCAGAGGCAGCAAATATTTCGGGGCCCCTATTCAGGGCAGCTAAATTGTATTGCCTATTTTATGCCAATTCATGTCTCATGATCCCAAACAAAATAGAATTCTATGTAAAACGTTCAGATACAGTATTAGGCAAAAGTAAACTATAAAGTTCTCTTTACGGGGCCCCTTAGAAGGTGGGGTCCTTGGGAAAATGCCCACTTTGCCCATGTCTTACAACACCACAGGACCCTCTTCACTTTCCATCTCTTCTGTTTTCTCTCTTCGTTTAGGAGGTCATTGACATGGCAGAGCACAGCTCAAGTTAAGTGTGGTGTCTCTTTAGAAAATTGTTTATACATATAGAGATTTGCAACATGCATATGTTACATATATCTGTTGGCAATCAAACAGAGGCAATCATAAATGACAATTTTTATGGGGGCTGCTCGATCTCTAATCCTTTGGGGATAGATAGAACATCAATTATTCAAATTCAGATTCAAAATAACTCTTGTCTTCAACTCATACAATCTGTGGTGTTGCCCTCCACATGTTGACTATGGGCGTTATTCAGAGTTTGCAAGAATGGGTACTCCACCACATATGGGGTGTAGTACCCTGTCCATTAAATTAATGGTCCGCCGGTTCTATTGAGATTCAGGCAGACCATCATGCTTCTGATGGTGGTGTCCCCACTGGCTTTGCTGTTGGAAACCATACACAGATGGCCCAATGGAATTGAGGGTTACAAGACAAGAAGTATGCAGTTCGTAAAGAGGTGTCTATGCCTACCAAGAGGGGGGTATTCATTTTAGGAGCAAGGGCCCTCACACACCCCAAGGGGTGTCATGCTTCATCATCGGGCAGCTACTCATTGGGCCGGCGTTCCATATCAGCAGGATGAGGGGTAGGTCGGCAAGCCCAATGAGCACCGACAACTGACCGTCAGTACACAAGTGAGCGTCCATTCTGGCCCATATGATTGGGGCCCCTAGACTTTGTGATTAGGTCTCCCCAGAAAGTATTCTATATCTATAACATGGATTTAGGGTATGGTATTATTTACATGCGCGAATTTACCATCCCTACATGAGTAGATAAGGATTCTTTGGTCCTAATTAAATGGCATGATCCTTTGGATAATAATAGGCATGAAACCCGTTGACCCCCATTTTTTTCAAATACATTAACTAGGGCTGGAGTGGATCATTATATCCACCTCTCACCTTGACTTTTGTTGTTTTTTCAATCATAATAACGGAACCCAGTGAATAAAGAGCCTTTTGGATTCCTTTCGTTATTTTTATTAGCACATTCTCTCTCCACATCTACTCACATTTAGCCACTACATCCCCCACAAGACCTCAAACTTCACATCGGCAAAAAGAAAAGAACTCCGGCAAAGAGCCCCCTCGTGGGGCCTGTTGGGCATTGCAGCACCGGCCCAATGAGGAGCTGTCCAATGATGAAGCATGACAACCCTTGGGGTGTGTGAGGGTCCTTGCTCCTAAAAGGAGCACCCTACGGTAGGCCTAGACTCCTCTTTAGGAACCGCATACTTCTTGTCTTGTAAGCCTGAGACAGGGGCGCGTATGCTGAACCTTTTTCTAGCCCCCCGTCCCCCACTGTTTGTGTCCAATGGAATTGAGGCCATCGGTGTAGGTAAATCAGATCATCCACCATATTTAGAGCCGGTCGAGATGGCCTGGCAGTCCCGAATAGAAAACATTAAAAATGACTCCCGGACACTGGGAGGAAACACCTAGGGTGTAATGGTCATTAACTTTTTGTTTTACAATCACAAACCGCCATTTTAGGAGTTTGTTTTGGAAAGCAAAAAAATGTAATGAGGGTCCGCCTGGAATCAAACTTGTTACACCAAAAATGTTTTTTAGGTGTATTCATCCATTTCTGTGGTGGAATGGTGCAATCACAATAAGACCTATGTTCATATATGTACTGCTGGTTCTATTGACTGGTACAGAAATAAGATGAGGTTAAGCTCTGCCCAACATAATTTAACTGATCAGCTCAATGTGCACATCAGAACATGTCTTTACAAGCTTGTCTCTTCCAATCAATCATCGTGGGGACTTTAATTAAAGTCTGCCTGTTTAAAAAACTTTTTAGTATGTTGCAAGTGCACAAAAACTACTGAGTGAGTGAATGGGTGTTTGAGGGTAGGGAAGTGACAAGTTTACTGCCTTGAGCATTGGCATAGGGAGTGCAACCTGGTTTCAGTCTTTTAGGTGGTTGATAGGACTCCCTTGCTAGTTTCCTTAGAAAAGGGAAGGGTGGAAATACCTCTCTCTCAGTGAAATCCACAGGTTTCATTGCAGTAGAAGGTCTCATCCTCCATTTCCTTGATTCCCTCCTCTGTTTTTGAACATGAAGTTGTATCAATTCTTTGGGAGACTCCATCTGTGGCCTCTACTGTGGATCCTCTTCATCCTGTAATGGCTAAACCTGTTTTCTCTCTTCTAGTACCTTACCTAATCTCCCTTTTCAATCTTTCTCATTCCCCTGGATATTGGCTTCTCCTTTCGAAACAGCAACCCTACTTCCTCCCCTAAAGAAACCTTTACTTGAGTATAATGATTTCCTTAATTTCAGACCAGTTTCCCTTGTCCTCCTCTCTCAAAGATTTTGAATTTTTTTTCCCTTTCACAAATCTCAGCTTTTGTCCAGGAACCCAATCATGTATCAACTGTGTGGTTTTTTCCCAGGCCTCTCCATTAAAACTGCGTTGTTGTCTGTTTGTAACTATCTTCTCCGTTCACAACACAATAGACTGTCTTCTATTCTCATGATGCTTCTCCTTTCTGTTGCTTCTGACATAGTAAACTAAACTGTTCTTCTTTCCTTAATTTCTTCCCTGGGCCTGAGGGGTTCTGTTTGTTCATGGTTTCTTCTTATTTTTCTGGCTGCTGTTTTTCAGTTTCCTGGAAAACCTTTCTTATTTTAGCCACTTCAATTTGGGGTTCCTCAAGGATCAGCCCTCTTTCTGCTTTTCTTCTCTTTGTGTACTATTTCTCTCTTTTTATTATTTTTGATCATGTTCTGGAATCTGATTAGCCTTTATTTTCCTTCTAATCTTTCTCTACCTCTCTTAAGGAATGTGTCTTGTTCTGCCTATTGAGGCCTAGATGATCTGACATGTTTTTAAATTGAATCCTTTCAAAGGAGAGATTCTAACTCCTGCATACACAGCTTGTCCGATTCATCCTCTTGATTTTTTCCCACCTTTTTCAATTCTTTACTCTTCAATGTCTGTAACATGGGATTCCAGTTCCCAATTCTTCTTTGGAATTAGCATCTCAGATTGCTTCTGTCGTTAAGTTAAGCCAATATCTTCTCTCTGTCATCCATAAGTGGGCTTGCTCATGCACATCACAATCCCATTACAGTCCATGGAGAATACTTATGGCCCTCTTTTTTCTCTTCCTCTTCAGCCATCTTCTTCCTTCGATAAACATCAGCTTCAATGCTGACCGTTTCCTATAAAGTGTAAATGTAATTTCTTATGCATTGTCTTTAAATGTTATCATTGTTTGGACCCACCTTATCAAACCTCCTTTGCTTCTCCATATGTTCCTAGACCCTGCTCTCCTTGGGCGTCATCCCATTTACACTCTTTGGAGCTACTGCCGCCTTGACTATGGAATCACCTTTGTTCTTCTGTCAGATCTTACTCCTTTTTGTTTTCATTTAAGGTTCTTCTAAAAAAAAAAATGTATTCACTACCTGTTATCAGAATTTGCCAGATCATCGCTATAGTTTCCTTTTCATGGATATTATACCGTTTCTTTTGTATAGTTAAAGCGATTTGGGTACAACTGCTATAAAAACAAGTACATTTTCAGGGATGACCGTACCTGTTATGTTATGTTATGTTATGTTATTGGCATTTGTATCGTGCACGGCTACTCAAGAGTGTCCCGGCGCGGAAGCCATCTGAAAAAGAGTGAAACTGAAAGTAGCGCAGCTTAACTAAAAAACAAGATCTTTAGTTGCTTCTTAAACAGCCTGAGGTCTTGGATGTTCCGTAATTCAAAAGGAAGGGCATTCCAGGCTTCTGCAGCCATGAAAGATAGAGAACTGCCCCCCATTCGGGTAAGGCGAAAGCGGGAAACCACTGCTGGACACTGCGCAGCTGAGCGCAGTTGTCTCCTGGGAACGTAGAAGCTAAAGCGTCTTCTAAGATAGAGTGGCCCAGATCCATGCAGAGCTCCATGAGCGAGAATGAGGGCTTTAAACTGGACACGTCGGGCCACAGGAAGCCAATGTAGGTCCCGAAGGAGTTGTTTCATACTAGATCTTCCAGGAATGCCGAGCAGAACTCTAGCTGCAGCATTTTGTATTGTTTGCAGTTTTTTTACCTGGTAGCCGGGCAAGCCAATATACAATGCATTCGCATAGTCAATGCGTGACAAAATGAGGGCACGTGTTACCATTTCCTTAGCTGGCCTGGGTAGCAGAGGAAGGAACTTTCTGAGCGATTTCAGTGTGCCAAAGCACACGCCAGCAAGTCTTTTTATCTGCGAGGAGAACCGGAGGTCCTCGCTAAACTAAAATCCCAAATTCTTAGCAGGATTGCCGATAATTTTTTTATAGTTACCTACCAATAGGATTAAGATAATTTATAAATAAACTTTTTTATACATTTCGAATTTTTAGTGTCACTGTAGTTATTTCTCAGCCGTTTATGGCGTGAGGGTTTATGGTCTGAAGTAGCCCTAGAGTATTTACATTAATTGCCGATAGAATTTGGCATGGGGTACTCTGAAGGCCAAAGTGCCTCCCTAAAATGAGGGGGGAAGGATCCATACAGAAGTATCTCCGACTTGTCCTCGTTGCACTTAAGCTGCGAAAATGCAAGCCATTTAAAAACGGCGGAAAGACAGTTTTTAGCTAGGTTGGGGACAAGTCGTTTTCCTTCCAGGTAAAGAGGAGCTGAGTGTCATCAGCATAAGCTATGATCTTAGCTCCCAATTCCTCTGCCAGATAGATCAGGGGAGTAACTAAAGATTAAAAAGGAGAGGACTAAAAGTAGAGCCCTGCGGAACTCCCGTGATCACCTTTCTGGGGGCCGAGGAGAACGGCGGCAGCCATACCTGCTGGGTTCTATCCTCAAGAAATGATTTGAGCCAACCCCATGCCAGACCAGATACGCCAATACTTGAAAGACGAGCAAGTAATTGACGGTGGGGCACCGTATCGAAGGTGGCAGAGAGATCCAGCAAAATCAGGGCCGCTCTGCCGCCAGCATCCATTCTCTTATCGCCTCCTATATTTCAACAAGGGCCGTCTCCATGCTATACGTTGCCTTAAATCCCGATTGGGCAGGATGAAGGGAGCCGGATGTCTCAACAAAGGTGGCCAACTGTTTATAAACTGCTTTCTCACACACCTTTGCCACGGCCGGGATAAGAGAAATGGGTCGGTAGCTAGCTGGCGTGTTAGGGTCTAGGGAAGCCTTTTTTAATAACGGTAGTAGTTTGGCCTGCTTCCACTCAGGTGGGACTGTGGGAGTCTGAAGTGACATATTTATAATGGTGTTAACTTCAGGATTGACCACCTCAGCCGCCGCCGCTAGCAGCCTTGCCAAACATGGGTCAGCCGGAGAACCCGATTTCAAAGATTTAAGAATAGTCAATGAGTCAAGCAAGCCAATGGGAGAGAATCCCCTCAAAGGGTAAACAGAAGGATTAGAGACTGGAAAATTCCGACAGGACCTACCTCTGCACTTGAACATATAGATATGTACAATCCTGCTCTTCTCTGAACTTTGAGCAACAACATTCTAACTCCTCATCCATATCATTGTCTCACTAGGAGAGGCCTCTTCTCCCTGACTGAGATCAAAGAATCTAGATCCACTACTGAAGTTCATTCCAACCATGAGTTAATGTCTTATATTTAAACATATCTAACTTTCTTTTCCTTCACCCAGGCAGCACGCCTTCCAGAGGCGTTGATTCACAAACAGTTTGCTGGGAGAAGATGTCACTTACTTTTGCAATACTCCTGATTCACTTTGAATTCCAGGAGTAAATCAGGAGAACTGACGTAGTAAGTCGCAACAAAAGCTTTGTATATTAGGGTCCAGTAGCTATGTGATCATTTCCAATAGAAAGTATGAAACACACTGTGCAAAATGCAGATCTTTCAACTAACCCACTTTCTTACTGCCAAATTTTGCAAGGAAAGTTGAGAAAAAGTTTTTAGATGTGATGAACTGTAAACTCATTTACAACGAGGTAATGAGTGCTGCTGATGGTGCTAGATTTCTCACATTAAGCTAATAAAATGTATTAAATTCACACTACATTATTGACATCTTGTCAATGGCTAATAATGCAGCACCAGGTGATAAATTCTGACTCTCGAAAGGCAACGCTAAAAGAGCAAAATCACTATAACTTGGAGAGTATTGAATGTAGGAGACAGGGAGCAATTGGGTATGGGATGAAGAGATGAATTTCAAGGATATTGTAGATAAATTAAAGGTGGGTAAAGCTGGAACCGAAAAATACAATCATTTTAAAGGAAGGGGATTGGACTGTGGATAATTATGTAGCAGGTTCAATAATACATATGTAGACACAAGGGCAGTGAGTTGTGTTTCAATTGAGGATGAATTTGGTTGGCCAAATACTTGCCCAAAATACTTGCCTAGTATTGATGGTTTTTGTCTAGTTTCCTTTTACATTAATCATGGTGCACACATTTATCAAAACATTTTACATGGTTTCAAATATAATCATAGATGATAGTTGTTTTTCAATGATTCAAAGTGTTATTTGCTTTTACTCTAGGAAAGGATAGGGGTATTACAAAGACTTTATATACCATAGA
Organism: Calotriton arnoldi; assembly: GCA_963921515.1. Lineage (NCBI taxonomy): Eukaryota > Metazoa > Chordata > Amphibia > Caudata > Salamandridae > Calotriton > Calotriton arnoldi. The sequence goes on along the minus strand of CAWUFW010007723.1, from coordinate 210,237 downwards.
ACTAACCTGCTACTTCTGGACACAATTGGACAAACCAGGCCACCTATGAACTCATGACATTCCTAACATTGTGTGAATAAACTGTCTGTTGGACCTGGTAACCATCAGGTAGCATTTCCCTAAACTTTTTGCTTTTTCCGCCTGGGTTTTGCTGATTCTCTTGTGTGGCCTCTGGGAACTGGGCATTTTCCCACTGTAAATACTGTGTGAAAGTGCGCGCGCCCTTCCTACATGTGTTGGAAAGTGGCGCTGAGTCAATGTTATGAAACACGGGTCAATCTGTCATGGCCGACCGGTGAATGCGCACGGGCATCTATCGTGACTATACTCATGAGCAGCCTGCCATTGCAGGCTGCTGTAGGTGCGCACTGGCATCTATGGTGCCAGTGATTGCGGGTGCCACCTGCCATCACAGGCTTGTGCATGAGGACTTATGCACGTATTAGTTAAAGCCGTGTCCAGTTTGCGTTGCAAACTCGGGCGAGTGCACTTGCACCCCTGGTGCTGGGGACTATGTGTCCAACCTGCCACACGTGCACCCAGGTAGTGAGGAATACCCGTATGTGCATTCACTGCATATGAGGCTTGCACGTACCATAGGTTAACATGAGGAAGTGGTTAAAATTACTTCAAGCTGCAATAGTGGATTGCAGTAGAGTAGCCTCATGATGTTTCCTATCAATTGATTCGCCATGCCAAACCCTTTCCAACAGTAAAGGGGGATTCAGCAAAACTTGCTTAAAAATGCCACTTATAGAATATGAACATTTCTAAGCTCTAAAAGTCTTGTGTAACATGCTGCCTGGCTCAGGTGGACACCAGGACTCGGGGGAGTACATCTGTGCATTCCTCAGCCACCGTAATAAACCATGGGCATTCCACTAGAACAACAAGACCTCTGCCATTTGAGGGCCAGGTGGGATAGATTGGAGAGAGAGGTTTTGAAACGTAGGGCCTCATTACAAGTTTGGCATTGCAGGAGCGCGACCGCCCCGCTCCTGCACCACCAAACCCATGTACGAACCAGCCACCAGATCAGGAGTTTTCTCCCAGTCTGGCGGGCGGTTCTTTGGTGTTCCCAGGGCGATGCCTATTAAATAGGCACTGCAACGGGAATGTCAAAGTCAGTACTGCTGACCTGCCGTGCAGGTACTGGGGTGCATGCACACAGGGGGGTACATGTTGTGCCCCCCTGTGTGCATCCACATGGCATGAGGCACCAGGGGGCCCTGTAAGGCCCATTTTGTTTCCTCTCTGCTGCGGTTTTCATGGTGGGCTCACCTGCATGAAAACCGTGGTGGAGAGGAAACTCGTAATATGCTTGGTGGGACTGCGGTGGTCTCGGCAAACATATTGCAGCCTCAGGATTGCCAAGCAACCATGAGGTAATGATGTTTCCCTGGCGGTTGCAACGGTCCCAGGGTGACCCAACCGCCCTAGTTGTAATAGAGAAGTCAGGAGACCACCACCATGAGTCTGGCGGTCCATAAAGCGCCAGAGTCATATTAAGGCCCTTAGCCTCTGGGGGCCAGATCACGGCCCCACTAAAGTTTAAGATCGCCATTCTATGGTCCCATGGCAGACAGGTCTAATATTTAGGGAAAACATCTGCGGTTCAAAGGGAAAACCCTTAAACCACCCTTAACTTCAAAGACACACAATAGTATAACTACTGTTGCATCCTTCAGCACAGGGTGAGGATACCCTTGTGGGGACGCGGTATGGAGAACCTGGACTGGGTGGTGCACATTGCCAGAGGACTCGATTGTGCAAATGGAGGATAACTGCCCATAAAGGGGACCGCGTGCCCTTTCTGAATATTGGCTGGCCTGGGCCGAAGACCTACTGAAGTGTGACGCCCTGAAGTGTGCTGTCCAAAGAACCTCCTGTTCTCCCAGAGGTCTCTGGGACATCAAAGATCTCCAGCGACGGACCTACTCCATCTACCTGTGACATCTGGAGAGTGGTGCCCTCTCAAGTGCCTACATCAGCTACGGAATCCCAGCTGATAGCGCAGTGTGAGCGTGGAATTAAGACTTGTGTGTGGAGACCGGATTGTCTAGTGTGGAGCCCTGGAAATATTGCCAGCATCTAAGGTGTGTGGTCCCTGTATTGCAGGGACCCTGACACTCATAAGTGTCTAATTGGTGGTGAGCGGGTTAAACGGTTGTGGGATCCCACATGGCCTGTTTCGTCGATCATGCCGCATCTCTCTTGTACGTCACGCTGACTGCATGCTCATTGTGTGCAGTGTCCGATTCACAAGGTGCGACCCTCGGAGGTGGGGATGTACCAGCAGTAGTGCCTCATTCTACCTCATGTGGCTTTGCTGACCTTTCGCCTGTGTGTGTGACCGGTCTGGTCTGGTGCAACCTGTATCATTGTGCACTGGACGTTGTGCCTCGTTTCCAGGGAGATAAGGACCAACATGCACCAGAAGCTGTGCCCGGATTGCCTGGCACGACCCTGATCATCGTGTACTGCTTGGGGTGCCTTCTCCTATTGAAAGGCTCCCCTGTGTTTCGCCCCATTCATCGGTTGTTCCCTTTTGCCCCTCATCACAGCGGCCTAACTGCCCTCACCACACCTGTCCCCTCCCAAAGATATCTTGGCGCCAGGTAGTAGAGAGAGAGATTCTCCTTTTTTCAAGATTTTAGAAGTGGATAATCTCCAGTTGTCAATCAAACCACCCTGTATAGAAAGGTTGGGTAACTATCTCTTAATCTTGCATGGAATGTGTGTTGATGAATAACTCCAGCTAAGTATAGGTTATAAGTACAAGGATCTTAGAGGTCCTGATGAAATCTGCACATCTTGGGAAGCAGATGAAACATGTCGACCTAAAATAGACACACTGGCTCAGTAATTGCCTCTTTTTGTCATGTTATGTTTTTGACCATATCACAGGGCCCCTGGTTAGGAGTCCCTGGAGATATTGTTAATGTTTTCTGTACTATGATCGCATTAAGAACATAAAGAATATCAAAGTGTCCCATCCCACTGCGTGGTTGAGCCCGCTTGGTGGTGAGCACCTCACCAGTGAGGACCTGATGATGAAGCTTGCCACATGATTAGCATGTGGGTGAGGCTTCTATAAGAACACATGTACTGTGCCTTGTGAGCACTAAGGAGCAGGGCATAGCGACAGTTTGTTTTGGGAGACACGCTACACTTTTGGTTTACATGACCTAACTCAGAAAGAATGGGAGAAGTTATCTCACCCTCACAAAATCTCCTGCAACACCAAGTTTCAATATATTGAGTTTAACATACTGGATTGCGCCTACTCTTGAGCAGTTACATAGAATATACGCTAGAGATGGAATATTTCTGGGGCAAATATTTAACATGTTTTGGTATTGTCTGATTGTGCAGATATTAAACACGTTTTGGGATTGTCTGATTGTTGGGCATTACTGGAAGAAAATCAGCAAAAGGCTATCAACAATCAATAGTCGTACTGATCTATACAGTCTGAAGATTTGCATTTTGGGTCTCTGTAAGCGATCTAAGGCACACAGAGCTAAGACCGATTTCTAGACCTAGCTTTCTTATGAGACAAAATGCCCTTTACTATGACATGGAAGGTACCATCTCTCCCAGGACAACACATTGGCATGAGACAGCCTTGAGGTGGACTGAAGCAGAAACCATAGGTCTATGTAAAGAGGAGGCTAGGGGCCTCAGGGAATATCCCATCACAGATCTACAGAAAAACATTTTATTTGGCCTCAAAGGCGAGATCAAAGATGACACTAGACCCCTTAATTGTTGATATGTGGTGGAAACAAATATATGTAACACCCCACCCATATTAGCATATCCCATCAATACCCCCCATTGAACATGGCAGATCTGAATACCATTTAAGCAACCTACTCATGGATTCACACTTACTACAATTGTAGCACGCTCTTGGTGTCACGTATATTCATGCTCAATATGATCATCACTGTGGGCTGAGCCTGACAATGTTACGTTTATTGCACAGTTTTGTTTATTGTGTTTTTACTGGACACGTCAATTTTCCTGTGATTGGTAAAAGACACTGTGTGCATAACAGCCCCCATGCTGAGAGCTCAGTATGTTGCCATACAGTATCAAAAATAATGATGTTATCCCAAATAGGCAGTGTCTTTGCAGTCACCAATGACAGGGGTTTATTTCGGATAACCGTGTTGAAGTTTTGTGGAATAAAATTGCAACTGCAAGAAACACAATAAAGATCACTGAATTTAAAACCTTATGGGATATTTCTGCAGTTAATCTGGCCTCTACTACATTTCATCTATTACCTCGGCTTAATGAATTCGCTGCCCTCTCTTTTGATTGTGCTTTTTATTTACTTTTTAGCTCTTTGTCCTCCAGCTTGGACTCTCTGGCCCCATTGAAAACTTTCAAGAAAACAAGGAAGTCTCGGCAACCCTGGCTCACATCGGAGCTTTCTACTTTGCATACTTCTATCCACCATCTTCAGCGTTTAGTTTATGGTATAAGCAGTGGCCAGCTGACCACTTGTCTCTTTTCCTGGCTCCATACTGCAGGTAAGCTCTGCAGCTGAAAGCTCCTAAAAGATATTTCGAAAACTCATTTGAAACAAGCCCATTACTCCCGCCACCTATTTTCAACTTTTCATCATTTACTCTCTCTTCCTTTTCGAGATCTTTTACTTTCTTCTGATTGCTCTGCCAAGAATTTTGCTGCTTAATTTACTTCCTAGAATTCCAGGAATCGTGCCTCCTTCTCTTCTTTTCCAGCCTTGAAACTTCAACTGCTGCTTCTACTGCTGTCTCTATCCCTGATTTCGGGCTGACATCTGCCACAGATCTTACCCACTGCTGTCTTGATTCCTTCGCTACTATTTCCAAATCTGAAGTTTTAGTTCCATCTGCAGCCTCTCCTGTGGATCATTTTCTTTCTGAAATGACAACTATTTTCTCTCTTCCAGTGCCTTGCCTTTTCAGTAGTTCTCTTTTCTCCGGAACTATTTCTGCTCCTTTCATAACAGGAATCATAGTGCCTTTCCTGGTGGAATTAGGGGTTGAGATAAATTGTTAAATTTATTTTTTAGTTTTTTTTGTTCTGACTACCTTGCACCGCCCTTAATTTATCTACAGAATTATTGAAATGAAGCTCTGCACCCCATACCCAAGTGCTTCTGTGCCATAAATCCTAGATTTGCCAAGTGAGGGTAAGCCCAGAGGAGTGTTTCTTCATCATCTGATTCTATTGGCCTTTTGGACGTTTCTTTTAGCCCAAGAGGGAGTGATTGCATTGAAATGCATGACGGAGAATTTTATAATTGTAGGCCTCTCTGTTTCATTATCTAGAGGTCTCAATCACTTGGATTTATGCCCGTGAGCAAATCCTGGCTTAAAATCTATTTGGTGATCATTCACAGGGTACAATACGTATTACGTTGATGTCTGTCAATAAAACTTAGGGGCTCATTACGATGGCGGAACGATCGCCACCGCCGGGCCGGCGGCGGCGATCGTTCCGCGATCAAACTGAGATTTACCCACCGCCATATTAGGATGGTGGTAAGTATCGCGGCGGACGGAAAGTCCGTCCGCCGCTTTTACGCCGGTGGCAATCGCACCGATTGCCTGGCGGCGGAGCAGGGCAGCGCCTTGAGAACCTCATGGGTGAGTAGCACGCTTTATAAACCCCCTGATTGATTGATTGATTGATTGATTGAATATGGTGGCGGTGCCTAGCAGGCACCGTCCGCCATATTAGGATGTGGGTTTTAGGAGGCTTAATAACAACAAGCGTGAACCTGGCTACTTATTAACTTTCAGGCTATTCTCTTGCAGCAAGGATCAAATATAAACAATTCAATTTGATCTGGTTATTTATTCAACCTTTACATTTTTTATCTTTTTTTTGTTTCAAGGGTGTATAGAAAGAGGTCAACACTTTTCATTCCAGAAACCTTTGCAACCAATACCATGGAAAGGCTGGTGGGGATTGGGTTTGGGGGCCCGTTGCGGGCCCCCCTTGTGTTGGGGGGAGGTGTGGGTGCACTGGGGGGTACCCCCCTGCATTTCACTGCACCATGTGGCAGGCACAGTGTAGTGTCTGCCACGTAGTGCAGTGAAATGCACAACATGCTCTTTTGGACATCGCGGCGGTGCTGCTGTCAGCAGCCACTGCTGCAATGTTAACGGTGCGAAATCAGATCGCAGCGGTGGCGGTCCCATCCTAATCGGGTAGGCGGGACCGCCGCATGCATGGCGGTCGGTTCCAAACACCGCTACGATGGCGGGCGGATCAAGTCCGCCCACCATCGTAATCAGGCCCTAAGTGAGAGAAATGATCACTCTCTAACATTTTATCTACTGATTTATTTATGTCCTAATGTAGAGTGCACTGCTCACACTACTTTGATGTCGCTTTAGAGAACCGAAACATGAATGGAAAAAGCACCAGATGTCTAATAGTATGCAGTAAGGGTTAAACAGCAAATGTGGAACAGTATGGCCTTCAGAGCATTTTTGAATGCCTGTCGTCCACTGTCCAGACTGAGATGGTTTGAAAATTAGCTCTATGGGTAAGTCCTTTAGCAGCGAGATATCTAGCAACAAATGGTTTGTTCATATGCTAATAGGTAGGTAGCCTTCACGTTTAGGGAACTACCTCTAGACATCTGGTCTGCTGATAACGTTATGAAATGTTTTCCTTAGTCATGGCACTTCTGATTTCTTCAGTCATACCATTTACCTCTCTCTTGAGTTTTTATAGCAGTATTTAGCCACAAGTACATGCTTGCTAAGGGTGTTTATACAGTCAGTCTTAAGTTCTGTATTTTAGATGGCATTTCATTTTATATCATAAAATGGTTTGAGGATTGTTTAGAACATATCTACTAAATAGTCATTTTAAATCTCATGCATATATTTGAATATTACCTAGATGCCAGGTAATGGAGTGATGGTAGCATAGATTCCAACTTTAATACAATTTCCAACAAAGCTCCATGTTTGGATGAAAATACCAAAACAGTAGAGGTGGAGCAGCCAAAGATTGGGGCTGTGTGATATTGAAAAAGGAAGTGACATAAACTCTTGCACACATTTATTTAACCTGAGCCGAGCTTTTTAGTTTTGATGGCTCTGGAAACTGTTCCTATAGCCATGAAATGTTTCACTTCTGGTATATCTCCTAGGCAGAACCTAAAGCCCACATCGCTTTCCCATGAACCCCTGCTCTGGGAACCTCCACACCCTCCCCAAAGTTTTTTAACTCTACATTCCCATGACATGGCCTTGACCAGACAGACTGTAAAAGAGTTTGACCTGAAAGGACCATTAGGGTTGGAGCTTTGCAAAACAATATGTGCAAAAAAAATTCTCCAATCAACCATAAATAGTATTACTTATCCAGAGTAAACTGTTGTAGAGACATTTTTCTACCACCAATTCCAAAGACACTTTTTTAAATTTGTACCTTTCTTTAATCACAACCACATTACTTTGTACAGTAATCATACCTTAAGTTTATTCATATTGACAACGTAAATCAATAATTAATGTGCATTCAAACATTCACGTTTCTCATAATTCAATATATAACTTTTTGTATGGGGATTGACTCCCCTTCATGGTGCAACCCACTAACTAGTCTGAATGTCTTTGTTTGGGTGGCTTTTCCATTATTACCACCATCAATTATCCTTCTCCCCTTATTGTGGAATATTAACATACATTGAGTTTTTTCTCAGGCCTGAAGGTATCCTCTGTCTGCCCTATGTTTGGCAGGGAGTGACGTAGGTGAGTGATTATGTCAGGATCTGGTTTCAAGGTGGGTGCCAAGCTTTCAGGTCATCAGTAGTAGTCTACAAATTAAATATAGGATAGGTTATAATTAATTCAATGTTTCAACCAAGATGTTCACCCTAGTGTGAAGAGCATAAGTGTTTGCTAATCTATTCCAGGATAAAGCGTTCTCTTGTCTTGTTGTATCCTCAGTCAATTAATCAATCAGAATTTATAAAGAGTGGTTTATCACCCGATAGGGTATCCAGGAGCTTGCAGGTCCTGGAGGCTTATTCGAACAGCCAGGTCTTGAGTGCCATTCAGAATTTCGGCAGTGAGCTGATGGTCCGGAGTTGTGTGGGGAGGCTGTTGCAGGTCTTTGCTGCTGTCCTCCACTTCTGCTTTGGTAGATGCAGGGATTATGGGCAAGTGAGAGGGAGGTATAGAGTAGTCTTCTTGATGATTGGTGGAAGTTCAGGCGGTGGTTAATGTAGGTGGGTCCTTGGTTGTGTAGAGACTTGTGTGCATGGGTCAGCAGCTTGAATTGAGATCTTTTCTGTACGGAGAGCCAATGGAGTTGCTTGAGGTGGGGTGTAATGTGGGCTGCAGCATTCTGTATGGCATCCGAGGAATTACATAATTAAATACATGTTTTGTTCCAGATTTGTGCCTTTAGACCCACTGAGCCATATGAGGTCAAACATATTTGAAATTAAGTCGGGGGCGTGGCTAGCAAGCCAACATGGCGGACGCGAGATCCTAGCGCTCCGTCTGACATCCCTTCATTATCCTGTGAAATTATCCTCCCATTGTGCCATCCACGCCGGAGGGGCATGGAATTTGATCGGTAATGTGCTGCAGCCGATAAAAAAAGCGGGCAAGAGCCCAGAATGCACGCAAGCTGAGACGTTGCTGGGATAATGGCTGAGGCCTGCATATCACGAGGCCGGGTGAGGACAGTGCAGGGCGCTGGCAGACGGAAGCCACCCGGGCCGGAGCTGACGCCCCTACCGAAGACAACAGCACAGGGGCAGAGAGAGCGGGCCGGGCCCGGCGGGACCCTTGCGAGCCGTGTGCATATTAACGACTGATCGGTGACACACAGCGGGTCCTGTAGTGCTGGCGCAAGGCGGCCTTGCCTGGGTCCGGTGTTTCCTGCCGGTGCCGCTGATTATCCTGTGTTTGGCGGAGCGGGGCGAGCGGAGGCCACAATGCGGACACCTGGAGGCGGAGGGCCGCCTGAAGTAAGTGCAGAGAAGCGGTGCTGAGCACGCCCTAGACAAAAAGTAACGTCTAGTTGCGGCGGTGTAAGCGCCTGAAGCCCGTAGGCACATCACAGACTGCTATTGGGGACCAGTGGAGATACTGAGGCACGGCGCGGCCCAGACTACGGCCAATACACATATGCTGAGGTAGAGACCAGAAGGCGGCTCACGCTCAGGTTGGGGGGGCCCCATTCAGAGACTGCTAGAAGCCAGCATACTATAGGCCACAGAGCAGGCCTAGGCCTCTTTCCACGCACCGGGAGAGGATTGCAGGCACAGCGGGAGGCAACAAGAACACAAAACCCCCCCTCCCCGCAACTCGTCAACCCAAAACCGCACTGAAAGGCGAGACGTGAGCAAATAGCACGCAATCAAGCCAGCACACGCGCAACTGGATACACGCGCGGCCGCCTCGCCACATGCAGAAATATACCAATACAGTTGTGAGTAGTATGAGGACTCAGTGATTACAGGCAGACGTGCGAGTAAAGGCGCAAAAACGAAGGATCTGCCGTCAGGGAAGGGCAGTGGGCAGGAGCCCTACTTATTGGTCACCGAAACAAGTCGTGGCCTACTACTTATTCCAGGCCTAAACTGGTGAAGGCAACGGGGGTCCATGAGATGGAAACTGCTGGTCGCCCACGATTAAGAGTCAGAGGCACTGTGGGTAGACGCCGGCGTCTTGGCGAAGAGAGTCGCGTCGCCTGGGGCGCGAAGTGCCAGAACATTACGTAGAGTTGTACACGGTGAATACCAGCGGTGGACAAGATACCCTAGATGGCGACTGCGGCCGGCTGCACTTGACTCACACGACAGGGGGAGCCGTGATTGTTAGTCAGTCATCATATCATTAGGGGTGAGGATTCCGGCGAGCAATGCGTCTTTACTAACACCACGAACCGTACCCCAGACGCCTGGACCTGCCGCAGAGGCCATACCGCAGAGCTACAGCGATCCCAATAAAAGAAAGTGCAGTCACCCATAAGTAGGAGTGAATGCTTTCAGCACAGCAAATAGTGATGGGCCGATTACGCAATAGCGCAAATCAGGGCATGGCGCGCACTGGCAGTTTGGAGTCGCCACGCACAGGGGGAGAACTGTCCACGGCCGCGTCGAATGCAGCACTGACAGCAAAGCTAGATACGGTATTGGAAGCGGTGGAAAAGATAGGCAGCGCGCTGGATCAAACCAGAACCTCTCTAGAGTCCTGAATCGACAAGGTAACCCAAGACTTTACACTCCTGCATGCTGATCACCGCAAGTTAGCAGAGACAGTCACCATGCAAAGTCAGTCGATTGCAGAGCTGAAACCTATCACCCAAAATCATACCGCTGCCTTACAAGATATACTGGACCGAATGCACACACTTGAGGACAGAGTGGAAGATGCGGAGGGGCGCTCTCGTCACAACAACGTCCGCGTGGTGGGACTGCCGGAGGGCGAGGAAGGGCGTCACCCAGAGCAATATGTCGAAAGCTGGCTCCAAGATATCTTACCCCCAGGAACATTATCGTCGCATTTTGTGGTTGAGAGAGCGCATCGTGTGCCGACCCAAAGACCACCACCTGGAGCCCGGCTGCACCTATTCCTCTTTAAGCTACTCAACTACAAGGACAGAGACGCAATATTGCGCGAGACCCGCAAAATTGTCGGGACCGAACAGACACAAGCTCCATCGATTCAGTGGTGGCCAGCGACTTGTCTTCTGCAGGACTCGATGATCCGGAAGAAAGGAGGCTCCCACATGTGACCCCGCAGACTGCCGATGATATCATCTGATGAACTCTCACCGATCTGTAATCTACCAGAGACAAGTCACGCAAGTAGCACCTGAATTAAGAAGTTAGATGTATAAGTGGGGGGGGGGGGGAAATTTACCTGCTCTAGATAACACTTACATATCTGCCTGCACGGGATGCAGTCAAAGGGCGGCACTAATAGAGAGCGGCCACCACACACACTTAGGTAGTTCCCATGCACTGAACTTCACTCCCCGCCCCAAAGAACTAGCTGTGCATATACACAGACACTCAAGTAATCCAACTATGTAGTAACACCATTTGCCTGGGCATGTAAACAGCACTGCTGACACATCGCACCCCATGATGCACGCCGCACGAGAACGCCCTGAGGGCGCAGGCTGCGGCTACTCGCACGGCCATTCTGCCCTTCCGGGCGCCTATGCACTGACCACATGGACTAGCGGGTGGTACATTCTACGCATTCCTTTAACTATGAAGGGAAGAACAATGCTGTAGTTAAGCACACACTACGCACACCCCACCAGGCACTGTACTGGAATAGTTTTCTACACTGTTGTTGTTGAACACACTGTTTGGACGGGCGCCTTTGGTGCATCCGCCCCCAACTGTTATGGGGTTCAAGATTGAACCGATGTTCATGTTAAACCTGACCTGCCTTATATTATATACTGATGCCGCATGCTTGGAAATTTCCTACTTTCTCCCGACCTGGTTGATGTTCACTTGTAACTGCCATGACACTTGTTAATATAATAACATGGAATATACGTGGAATGCATACGCCCACTAAGCGATACTCGATATTTGCTTACCTTCAGAGGCACTCGACCAACATTGCGCTGCTACAAGAGACACACATGTCCCAATCGGAAATAGAAAAGTTACACAGGCGCTGGAGACATACTCGGCGCATGCGAGAGGCACACTAGTCTGGGTGAGGGCAGGGGTCCCTTTCGTACACGAAGAAACTGTGGTAGATGATGAGGGCGCTTAAACGGACAGGCAATACTGTTGGGCTCCATTTATACGCCGAATGTGGACCAGCCCTCAATCCTCGCGAGACTCTCGGCAACACTGACCCCCTGGGCTGGTATTCCCTGGATAATAGGTGGGGACTTCAACTCAGTGCTCGATCCTGATATGGATAGGTCGTTTCCCGCCCTACATAGAACAACTGCAGTATCCAATGCACAGGCCCTCACGGACTGGCTAACAAATTGGAGGATTATAGACCTATGGCGCACAATCCTCCCTACAGAACGTATCTATTCCTATTACTCAGTGGTCCATGACCTACATGTACGACTTGACAGACTAATAGGTTCTCAGTCACTGCTCCCCTTATTTAAGAGGATAGAATATCTGGGTCGGGCACACTCTGACCATAACCCCCAATGGATGCTACTCAGTTGGGAAGTTGATCGCCCCCCCATACCAACATGGCGACTCCAGACGAACGCACTGGAAGACCCAGAATTCTGCTCATCACTAGGGACAGCTACTCTTGATTATTTTGAGCTTAATGAGGGCACAGCGAGTAACGCACTAATAGAATGGGAGGCTTTTAAAACTATGATTAGGGGCCACTGCTTGGGGGCCACATGGAATATCCGTAAGCGCCTGACCGATTCACTCACACAGCTAGAAGCCCAGCTGCTGCGGTATGAACAAGAGGGTGAAGGGAGAGGTAAAGACACGAGACGGCTAGAACAGTTGCGTGCAGAACATACAGAATTGTTAGAGCGCTTACGATGTCATAACTATGCAGCTCACACAGCCCGCACGCATGCGTCAGCTGACAGAGCAGGCCGGTTACTAGCCTGGCTGATACGTCAGGATAATGATCGCGCCCCGATTGGAGCTATACTCACACCCACGGGTACTCTGCTGTATACACAGCTTGAAATACATAAGGCCATGACGGAACACTACGCCCAGTTATATCAATCCAGGAGACATTGCACAGAGCAGGCACTAGAGGGGTTCTTAGAGTTCATGCACCTGCCTACAGCCTCAGAGGAGCACCAAGAAGCACTTAACGGTCAGCTTACATTAGAGGAAATTGGACAGGCCATTGGCGCCATGGCCTCTGGGAAAACGCCTGGGCCGGACGGTCTGCCGGCAGAGTATTACAAAGCTTATCGGGAACCTCTTGAGCAAAAGCTTCACACATTATTCGCCACTGCCTTAGAATAAACAGGAACTGCCCATTTCAATGTGTGAGGCATACTTGGTATCCCTAGTGAAACCTGGAAAAGACCCCACGGCCCTTGGATCCTACAGGCCATTGTCTTTACTGAACACCCACTATAAAATACTCGCCAAGGTGCTGGCAAACAGATTGGCGCCAGTAGTCCCCACACTGGTCCACACTGTCCAAAATGGCTTCGTGCCAGCGCGGAGCACTTCCCTCAACTTAAGGCGTTTCTTTAGAGTGGCAACGGATGCTGCACATGAATGGCCTAGGGCAGGGTGACTCATCTTAGACCTGGAGAAGGCCTTTGACTCCCTGGAGTGGAGATACCTGGCGGCAACTTTATTAAAATATGAGCTGGGCCCGGGGTTCCTTCAACTAGTAAACCTATTATACATGAATCCAACGGTCCGAGTGCGATTGGGACCATACATATCAGATGCCATCCCGGTGCGTAGAGGCACCAGACAGGGGTGACCATTGTCCCCCCTTCTTTTTGCGCTCGCAATAGAGCCACTGGCCGAAGCAATGCGCACTACACTGGGAGACGGCATACCTCTGGGAGATGCGGTGCATCAAATCTCTCTTTACGCGGATGACCTCCTAGTATATGTGAAAGATGTCGAAGAGATTCCTGGCCAGCTGACACATCTGCTACAGACTTTTGCTGCAGTGTCCGAGCTACAGGTAAATGTTGACAAATCTTGTCTGTATGCGTTTTGCGAAGGAGGTCGAAATCCACATTATGCCATTAACGGCAAAGAGGTGCAATGGAGAGAGGGCACCTTCCGTTATCTAGGCATCCAAATCTATCGTCAGCCGAAAGACTTGTTTGATGGGAATCTGGGCAGAGCTGTAACAGCAGTTCGGTCACAAATGCGATTTTGGGGTAAGCTCCCACTAACAGTAATTCTCCCTAGGCTTTTATACTACTTTGCTAATCTACCACTCTACATCCCTGCGTCCTTCTTTGTCACATTAAGCAAAATGGTCAGAGACTTCATATGGGGCAATACCAGACATAGAATGGCATTGGCAAAACTATACTTGCCTACAGATCAAGGGGGCCTTCCAGGGCCCTACTTCGAACATTATTACCTGGCGGCCCAGCTGCAATAGATAGCTCGCTGGCTGGCAGGCAGAAACCATGCAGTCACGGCCACCACACGACCGCCATATATCCTAACACAACTTACTAGACTCTTCCACACTGCAGTTAAGTCCAGGACTCTAGAACCATTGCTACTAACAGTGGCCCACAAATGTTTTCGCAGGTCCCTATACATTACCAGAGGCACTGTCCCCTATGCACCAGCGATACCAATAGTGGGGTCCCCAAGCAGGCTGGCAGTACTCACATCCCAATCAATTGCGGGCTGGCTAGAGAAAGACGTTCACACATTGGGGGATCTCTACCGTGACGGAACAATCGTACCTTATGCGGTACTAGAGGAAGAGGATGGGTTGCCACCGGGCCAATTCCTGACGCACCGCTCATTATTGACTACCCTCGCGACCAGATGGGGAGATGTAACTGCTGAACCGCAGTCTCATCTTACCATACAGTATCTACATGTCTTGGGAAATGGCAGGCATCTCATCCAATGGTTTGCAGCCTCCCTCAGATCCCATGCAGCGATAAACCTTGATCCTCGTCGCCGCAAATGGGAACTAGACCTGGGGCGACAGTTAGCTGATAAGGAGTGGTCACAGCTACTCGAGAGCCCAACACATATACCTAGAAACATGCGATTCAGGCAGATACAGCTATATATCATTCACAGAGCCTACCTCACGCCTGCTCTGATTAATCGATATTTTGACCGCACAGATGCGGCGTGCCCAAGGTGTGCTGCGCCAGGAGCAGAGCTGGTACACATGCTATGGAGCTGCCCCCGAATAGGAACATACTGGAACACGGTTACCAGAATCTTGCGCACTTGCACAGGTCGAGAATTACCTTTTGAATGGCCAGTATATCTGCTGCACCAATTCAGGCGGAAGACGGCCACTAAAGTAGTGTCTAGGTTTCTGGATTTAGGGAGATTAGTAGCTAAAAGGCTCCTAACTAAACGATGGAAAGCGGCCGACCCGCCGCATCCATGCGCCTGGCGCCACTCGATGTTGGAGTGGGCTAAAGCTGAGGGCGTCTCCATTAGACGGGAGGAAACATTAGGACTGCGTCGAGAACCCATAGCCACACACTGAGATAACCTCCTAAAAGCACTGCACCAGATCGAGGGAGGGGAAAGGAGAGATATAACGAGCCACGCGCAGTGCTAGAGGGCGCGCCACAATATCCCATGGACACGTATAGATTCTAAAAGCAGGTGAACAAACATGGGCATCACATATGTGGGGCTCTGCGTAATGCAACAACAAGACAAAGGGCAATTACACAAGCGCGTGCAAAGAAGGGGAGGAGAAGACATTACGGGCAGGTCATCGTTCTCGTTCCAGTTGTTCTTATTGTTTTTGTTCATACTTGAAGCATCTGTACATGAGATCACGGTGTTAAAGCGGGAAGCACCTTTGTAGAGCATTACAGCTATATCGTTTATAATTCAATGCATGCAGTCACACCTCTCCTTAACACTTAGAGGCAACTGAAACTTTAGAAATATAAATGTCTCTTTTCAGTAGGACGAATGACTGTCAGGACTTGATGGACAGTCGGTTATGTACTATGTAAGCACCATTTGTTGTTATGCTGATGTGATAAACACAGTGCACACATGTGCCGGTATAGCTATGTACTGCATGTATGAAAAGAAGACTAAAAAGTTGATTTCCTTGTACTTTGTCGCATTAAAATCAATAAAACAGATTTTTTTTAAAACAATATTCGAAATTAAGTCCATACCTTCATGTCACTTGTTTGTCCTCTCATAGCTGCACTGAAAGCAGGTAATCAATGCTTCCATAGATAAGCAATCTGCCTCCTGATTGAGCCAGCTGCTCTCCTCCTTTCGGTTATTTATCCTCTGAGAATTCAGTGTGAGATTCCAATTAAAGTCATGGAATTCATATGATTCAATCAGAGACAACCCAAAGGGATGTAGTCTATGCTTCAACCCTAGGAGCATAGATTAGTTGGGCCAATTCCTGACGCACCGCTCATTATTGACTACCCTCGCGACCAGATGGGGAGATGTAACTGCTGAACCGCAGTCTCATCTTACCATACAGTATCTACATGTCATGGGAAATGGCAGGCATCTCATCCGATGGTTCGCAGCCTCCCTCAGATCCCATGCAGCGATAAACCTTGATCCTCGTTGCCGCAAATGGGAACTAGACCTGGGTCGACAGTTAGCTGATAAGGAGTGGTCACAGCTACTCGAGAGCCCAACACGTATACCTAGAAACATGCTATTCAGGCAGATGCAGCTATATATCATTCACAGAGCCTACCTCACGCCTGCTCTGATTAATCGATATTTTGACCGCACAGACGCGGCGTGCCCAAGGTGTGCTGCGCCAGGAGCAGAGCTGGTACACATGCTATGGAGCTGCCCCCGAATAGGAACATACTGGAGCACGGTTACCAGAATCTTGCGCACTTGCACAGGTCGAGAATTACCTTTTGAATGGCCAATATATCTGCTGCACCAATTCAGGCGGATGACGGCCACTAAAGTAGTGTCTAGGTTTCTGGATTTAGGGATATTAGTAGCTAAAAGGCTCCTAACTAAACGATGGAAAGCGGCCGACCCGCCGCATCCATGCGCCTAGCGCCACTCGATGTTGGCGTGGGCTAAAGCTGAGGGCGTCTCCATTAGACGGGATGAAACATTAGGACTGCGTCGAGAACCCATAGCCGCACACTGGGATAACCTCCTAAAAGCACTGCACCAGATCGAGGGAGGGGAAAGGGGAGATATAACGAGCCACGCGCAGTGCTAGAGGGCGCACCACAATATCCCATGTACACGTATAGAATCTAAAAGCAGGTGAACAAACATGGGCATCACATATGTGGGGCACTGCATAATGCAACAACAAGACAAAGGGCAATTACACAAGCGCGTGCAAAGAAGGGGAGGAGAAGACATTACGGGCAGGTCATCGTTCTCGTTCCAGTTGTTCTTATTGTTTTTGTTCATACTTGAAGCATCTGTACATGAGATCACGGTGTTAATGCGGGAAGCACCTTTGTAGAGCATTACAGCTATATCGTTTATAATTCAATGCATGCAGTCACACCTCTCCTTAACACTTAGAGGCAACTGAAACTTTAGAAATATAAATGTCTCTTTTCAGTAGGACGAATGACTGTCAGGACTTGATGGACAGTCGGTTATGTACTATGTAAGCACCATTTGTTGTTATGCTGAAGTGATAAACACAGTGCACACATGTGCCGGTATAGCTATGTACTGCATGTATGAAAAGAAGACTAAAAAGTTGATTTCCTTGTACTTTGTCGCATTAAAATCAATAAAACAGATTTTTTTTAAAACAATATTCGAAATTAAGTCCATACCTTCATGTCACTTGTTTGTCCTCTCATAGCTGCACTGAAAGCAGGTAATCAATGCTTCCATAGATAAGCAATCTGCCTCCTGATTGAGCCAGCTGCTCTCCTCCTTTCGGTTATTTATCCTCTGAGAATTCAGTGTGAGATTCCAATTAAAGTCATAGAATTCATACGATTCAATCAGAGACAACCCAAAGGGATGTAGTCTATGCTTCAACCCTAGGAGCATAGATTAGTTGGTCTCATCAAGACACTGAAGCCATCTGTGTACCAGTTTACCAGTAAGTATTTGAAGGGTGAATGATGGGCAGTTATGAATAAAGTCAAATAATAGGTTCAACAAGTAATGTTTAGGGACTAACTGAATGGAAAACAATGGTGCAAGTAGGCAGATCAAACTGATTTTGTTCTCACATTGAACTGTTATACAAACCATTGCTTATCTTTTTGAATCTATTTCAACTGTATATAATTTATGCACGATAAGAACACTTCACCACCTGTACTATATCCTACTTGGGGCTGTAGTACACATAGCCCTCCAGGGGTTCAACAGGCATGTACACCCGCTTTTTGCACCCCGTTGGCACTTTGGAATTACAGAAAGGGACGCAAAAGCTTGTGCAGCCCTCTCTGTAATACTCAGAGCACTGGCACACATGTAGCGCCAGCGCTAACTTCAGAGAGCATTCTGTCATTTGCATGGGGGTGTTGCCCCATGCAAATGGGGGAATCATTTATTCTTTGTGGCCACGCTGGTGTAGCTGCAAACATGCCCTTAGGAGGCACATTGAGATTGCGCCATAAAAGGAGGCGCAGCATGAGTGTGCCCCCTGGGGAAAGTCTTCTGGAAGTGGGAAAGAGGGTCTCATGGACACCCCAATGCAGGCAAGTGCAGTGACTCACTGTGCCTGCCTGCAAGAGGATCTCCCTTCTTTAATCCAGAGATGGCATGCCGCTTGCACAGAGAAGCATGGAGTGTCTTGGAAGTAGCCACTCCCTATTTCACTGAATGTGATGCCCCCAGGGCAGCACCAGTTCATGGCTGCCCTGGGGACAGCAGATAATTTTGATAGGCTGCACTATCCCGATCTGTGCCAGGCACACCTTTTGAAAGGTGCGCCATGGCGCAAAAAGAGAAAGTGAGCCCTAAATACAATTCAGGCCCTGATGTCTTTTTCTGTGAAGTATTCGATGGTTAATACACTGAGAGTAATGTATACTACAACAGAGAATCTCTGTTCTAGGTTTCATGACTTAAACTAATGTCTTTGACAACTTTCTGTTTCCAATTTAGTTGTGAGATGGAATTGTAACTGACTGGCATACTTTTATGGAATGAAACCTACCGAACCTCTGTGTTTTGTGTTTCTGGAGGTAATGATAGCGGGCTTGCACCAAGGCATTAATGTCAGCAGAGGGAGAATTCCACTGCTAGCATAAGAATATTGCAGTGGCAGCCAGCTTCTCCTATTATAACAAGCATTTGCAATGCAACCAGGTCTCGCATTTACGCGAGCTTGATCTCTTGGCATTGTAAATGACAATGCCTTTTATTTATGTTTTGGTTTTTGAAACATAAATAAAACGCATTGTCATTTACAATGCCAATAGCTTAAACTCGTGTAAATGCGAGACCTATTGCATTGCAAATGTTTGTTTCTTTCTGTGGTAGATGTCTCCTTCGGCTGACACTAAAAAGAATGAAGGCAATATCTTTTTTTAATTCTTGTTTTCCTTTTTAAAACAGGAGATTGGCTGTAGCAATCTCTTCCTTCCCCTGTATCCTCTTTATCACCTTTTGATTTAATATAAGATTTTGCTCCTGTTTTATGCCATAGTCGTAGTATTCCCTTTATACTGACACTTATGTAGCCCTGAGCATACAAACAAGTAAATATGTATCTGGTTAGTACTATTTTATTTAGATTGCAAAATCAGTTCATTGGCAAGATATGTCACTGAGATTCTGATGACCTGTCCTTTTAAATAGCAGTATATTCTTCTACAGGGTTTTTTTGTAATATAAATGCATAACCTCGGTCAAACCCCTTAAAAAGCATCTCCCAGAGTTCAGAGGCTGCTGCAGGCGTGGAGTATGGCTTTCTGAAGGGTTGGGCCCGTGGGTCATAGAAGCATATGCAGCACCCTGCAGCGGTTATGTGAGGTTGGAGGGGCAGCTTCCCTCTTCTCTGTGACTGATCAACTCTGGAGTATCTTTTGCTCTAAAGAGATTAGCCAATTGCCTGGCCCGGCAAACAGTCAGCCAAGCAATGTCTGTGTCGCTTCACATGGTAATGAGGCCTGGCGTGTAAGTCCAGTAGGATATGGGAAATAGGCTTTTCTATTATGGTGCAAAAACTAATTAGTAGCATTGTGTGGTACACAGCCACCAGAAATAGATCCCTGGCTATATATAAATGCAAGGACATGGTAAAGAGCAATATAATAACTTGTTTTTCATGTAGAGCCTTTTTTCCATACTTACGCCATTTTGTAGTCCTCAGGTAGCATGTGTTACTAATCCATAATATACAATGATAATAATGTGAGTAAATCCCCAACAGATGCAGTTAGGTTATAAGAGGGTTGTTAATCATCATGTGGCTCGATTAGCCTAGTTACTACAATTTATTTGTAATGTACTTGGTCATCATTAAAGACCTGTTATTGCTCCTTGATGAACATGGAGCGGCGATGTTTGCGTTATTGGTACGGATGTCACTGGCTAAGCTGCCAGCTCTTCAGCTGACTTAACCTTTTTGTAACATATCAGTCCACCGTCCTTCCGCATACTCAGTTTCGTTCCCAAACGCTCTACACGTTTTTATGTAACGGCTGTCCAGTGTCGCTGCCCCAAATATATGGCAAATAAATGTATATAAATGCACAGCAATTGACTCAGACACAAAGCCTGCCTCGTCGATTGGAACCGGAAGTGCCCCCGTCAGAGGTCAGACAGGGTTTCCTCTAGGACCCTTCCATGTCGCCAGAGTTGTCTGCCGGTGTGTCGTGGCTCCATCGACAAAGGCATCACAGCTAGGGACTGCAGGCTGGAGTGTGACGAGAATGATGCAAATGTAAATAGCCCATTAAAGGTTGCCTTAAACCAGTTTAGATGTGCATAGAGCTTCTTTGGTCTCTGGCCCTCGAGGTTGTGACTCCCTGAAAGTTCAGCACAATGGCCGCCCACCCCCCGAGATCCACAGGCATCATCTTTATTAGTGCGGAGGTAAGCTGATTAGCTCCTGTCAATCAGACAGGCCAATATCTCAATTGAGCTCTCCCCCCCTCGCCCCCACCCCTCTCCACGACTCATTGAAGCGAGCGACAAAGGGCTGTGTGGCTCATATCCCCCCGGTAACCGCCGTGGCAGGGTGCACAGGCCTGTGATGATGTGCTGACTATATTAAAGAGTACATCAATTTGTTTTAAGGTGCTTTGATTCTCGGACGCTGGCATTAGGAGAGCGAACACTGCGGCCGCAGCTTTACTAGAAAGCGAGAGGTTCTAGAAGGGGCGCGTGCTGTGAAGCCTACCGGGGCTTTGAGCCTTGCTGTGCCAACGGGGGCGCGAGTGCTCCTGTAACTGGCACACTCTGATCCAACTCGTGAATAGACCCCATCCTTCTGTGGAATTAACTTACTTCATGCACATTTAATGTCATGCACTTTGGGGCTGAACAGGGCGAAACCAGCATTCAATTAAATGTTAATAAACTGTTTTCGAGGCAAAGGCTCCTGTTTGGTCAGTCTCTTTATGTAAATGGCGGCCGGCGACCCTGTGAGGCGTATCATGTAGTGTGTGTTTTAATAACGTAGGCTTGTGCCGACAGCCTGTTTGCATCAGTCTTCATAGAAATGTGAGAATGCTTTAGCATTTCAGCTGTAGTTGAGGGCTGGTTAAACAAGCATTTGCAATGCAATAGGACTCGCATTTACGCGAGACCTATTGCATTGCAAACGGGAGTGCGGGCGGGCGGGGGCAGGGGGAGAGAAGGCACGGACAGCGGGAGTGTGGGCAGGGGGTGCGAGAAGGCAAGGACAACAGGAGTGCGAGGAAGGGGGAAGAGGTCATGGGCAATGGGAGTGCGGGCGGGGGAGGGGGTGAGAAGGCACGGAAAAAAATAGTGCTCTAAATAACACATCTGTACAGTGTAACACTCGAAGTAAAGGGGCCAATAGCCATGGGAGGGTACAAATGACGACATGGCCATAATAAGGCAGGACTAACAAGCCTTATAATCAATCAGAAGACAGAATTTATAAAGGACAAACACAGAAGCCAATGAAAAATATGGGCGGAGAGTGAGGGCAGCTTGTCTCCCATACTCTACTACTGCATGCCTCGCAGAGCGAGCAGCGCATGCGCGCTGCCGCTAAAGCTCGACCTAAAAAGTTGGCAGAGTGAACCATTGATTGAAATTCAGGTTGGAGGGTGAAGCAGTTTACCAGTGGAGAAAAATGTTACTGTCCATAGTTGAAAAATGCTCAGATCAGAATACCAATGTACTGGCTAAAATATCAGGGTGGAAAAAGAAATATTCCGGAGATAAAACAAACGTTTATGAACACTACATAAAGTCTTGTCCTTCTTGATTCTGAACCAAGTTAATTAATTTTCTCTCTTTGTTCTTTATCAATAACCATTACAGACAAAACATATTTTGCGCAACTATCAGTCCCTCAGTGCTGTAATAAGTATGAATATAAACCACTATCTCACAAACGCACAATTTCCTAACCAAAGGATCTCCTCAGTATCTGAAGGACAAATGATGTCAATAGTGTCCCCCTCTCACATTGAGATACAGTGACAAGGTGCTTCTGTCCATTCCTCGGATCCTTGCCTGAAGATACAGGGGCAGAGCTTTTTCTTCTTTGGCTCCGAGGGCATGTAATCAACTTCCTGGTCACCTTTTTTGCTGTGTGGACTTTACTCAATTTAAGAAATTGCTAAAAGCCAGGGTATTTTAATGAGTAGATGTGATACATGAAGAGGCCGAATGCTGAGATACACCTTTGGGTGTGATTCATTGCA
Organism: Calotriton arnoldi; assembly: GCA_963921515.1. Taxonomy (NCBI): domain Eukaryota; kingdom Metazoa; phylum Chordata; class Amphibia; order Caudata; family Salamandridae; genus Calotriton; species Calotriton arnoldi. The sequence goes on along the minus strand of CAWUFW010007723.1, from coordinate 187,734 downwards.
CCATACAAAATGGAAAAAATTACCACCAAAAAGCAAAATGTTGGCGACAGATGGACTGCCTGAATCTAAGCCTTCGATGATTTCATTGATGCGCTGGAAGAAGTAATTGGCAAAAAGATCATTAAATATCTGAAGAATTTGGCAGGTGAAGGAGTACAAGAAGTGATAAAGAAAATACCACCCGGTGGTGAAGTACTGTACCATCAAATCAAAGAAGTGCTAAACACCAAGTTTAATCCAATGCCAAATGTAGACTATAAAAAGTTCATTTTCAACCAAGAAAGGCAGTAAGCTTGCCAAAACGATGGATGAGTTTGTAGAAAGACTTGATTTGCTCATCAAGCATTGCAGGTTCAACTAGTTCAATGATGAGGAGGCCATGCATCTCAGAGTATTAGATGGTTGTCTCCGATTCCTTCAGAGGACAAATACTGAACGAGACACTCAGTGTGGAGCAGGTAGTCATGGCTACTAGAGTGGAAGAAAGAGCTGACAGAAAAGCTGCTAACATGGAGGCCGGAGCGGCCCAAGATGAGTTAGAGCTGAGTTTAAAAACACAAGGGAGAAGGTCATTAAGTAATGTCCCTAAAGAAATATAAGCTGTTTTCAATGTGGATTTTCCTTTCCACATGAAGGTAAAATGTCCCCCCTATTGGACAGGTATTTACTATCTGCGGGAAAGAGAAGCATTTTGTAATGGTTTGCAAAGTGAGGGAAAGATCAAGTGCATCACATCGAGAAAACAAAATGGAGGAAAAGATCAAGGGCACCACTATGAGAAAATAAAATAGATGCTAGAAAGTTCCAGAGACATTTCAACCACGCACACAAGGCCAAGCGGCAATATTAGTTGAGGCAAGTAGAAACTGAACAACGTCGATTGTCGTTAAATTCCTCATCTAAAGATTTGTCACGATCATTGTCCAGCAACAGTGAGGAAGATGGGAGTGTGATGTCATGTTGACTGCTGGACGATGTGCGCATGTAGGATTAGCTTCTTGAAAGGAAGAATGCTGGTCAAAGCTAGATCTTCAAGTGAAAGTGCTAAATTCATTTGGACACTTTCCCAAAATCACACTGAAAGTGAATGGGTGATCCATACCTTTTATCATAGACAATGGTGCATCGATAAACATTATGCCAGAGGAAAGGTACAATGAACTGTCTCCAGTGCCCCGTTTAACCCCATCGAAAACCAAAGTGTATATGTTGGCTGCTTTGACGCCATTGTATAGTCAAGGTTCATTCATAGCAACTGTGAATTGCACAATAGACGAAAGCACAAGCATCAATTCATGTCCTGCAAGGCATTTCATCGAGTGTGTGTTTACTCAGTTCCACTGGTCCAACGCCATGGGTATCACCCATAGTAGTAGTGCCGAAGAAGGATAGTGGAGGAGCCGTGCACATTTGCGTTGATATGCACCAACCGAACAAGGCAATTGAAAGAGAACGACATCCAGGTCCACACATTGCTGACATAATTATGCAGCTGAATGGAGCGAAAGTCTTTTCCTGCCTTGATTTAAACAAAGGGTGTCACCAACTCGAACTGGAAGAAACTTGCAGGTACATTACTACCTTTTTGACTCATTTTGGCTTATTTAGATAGAAAAGGCTACGTTTCGGAGTGTAATCAGCTGCAGAACTATTTCCGGATGTCATTCATTGCATAATCCAGCCAGTCACAAATGCTTTCGAATACATTGATGGCATACTAGTTTTTGGGGCCACATGAAAGGAAAATGATGAAGCTCTTACACAAGTATGTCGTAAACTTGGTAATGCAAGTCTCACTTTAAATTAAATGCTGCAAAGTGTGAGTTTCAGAAATCCAAAGTCAAGTTCTTTGGTATTATATTTTCTGAAGTGGGAATGACTCCGGATCTAAATAAAGTTCAAGCCTGGTCACCACTCCACCCCCACAAGATGTAACTGTGCGGCGATTATTCCTTGGTATGGCCAGTTCAATCAATCAATCAAAACAGCTTTATTCGATTTTTGTATAAAATATCACAAAAGCAATCACAAGATTAAAAGCACATCAACTCCCATTTTTTAAAATAAAAATCACAAACAGTTAAGGCAAGATCACCCATATCTCAGGGTTCAGAATCATCACAAAGTTTCCGAATCAATAACCCAAATTAATTTTAAATCAAAATAGTTTTTCTAAATTTCAAAATACTTTTTAAAAAGGCGGCAATTGCATTAGTAAAACATTCATATTCTAAGAGCTGCAGAAATAAAAACGCTGGTCTACATTGTGAACATCCCCCTAATCTTAAGATTGGTAGGATCCATCTCCTTCTTTGCGTTTTATAAAATTTACAAAATAAAACCACATGGATTGTCGATTGGTGGGACTGATTGTCACATGGGAAACTGCATCACTTATCCAACCAATTGTTTGTTTCAGGGAAGCTAATCAGGCGATGAAAAATCCCAAATCTGAAGGGGGTCAGTACAAATCAAATCTGTCATAACCACTTAAAGTGTGCAATATATACGGTTGTATGGTGTAAGTGCTTAGAGTCAGTTGGTGCGATTGTACCGACGATTTAGTTGCTTCAAGAGTAAATCTATTTCCCTCCAGGAGTGTCATGCAGATTCTTTTAAACTCTTTCCTGGAGACAGACTTTATAGAACCTGGTAAATTATAGTAATCGGGGTGACCGAGATCATACATAATTTTTTTAATATATTTTAACCAAGGGATCTCAGTAGCCAGATCCAGCTTCATGCTGTCGCTAATGATATCACGGTTAAGACCAAGACGAGGAGAGGTCCAAATCCTGTGCCACAAGAGGGCAGGTTGGGCTCTGATGATATCGGAAATATACGAAATACCCAGTTCAGTATGGCAGTTATAAGAAGAGGTACTGCTAGGGACCGCCAAAAGGAGTTTTAAAAAGGCGTTTTCGACCTGCTGAATAGCTTGGGTATCTCAGAAACCCCACACACCCACCCCGTCAATGGCTGTACTTACACATTTAGCCTGATAAATTTGCAGGAGCATTGCTGGTGGCCTTCTGTCCAATTTCTTTGCGAAGTTGGCCAGCGCTGCTATAGTTTTCATAAAAAGTAAACTCCTACTTTTAACCGCCTGATGCCAAGACCCCTTATGATCAAATAAAATCCATAAGTATGGAAATATTTTGGTTGCTTCCACCTTATTATCCCCTATAAACATACTCCTACATTTAGAACTGCCCTTCCCACACTTCATTATAAATGTTTTTGAGGCATTAACTCTCAAGCCCAGCTTATCCATGTACTCAGTATAGTTAAAAAGTGCCTTTTGGAGACCCAGTTGTGTGCGGGCCAACAACACTGCGTCGTCCGCGTACAAAAGGGTGACTATAGGGCGATTTTTAATTTGAGGTGCATCCTGGGAATTCGCCACCATCGCTTGATCTAGACCATTAGTGTATAATGTAAATAGCAAGGGTGCCAGGACACAGCTCTGTCTGACCCCCCTTTCCACGCTGAACGGTGCAGTGCATTCCCCCTCTGTTCCATAGCGGACCCTAGCTGTCGCACCGCTATACAGCTGCCTCAAAAACTGAATCAGTGGAGGCTCCACTCCCATATGTGTTAAGATGTCCCAGAGTTTGCCATGTATTACGCAATCAAATGCGGCTGTAAGGTCAACGAATGCGAGATAGAGTCTACCTTTTTTGGCCTGCGTATATTTCTCTATTGAAATATTAAGATTTAGGCCTTGCTCCACCGTGCCTAACCCCTGTCTAAAACCAAATTGTACATCTGAAAGGATGTTTCTATCTTCTGCCCAATCTTGGATCCGGTTAGGACTATCCGCCCTGCGACCTTTACCAGGGAGTCCAATAAAGATATTGGACGGTAACAGGCTGGATTCTGTCAGTCCCCCTTCTTAAATATGGGTACAATTATTGACTTGGACCAGGTCTGAATGAATCTGGTCGAGCAACAAGCATACAGAACTTGTGTTAATAAGGGGCCCCAAAGGGGCAAATTGGATTTTAAAAGATCAATTGGCACGCCATCTGGGCCAGGAGCCTTGCCACCCTTACTCGCATTAATTGCGCTAATAACTTCGTCAATAGTAAAACAGAGATCAATGGGAAATTTTCTATTGGCAATAGTACCCAAATGACTACTGTGGGGAATCAAGCTATCGTTGCCCGAGTTTTGGTTGTAAACTTTTGAAAAAAAGTCCACCCATTGTCTTTCGTCTATCGCAATCTCTATCCTTGGTTTATTATAATCTGTAAAGAAAGGAGCATTAACCGCTTGCCAGAATGCTGCACTATCTTTTTTCAGCGATGCTTCAAGAAGTGTAGCCCACGCATTTTCTTTTAATTCCCTTTTACGTGATTTTATGGCCTTATTATATTCCCTCCTGCGCTCTCTTATTTCATCCTTGCCCCTTACTGATCTATGGAGGGCAAGCTTTAGTTTAGTATACGCTTTTGTGCATTTTGTGTCAAACCATCCCTGGCTATGGGTACGTGCACCTTTGATCCCTACCCTCAGGGCATTTTGAATTTCATGCTTGAGTTGAGCATAGGCATCTAAAATATTACCATGGGGGCTTGTCTCATCCAGACAGATTAAGAGTGAGTTATAACACTTGATCACAATTTTCTTAATAAACTCTTCCTGGTCGATCCTAGCCCACGCATAGAGTAGCCATTTGTTCTTCCCAAAGATAAGTTCTGGGCCCAACAAACTTGGCTACTACAAAAATTTGGCATAATATTGGGGAGCTTTAGACTTAGGCTCAATGGGAAATGGTCGCTGATAGCGATTTTGTGAATTTTATAATTTAAAAACGTGTAGCATAACGGTTAGGTGCAATTATGAAATCAATTATTGAGTTGAAACCTTTCCCATTAAACGTATGCTCAAAAAGAACTGGAGGGGAGCACACACTGTTGGCAAAGCCCATATCGAATGAAAATAAAATCTTGTTTAAGAAGTCCCCTGGGGTTGAATGAACAAAATTGGATATGCGTCATCTTCATCGGATAGTAATCCACAGTTACCCTCTTCACTAAAATGGCATAGACCAATATGAAAATCTCCGCCCCAAATAATAATCACCTCTTGCTCTTTCTCGCTCTGAAGTTTGGTCAAATCGCTATTTAGTTTTCTCAATACTCCCATAATCTGGTCCCTCGGTGCATTATTATAAAAATTTCTCAGGGCCAAGGTATGATATTTATCAACTTGGATAATTATCATTTGATAATGGGTTTCTTGTACTGACATGATTATTTTGATTACATTAATCAGATTGGAGACATAAGTGCATAGGCCCCCCCTCAGCTCTCCCATGGATAGAAGGGACTGCGGTGGTATGAAATGTCTTAAAGCCATTTATGTGAGTTCCCTCTGTCGCCCAGGCTTCTTGAAAACAAAGAATTTTAAATTTCCCAATAAATTCATGCCATACTGGATTTGTCAGCTTAGTGTGCAAACCCGCAATATTTCAGAATACTACGCTCAGATTATAGTTCTGTTCTATAAGAGATTCTGACCTGTCTGGGTATACTGAGATGCTGGGTGGGGATTCTTGAGTGGTATTCGTCACGCTGGCGTGTATGTTCCCCCGTGTAGGTAGTAGCGGGCTTGTCAGTGTGTTATTAGTTCCTGAGCAAATATCTCCACAAGCCGTGGTTTTCCCCTCCACCCTATCGGGCAGGTCATTCCTTTTGGAAACAGAAGTATCCAAAGCGGAATGGTTAACCTCTATCCCACTGGGCCTATAACTGCTGACTCGGGTGATAAGTCAATCTATCTCTTCCAGTGTAGGTAAGGACTCGAACCTGTTGGACACCTCAACATTATATATGTGATGACCCGGTTCTGACCCAGTCATACTATTATCTCTTGACCCCATATTAAGAGGTGGTTGATAAAAATATCCCAAGGGTAGTACATTGATGCCGACATCAGATATACTCTTGTCCCCAGCTCTCCCAAAAATATTTTCCACCAATTGTGGTGTTTTAAACGTAAGAACCACACAATCACCCTGAAGTATTTTCCTGTCTCTCCCCAGCCAGCTAATTCTTCTTACCATCTTAAATTAATTAAACAGAGCCCTGTTTTCGCCCCCAGCCAATGTAGAGCCTTGTTTCGTAGGGAGGCCCAAGATTCAAATTCCTTTATCCTTAACCTTGGGACATTGGCCAGGATTACTGTGTATGGGGTTGCGGCTGGTGGTAGGTTCAGGCGATTTACATTTTCTGGGGTATTCAATTGAGGGAGAGGGATAGATGGGGCTTTATAACTTGGCTGAGGAAAATGACCCTCTGAAACATTTGTACCTTTCCTTTCATACAATAACTTGCCAGTAGGTTCGTTTCTATTTTGCAATGGTTTTAAGTAGGCCTGGGCGGTAAATTCCGTTCCGCTCGCGGAATTTGGGTAATTTTGCGTTCCGCGGAGAACGCGGAATTACCAAAAATTCCGCTGCTTCGCAGAATTTTTTGCTTGTTCGCGCTTTCAAAATGAGTGTTCGCGAGATGTTTCTCCCCGAGCACGCAAACAGCGTTCGCGAACAGGAAAAAAGCATCACGAACGGGCAGAACAAGCAATTCCACGTGTTCGCTGAACTTTTGCGTGCTCGCGGAGATTTTTTACCGTTTCGCAGAGCTTTGCGTAGCGCGACTACGCAAATTCCGCCCACCCATTTGTTTGAGGCCTAGTGGGGTTCCTTGATTGAGGCCCATTCCCATGAGTCCCTAGACTGTTACTGGTTGTTGTAGAGGGAACCTGAGAGTTATAATTAACTGTTCTGGTGACCCTATCTGGGTCTCCTAGGATCTCTTAATTATGTGGTCTACCAGGCTGATTACTAAAACTCTGAACAACCTGAACTTTGTTCAGTCTATCTTCAATCTTAATCACCTTATCAGTCAAACTGCTTAATGCCTCTCTCAAGTAGGTCTTTAAATTTACAATAAGTGTAGTTAAATTCCTAAGATCACTAATAGATACGGAAGACTTCTTGTTGGGGCAAGACGCTGCATTTTGTTCTATGTTGGGCAGACTCAAAGTTTTGGCGCGTTTTGACAGTTTTTTCCGGGGCTTTGCTAGTAAGGGCCTAGATTCGATGGGGGTTCTCTGGCTTTCGCGAATGACAGACTCTGGGCTTTTTGTTTCCACTGGGTTTCTAGGGCGTTTGGATGGAGGTGGAGTAACCGTCTCCTGGTCACTACCTGATATGTGATCAGAGATATTTTGAATGCACCCGTTTTGATGTGGTAACCCCCCGGGGATACCGGTGAACCGGCCAGCATGACCTCAGTCTCTTTTTCCTTAGCTAATGCCCCCAAATTGTCCAGATTCAAAGTCTCTTCGACCGTGGAGATTTGTTTTTCGATGGCCCCCATAGCCTCTGGATAATTAATTTAATAAAGTCAATCGGGCCGAGCTCTTGTCCTTAGACGGTGGCTGTGGGGGCGGCTGATTCACTGCCGCCTTTCGTTTCCCCATCTTCCAATGTATACAGGGCAATGAGCTTCACTGGTCATCAAAATAAAAATACTGTGACCCAAAGTATTACTAACCCCGGGCGTAGTGGGTGTAGCGGGGCTATGCGGAGGTCCACGGAGTTGCAAACAAACTCCGTGGAACTCCGCTACGCCACCCGCCTCCACCCCGCCTATATTATCAAGTAAATCTACATTACGTAATAGTAAATTAAAACCACTTACCTGGCATGCGACGTCCCCGGGATGCCCTCCTCCTCGCAGTATCAGTAATCCTTGAGAAAACTGCACATGCGCGCCCGCGCATTTGTTGCGAGAAATGCACATGCGTGTGCGCATGTGCAGTTTTCTCAAGGATTACCGATACTGCGAGGAAGAGGAGGAGGGCAGCCCTGGGACGTCGCATGCCAGGTAAGTGGTTTTAATTTACTATTACGTAATGTAGATTTACTTGATAATATAGGGGAGGTGGAGGCGGGGGCTGGCCAACTCCACTCCGCTGCCGAGTGTGCGGAGATTTGCCTTCTCCGCGTTCTCCGCGGAACACGGAGGAGGCAAATCTCTGCACACTCCGCGGGCGGAGCGGAGGTCTCCGCCCGGGGTTAAGTATTACCAATAAAATAACAATCACAGATTCACTGTCGAAAGTTCTCGAATCCCACGGATAACAGACTCAACTCTGCAATAAATAAGTGAAATAATAAAAACGATTTCTAGGACTTATTTATCCTCCCCAGCACCAAGCCCAATAGGTGCTCGTGTGTAGACGTAGCTATATCCGCAGTGTTAGTTAGTAAGGCTTTGGATGGTCCTACCTGACGGTTCTGCCACGCTTTTCACCCCCTCAGATCCTCCTCTGAAACGTGCGCCAAACTTATCTTTATGATGATCCGACCAAAAGGCGAAAAGGCTCCAGACTCTGACGGGCTAAGACGGGCCCGTCTTGGCCCAGTCTTCGCCCGGGCCGAGCCCGGGCACGCCGCACTCGCGTCCCGCGCTGCGGGACCTTCGTCGGGCTTTTGAGGCATCCACGCCCCTCCTCAGGTCCAGGCAGGGAACAGGGTCAAAGTGCTAAGTGCAAGGAAGCAAGGGACCACTTCCAAAGCGCCGAGTGTTCTCCTTCCCGTGCTGCGGGACCTCCATCATGCTTTTGAGGCATCCACGCCCCTCCTCAGGTCCAGGCAGGGAACAGGGTCAAAGTGCTGAGTGCAAGGAAGCAAGGGACTGCTTCCAAAGTGCCGAGTGTTCTCCTTCCCACGCTGCGGGACCTCCGTCGGGCTTTTGAGGCGTCCACACCCCTCCTCAGGTCCAGGCAGGGAACAGGGTCAAAGTGCTGAGTGCAAGGAAGCAAGGGACCGCTTCCAAAGTGCCGAGTGTTCTCCTTCCCACGCTGTGGGACCTCCGTCGGGCTTTTGAGGCGTCCACACCCCTCCTCAGGTCCAGGCAGGGAACAGGGTCAAAGTGCTGAGTGCAAGGAAGCAAGGGGCCGCTTCCAAAGTGCCGAGTGTTCTCCTTCCCACGCTGCGGGACCTCCATCATGCTTTGAAGGCATCCACGCCCCTCCTCAGGTCCAGGCAGGGAACAGGGTTAAAGTGCTGAGTGCAAGGAAGCAAGGGACCGCTTCCAAAGTGCCGAGTGTTCTCCTTCCCACGCTGCGGGACCTCCGTCGGGCTTTTGAGGCGTCCACACCCCTCCTCAGGTCCAGGCAGGGAACAGGGTCAAAGTGCTGAGTGCAAGGAAGCAAGGGACCGCTTTCAAAGTGCCGAGTGTTCTCCTTCCCACGCTGTGGGACCTCCGTCAGGCTTTTGAGGCGTCCTCGCCCCTCCTCAGGTCCAGGCAGGGACAGGGTCAAAGTGCTGAGTGCAAGGAAGCAAGGGACCGCTTCCAAAGTGCCAAGTGTTCTCCTTCCAGCTCTGCGGGACCTTCGTCGGGCTTTTGAGGCGTCCACGCCCCTCCTCAGATCCAGGCAGGGAACAGGGTCAAAGGGCTGAGTGCAAGGAAGCAAGTAACCGCTTCCAAAGTGCCGAGTGTTCTATTATTATATATATATATTTTCTCAAGTGGGAATGACTCCGGATCAAAATAAAGTTCATGCCTTGTCATCCACTCCACCCCCACAAGATGTAACTGTGCGGCGATTATTCCTTGGTATGGCCAGTTACTGTTCAAGGTATATACACGACTCTGCCACTGTAAGTGGCCCATTGAGAGACTCAATGAAACGAAATGTTCCACTTCGATGGGCACATGAATGTGAACAAAGCTTGAAGAAAATCAAGTATGCAATTGAGACTGCCAATAAAATGACATAGTTTGATTGGAAATTGCAGGTAGAGGCTGTCGTTGATGTAAGCCCAGTGGAGATGGGTGCCATTCTTGCCCAGCACACTGGACATCCCAATGCCCCAAGACACATTTGGGGCTTATGCTAGCCCGAGTTTGTCATCAATGTAACATGCCTATTCAAAACCTGATAAGGAAAGCCTCGCTGTGTTGTGGGATTGTGAACATTTTCATGTGTTCCTGTATGGGAAGCATTTCATGTTTATCACTGACCACCAAGCATTACTTACTATTTTCAGCAATCCAACTGCCAAGATACCCTCTCACATTGAGAGGCGGGGGTGGCGACTGTAAGAATATGATTACATGATTGTACACCATCCAGGAAAAGATTGAAACCCTGCTGACTACTTCTCACGTGTACCAGTACTGTGTCATGGCACCACTTCTAAATCGGCTGATGCTTATGTTAACTTTATCATGAAATCCAATATCCATGCTGCCATATCGGTGGAACAAATCATTGTTGTCAAGAGCACTGACAGAGATTTGTTAATACTCAAAGACATTATTACACATCAATCATGGTGAGCTCATACTTGACCTCTTTATTATGACCTTGAATACCAGAAATTCAAAAATATGCAGGAAGAACTTTCAGTTACCCAAGAAGCCATCATCTTAGAAGGGTCGAGAATTGTCACACCTGAGAGTCTGAGACAACAAATCATTGAACTGGCCCACTAGGGACATCGTGGAGTTGTTTCTACTAAACGAGCTCTATGCGACCAAGCATGGCTCCCTCGCCTTAATGAAAGAGTTGAAAAAGAGTTAAGGGCGTGTCATTTGTGCAACTGCTTGTCATGCAAAACAACCCTGCATCCATTAAACATGACTGATCTTCTAAAGCATGCATGGGAGAAGTTTGCAATTGATTTCTTTGGTCCTCTTGACAATGGACATCATCTAATAGTAATTTTTGATGAATATTCCCTTTTTTCCCTTGTGGAAGATCTGTCATCAACTACTCATGACAAAGTCATTGAGAGATTAGAAAGTATTTTTGCAACATGGAGTGTTCTTTCAGTTTTGAAATCTGGTAATGGCCTGCCTTTCAATAGTCGAGAATTTAAAGATTTTCTCACTCATCTCAATGTCAAGCATTAGAAAAGCTCACCTCTTTGGCCACAGGTTAATGGTGTTGTCGAGAGATTTATGAGCACCCTCAAGTAGACCACTCAGCACACTGCACTGGAAAAGCTTGAACTCAAATCAGTTCTTCAGTCTACGCTTCGTGCATATAGGTCAACTCCCCATTCTACCACAGGTGAAAGCCCTACCACCTTAATGTTTGGGAGAGCCACAGAACCCAGATTGCCACAATGGACTACTGAAAGATCTATTGACATTGATAAACTTTGTACTACAGATTTGGCACACAAGCGAGAAATAAAGACCTATGTGGGCAGGCGCCGCTGTGCTTGGAGCACTGTGTTCAAAAGAGGAGACCAAGTTATTGTCAGGCAGAAATGGAAGCACAAACCTGATGCTCCTTTTGATCCTGATCCACTGAGGGTTGTGACTAGTAAAGGAAACATGGTGACTGCTCACCATCCTGGTATGTCCATTATGCGAGATTCTTCACATTTTAAGCACCTGCCTCAACCTTTGCCAGCTCCAAATGTTGGAGGGTGAAACTTATCCACCTAAGAATCCTGAGAGCCCAATGACTGTACTGGTGTCTCTGTCACTGGTGCCAGTCATGGACAATTCTCCTGTAGCTCCTCAGCCTCACATGACACGATCTGGGCAATTGATTCGATAACCAAAATGATTTAGTGAAGAGTTGTGATGTATGTATGTATTATTTGTACTTTTAATTTAACAAAGGAGGAGATGTAGTGTCTTGTGAGTTAACAATGGCAGGACCCTGACAGACCCCATAGAACAGTGATGTGTGGGTGTGGGTGATAGACTTCATGATGTAGAATGTTCAGTTAACTGTTACACACTGATGAATGAAGACATGTAATACCAAGCTCCATGTGTGGCATGATCCTTTACATGTATCCGAGATAGGGAGGATTCTATACAACCCTTACTCCTGTCTTCCATTATCCATTGTGCTACCCCTGCTCCCTCCAGCCTGCCCTCCAGTGACGTGTCTGCTTCCCCTGCCGCTGTAACTCCCTCCTATCTTCCGTGGTCCACTGTGCTTCCCTTGCTCCTCCCTCCTGCCTTCTGTGGTCTGTTGTGCTGCCCCTGCCATTCACGCCTGCCCTCCTTGGTCAGCTTGCTGCCACTCCCTCCCGCCCTCTGTTGTGCTGCTTCTGTCCCTCCCTCCTGTCCTTCATAATATGTGTGCTGTCCCTGTCCTCCCTCCTGCCCTCTTTGGTCCATTGTACTGCTCCTGTTCATCCTGCATGTACTTTCTGTTGACGATCCTCACTGTGGAATTATGGTTAGGTCATCATTTTTTTGTTTTGCTAATAACTTAGACACCGTTTGACAAATCTTCACAAAACTTAAAAAAACAATGTTTATCCACCTCGGCTCCTTCATGGAAAGTTTTGTGCTGATCTGTCAAACAGTGGTCAAGAAAAGGGGATTACTCCAAAATGATGATTTTACATGTTAATTCCCATTGGAAATGTACTCTCCGACAAAGAAAAAAACAGCTGAACAGTATTAAGTCAAATTTGGCAGGAAGTAAGAATTTTACTCCAAAAGAGAGCTTTTTGTGATTTTGTGTAAATCTGCTCAGTTGCTTTTTGAAACTGACCTTTATAAAGGGGCTTGGGTTGGGCTTGAAGGGGTTAAAATGTTAGTTATATCAGACAGTTTTCTCTCAAAAGTCCTGTGGTCCCAAAAATAAAAGAAATAGGGCCATCTGTTTGGACGTGGAAGTTTTTTCTCCTCTTGGTCATTTTGGTACCATGGGACCGGTCACTGTACCTCTGGACCGAGTGATCTGGTTGTCTGGCAGCAATTCTGAACAAAATATTGTGGCCACCATTACAGGACTGGGGTTCTTGGTCCCCATGTCCTGAAGTAATTTAAAAAAAAAAGGTATAAGTGAGAAGAGTAGGGACACCCTGGCCCCTGGCAATTGTGGGGGAACCCTGCCCAGCGTAAGAAAATAAACAAAAGATTTTGGTCCTCTGGTACCGCTGTACTCCCATGGGCAGAGTACTGCCAGAGACTCCATGCAAGCTTCCAGCTCAGGGTAACGTGGTAGCCCAAGCTTCCCCTAGGAAACTTACATGGTACTGTGGTATCAAGGGGAGGAGGCTTCCATGCTGTGTATCATGGGAGTACTGCAATTCCTGTAAACACATTTTTAAACAAGAAATTGCGAGTTGGGCTCCTGTAGGCAGTTGGCACACCTGTGGAGGGTTGGGTGCAGGGCCTGCCCAGACACATTACACAGGAATTCTTATATACTACCCACTAAATGACCCCTTAAGAAAAGTAGTGCAAATTCATGCATACCTCTACTTTACATTACTTTTGTCAACTTTCCAACATAAATCTTGATTTGCGTTGGAAAATAAATATAACCACAGTGTTTTGCACTGGGTTTGTGTTACAAAAGTAACACAAAGCTTGCACAAAGAGTTAGTAAATCTGAGCCGCATTTGTACATTGCACCTATTTTTTTAACCATTGAAGGTGGTGCTAAAAATAACCTTTTTCCTTTTTAAACATTTTTCATTGTTTTCTATATTTTTAAAACTTTTTAGGGATTCAACTAAAATTACTTGATAGTATGGCATCTAACATTGAATCCAAAAAAGAAAAAGAAAAAATATGTTTTGAAGTTTGCTTTGTGAGCAGCCAACAGTTGGTCTTGAGCTGCTGTATTCTATTCTCCAACAAAGATTATTTTAGCAAATTTTGTACAATACAAATTAATATCACATATAATGTGTTGGTGTCCTCAATGAAGTTGCAAACAACTACTTCTAGAAGAGAATCACCAGGCTGGAGAGTCTGGAGCAGAGCAGATTATGTTGAGACACCATCACCTTTATTATGCTTTCTCTTTTCAGCATTGTACTGAGTGCTGTGCCAAGTATTCAGGTGTTCATTTCAGACGTCTCAAATGAGTACTTCTTTCACTGGAAAATTCTGTGTCAGAGGTTGCATGTTGCCAACTTGGCTGACACTTTCTTCTCTCCTGGAAGGATGAAAAGAAGTCCTAAACAATTTACTAGCAAGAAGTCCTAGCTTCCTCTCGATCTTCCTGGTGCTCTTCATCTCCAGAGGGCAAGATCAATGCACGAAACATTACATGCACATTATGCAATCAAGAGCTTCATTCTAGCAATCCTGGACACTACTCCATGGGTTCCTCTGGAGTGTGGAGGCATCTAGGATCAATGTATTCCAACAAGAGTGCCCAGGCTGAGTTTGAGAGAGAACACCCATTAGGCGAAGTACAAGTAGAGACAGGACCTGCTGCTGTACTCAAACACCAGCAAGAGGAAGACTACATTATGCAATGTTTCTCAACATACTGCAATGCGTGTCACAGGTTCTGTTTTCACATGAGACCTGCAGGAGAGTTTTTACCAAAACAATGGAGACTCACTTGAGCGACCATCATAAACATTTGTACAAAAAAATCAAAGTTAAAAACAATTCAGAAAGAAATGTATTAAAAAATAAAAAGGTAAAGTCAAAAAAGAAAACAGTTTACCATTATTTAAAAAAATTCCTAATAAGGAAAAATGTCCAAAGGCAAAGACCTGCATCATGCAACTAATGGCACTGTGCGTAAGGGGTAGAGTTGGTTGCCTGTAAAGGATTAGAAGCAGTTAGAGGCAAGAGGCTGAGCCGTGTTCTCTAAGCTCAGTGCACAGAGATGTAGATTGTGCAACATGGTAGTTGACTTCCCTACCGCACTTACATACATACCAATATTAAAACTTGGTAAAAAAAAGTCAAAAATCCACAGAAAAAAACAAAGTTAAAGTGGCGTTATAGTTAGATAAGGTAATGAAAGCTTAACTTATGTAAAACAAAACCAGACATTTACTGAAATAAACAAAGGTTAAAGTGGTGTTATAGTTAGCATGGTAATAAGGCCTTAACCTGTGCAAAAAAACAGAACTTCACTCAAAAACAAAGTTGAAAGTGCTGTTTTAGTAAGGTGATGAAGTCACGCAAGAAATAATGTTTAAAAAACAAAACAAAAATCACTGAAATTCACCAGTTATAGTTTAGTGAGCTAACTAGTTTAGTGAGCTAACTATAACTTGCCCCTGTCCTATACTGCTTATGACCTCACATATTACATATTAAATTACTGAAGACATATTAAATTACACCACTGAAGACATCACTGATGACATCTCAAATGACATAATTGATGACATCACTGATCACATCACTTATGACATAATCCAAGGAACTTCTACTTACATTACTCTATAAATCCAAACAAGAGGAGGCCCAGAACAGGGAAGCCATACTCTGCTGCCAGCACTCTGGAAGGCATTCCCTCTGGTGCCAGTGTCATGTATTTTAATTTATTTACTCTTCTTAGACTTCACTTATTGATCTCCCATATAGTGATATGCAGTGTGGTCTTCCGTCAAAATTTATATTCCTATTTTATATTCCTATTTTTGTATTTTTCCTGCCTTTTGCCTAAATTCATCTTTATCTACTATGTGTCGATACACCCCACACATCTTCTTGTGTTTCCTTTTATATTCCCTTCTGTTTCTTCTTCCTGTCTTCAATGTTTTCGCTTCTTCCCCCTTATTTTCTTACTGTCGCATTATCAAATTCTACCTTACCCCTATTACATCTCTCCTCTCAGTTCTCTTCTCCTTCCTATAATTATTGTTTCCCTGATTCTTTCCTATTTTTTCACTCATTTCTAAACCGTTTAGAGCATTCAAGTTGTGACTATTTGATTTGTAGAAGTAAATGTTGAAGTGCACCTTTCAAAGTGATTTATTTGGCCAAACATTTGGCTTTGGTAAGGTTTTTTAAATTTGCATTGTAATTGGTAGTGATAGTACTAAATAAGTGCCTTGTTTTCTGGAGCCTGCCAAGGCAGATACTGAGGATAAGGGCAAGGCGGGAGGAACATCATGTGGAAAAGGAGGAAGAGGAGCAAGTTGCTCCTGGGACGAGCAGTATCTCAAGGTCTCAATGGCAACTGGTGCATTTGTTTTGTTATTGTTAAGCTATTCCTTTTCCATGCTCTTTCCTAAGGCTGGTCTCAAATATTTTTAATTTATCCACCTCTTCTTCTTCCCTTAATTTAAATGGTTGAGGGGCAGAGGCAAAAACATAGTTTCTATGTTTCTGTCTCTGACCCGTGACCATTTAAATTAAGGAAAGAAGAAGAGATGTGTTCATGTTGCAATTGCCTAGTTCCCACTGCCCACCCATACCTACCACTTCCCATCCCTTACCTTCCCATTCCTGACACATGCCAAAAATTCTCCATCAACATCTTCCTACATTTCTTCCTAAAATGATATCTCTTATACTGGTCTGTTTTCTACCATCTATTAACAACCCAACCTGACCATAGTTAAACCTAAAGCTAACCAAAGCCCTGACCTAAAATGTCAAAGTTACCAAACACATATTTGCTCCCTAACCCAGGAATAATATTTATTGTACTGATAATGAATATGGGGTGATAGTGTGGTGTGATGTGGTGTGGTGTGGTGTGTGGAGTGGCAATTAGATGGGACTCAGGAGTAGGGAGAAAATAGGGCGACTGGAATTATTGTTATATTGTGCAATAATTGTCCAAAATAATTCTCCTCTACCAGCTTTATTAAAGTTGCATGATATAGTAAAATACATTTTCCAGCATAAATTTAAATCCCTAAAGTTTTCAATAGCAATGTGCATAACTTGCAGTCTAGTCGATTTTCCAAATACATGTTAATTGTCACGTGAAAGGAAATGTCACCCCATGAAATCACTTATTTAAACTTTCTACTTTTCTTCCAATTGAGCTCAAAGATATCTATTTTTTAATTATACAGGTATTTGTGGTGGATTAATTAATGCAAAATATTGCACATAATAATTAAGTGAAAAATGTGTAAGTCACAGGAGCAAAGAATCACATAAAAAATCCAGTGGCCCTAGAGAACCAGCAGCAGTGTGTGCCTGACTAACTATACAAAAATGCTTGTGTTGGGTGCTACAATTCATGTTCTTTTCTTTTTCCTCACAACAAGATTTTGCTGCTCCATGACCACCAAGGAGGACGGGCACCTTCTTGCTCCAAAAGATGGAGGTGGTTATGGTGGTCTTTTGTCGGCTGGTGAGAATTGGAGGAATAGGAGGTGGAGGAGGAGAAGGAGGTGGAGGAGGAGGAGGAGGCAGTAGCATCAGTTCCTTCTTCCTCCAGTGCCCAGCTGGAGCAACTTTGGGCAAGGCACCATTGCCCCAGTCAATGCAGGTAGCTGAGTGGAACATCTTGAGTAACAGCCACCACTCCTCCCTTCTCAACCATAGAGGTCCTTCTCCTTAAAGCCCTCAAAGGCGCAGATGAGTTAAAGGAGAACAAGAGGGATATTTTAAAAGTCTAGAAATTTTGGATGGGGCATTATGAATAAGGAGAGAAATGGGCATGTTGTGAATCGTGTGGGGTAACAGTTGGGGCAGTGGTAGGTTAGATAAGGATAGTTTAATTTTGTAGGTTTTTGAGGTTTTAGGTAGAGAGTTAGACCTGTTGCAGTTGGTGTGGTTGGGAACAGTTCGAGAAGGTGTAGGTTAGTGTATGATAGTTTCATGTTTTTGATGTCACCTGAAA
Organism: Calotriton arnoldi; assembly: GCA_963921515.1. NCBI lineage: Eukaryota > Metazoa > Chordata > Amphibia > Caudata > Salamandridae > Calotriton > Calotriton arnoldi. Next base: position 170,169 of record CAWUFW010007723.1, on the reverse strand, counting down.
GCACTTACTCTCCATCAGGCAGGAGTAGTTATATCTGTGTACTGCCCTACCCTCTGTAGCTACTCACCACCAGCAGCGGTCTGTGCAAGTAAGCGCGGAGGCGGTGAGGTGGGGCAGGGTGGGGAGGATGTCGACAGACGACGGAATAGGAATTATTTATTCATTTAATTTTCCCTATTCTGTTGTCTGTCGACTTCCCGCCCTGTCTCCACCCCACCCCACCCAGTGGGCTTCCCTGCACTTACCGCAGCTTCTCAGCACTCACCACTAAGGAGGAATGCTACATACAACAATCCATGGAATATAGGAGATGTGTTCATATTATACATACTGCAAAGTCCTGTCTAACCGGGAACGCATCCACTCACTCTGTTCATTTCTTACCTTAGGAGAAACACTCCTGTTGGCTACATTTCAAGATTTGCTGTTGTTGATTTTGATCATGCATTGGTTTTTTCAAAGGGGCTAACTACTCATTGCCCTAATGGGCCCAATCAGAGGATATGACACATGAAAAACATGGTTCTTCTTACTCAAAATAGAGCATGTGAACCAGCAAAGAAGGATTCTCCTACTGCAAAAAAAAGAAAAAATCAGAATGAAAAATCTGTGACATAGGCCAGAAAAAATCAACGCAGTGTTAAGGGAGAGATATTTACTAAATGTTGCAAAATGGAAATTTAAGTCATAGATGGTGGAGTGCTTCAGTAGAATCATCAGGTTAATTGATTCTCCATGGGCCATAGATTGTGGAAAAAAGTGCACATTACCCTCCCTTTGCCTACTATTGCTATAAATTATTCACTGCATTATGATGTCCCTCTTTTGCTTGGATAAGGGAGATGTTCTGGGCAAATTTGCATTTTTTTAAAATTTCACCCTGGACCAATTTATCTCACCCTGTAACAGCTTAGGGGCCGATTCCGATCTCGGTCGGAGGCGCACCCAATACTATTCGGTCGGGAAAAAAGCCATGCGAAAGCCAGTTTCCCGACCGATCCGTACAGCACACCGAACGAGCAAGTACGATGCGCACAACAGCAAAAATTCCGGCCGAGCCGTACTCACCCAAACCAGGTCCTGTTCTCCGACCGAGGCGAATCCGGAAACGCCGAATCGAGTCGCACGGAAGGGAAAATGCAGCCCCGTCCGGCCGGACAAGTACGATGCGCTTTCCGTACGCGCCGAACCCGTCGCTACGCACGGCACGTCAAAGCATCCGGGAGAGGTGCACATAAGCTCCGAATCGCGCCACAACACGATCCACGGCTACGAGACGAACACGGCACCGACGAGGACGACGCGAAGCGACGAGGACGAAGCGAAGCGACGAGGACGAAGCCAAGCGACGAGGACGACGCGAAGCAACGAGAAGGACGAACGACACGAACCAACCATGAATCCCTTCGTCCCGATCATACCAATATCCTACATCTACTACCGGAACAGGCACGGACGCGTACGGCGCAGAAGGTAAGTCAGACACCAACCACAAAACACATACAACACGTACACGACACATCACACACATACACTGGGAATCTGAATATACTTACACCAGCAACAGCAGCACCATAGGGGCGGGATGCCCATCACCAATGCCACATATGCACACAGGGGCCTGAATGCGCGCCACCACCCCAACCCAGGGGGGCTGGATGCCTACCACTACTACCACCCTTAGCCAGGGGGCAGGATGCCTACCACTACTACCACCCTTAGCCAGGGGGCAGGATGCCCACCACTACTACCACCCTTAGCCAGGGGGCAGGAAGCCTACCACTACTACCACCCTCACCCACGGGGGCAGGATGCCTACCACTACTACCACCCTTAGCCAGGGTGGCAGGATGCCTACCACTACTACCACCCTTAGCCAGGGGGCAGGATGCCTACCACTACTACCACCCTTAGCCAGGGGGCAGGAAGCCTACCACTACTACCACCCTTAGCCAGGGGGCAGGATGCCTACCACTACTACCACCCTTAGCCAGGGGGCAGGATGCCTACCACTACTACCACCCTTAGCCAGGGGGCAGGATGCCTACCACTACTACCACCCTTAGCCAGGGTGGCAGGATGCCTACCACTACTACCACCCTTAGCCAGGGTGGCAGGATGCCTACCACTACTACCACCCTTAGCCAGGGGGCAGGATGCCCACCACTACTACCACCCTTAGCCAGGGGGCAGGATGCCTACCACTACTACCACCCTTAGCCAGGGGGCAGGATGCCCACCACTACTACCACCCTCACCCACGGGGGCAGGATGCCTACCACTACTACCACCCTTAGCCAGGGGGCAGGATGCCTACCACTACTACCACCCTTAGCCAGGGGGGCAGGATGCCTACCACTACTACCACCCTTAGCCAGGGGGGCAGGATGCCTACCACTACTACCACCCTTAGCCAGGGGGCAGGATGCCTACCACTACTACCACCCTTAGCCAGGGGGGCAGGATGCCCACCACTACTACCACCCTCACCCAGGGGGGCAGGATGCCCACCACTACTACCACCCTCACCCAGGGGGGCAGGATGCCTACCACTACTACCACCCTTAGCCAGGGGGCAGGATGCCCACCACTACTACCACCCTCACCCAGGGGGGCAGGATGCCTACCACTACTACCACCCTTAGCCAGGGGGGCAGGATGCCTACCACTACTACCACCCTTAGCCAGGGGGGCAGGATGCCCACCACTACTACCACCCTCACCCAGGGGGGCAGGATGCCTACCACTACTACCACCCTTAGCCAGGGGGCAGGATGCCCACCACTACTACCACCCTTAGCCAGGGGGGCTGGATGCCTACCACTACTACCACCCCCACTCATAGGATGGACAATGCATGACACAACAAGCACACCACAACCTAGGGAATGCAAGATTAAGACATCCCCCACCACCATGACAAGCATGTGAGCAGGCTGTGTCAAATGCCTACAACACCGAACATGACTTTGAACATACAATGTGACCCCCTAGCACATGTGCCACACATATATGTGTGTGGCACCCACAATGCAAGCAGCCCATGACCATTGTGGCAATGGGGCCTAAACCCCCATCATCACAGTGACCAAAAGGTAAGTGTGGGGTCCATAGCTGAAGCACATTTTGACCATTGTGGCAATGGGGTCTAAACCCCCATCATCACAGTGACCAAAAGGCAAGTGTGGGGTCCATAGCTGAAGCACATTTTGACCATTGTGGCAATGGGGTCTAAACCCCCATCATCACAGTGACCAAAAGGCAAGTGTGGGGTCCATAGCTGAAGCACATTTTGACCATTGTGGCAATGGGGACTAAACCCCCATCATCACAGTGACCAAAAGGCAAGTGTGGGGTCCATAGTTGAAGCACATTTTGACCATTGTGGCAATGGGGTCTACACCCTCATCATCACAGTGACCAAAAGGTAATTGTTGACAAAGAAAGAGCTGCAACTGCCAAACTGCATGGATCATTCCTGGTCACAGAACCAAAAACTCATCTGTGGCAAAGTAGTGTATGTGTCCCATTGCAACATAAATTGGGGGAGCCAAATACTGCAGTGCAAATGAAACATTCCTTCGGCCATGTGCAGACAAACAACACCCATGGGGGCTGAGACCGTCAACAGTCATCAATGACACAATGACAGAAGTGACCATCAGAATGCAGAACCACATATTTGCACCAATGGGCACACAAATGCAGATACCCTGTGGAGACAGCAGATGTGAGGTGAACAGATACCATACCATGGCAGCAATGGGACACACAAACCATGATCACTGTGCTGACCGATGACCTAGGAGTCCCAGGGACAGCAGGGGAAACACACCAAACAACATACAGCCAATGGCACACCCAAGATATGCCAATGCAGTGGTGCAGATGCACAAACACAAACAGGCAGACCAACACTGTCATCATACACAGCAGGTGAGGGGTGGGGGTGCCAGTGTCCCCAGGCAACAACACAACACATGAGGAGAGCTGAATACCAATCATACAGATGTGCATACACTGCCACACTAAGGTAACTCATGGATCCAAATCCCCTATGTGGGCAAGCAGGCATTGACAGGTGAGAGGGAGCACAAAACACACATGTCACACAGGCACGTAGGAACAACAACTGACACAGCAAGTCACAGACACACCACAGCACCACCCCCAGGGCCCCCACAATGTGGTGACCCTGGGCTGAATAAAAATACCACTGTGATGACAAAGCTAAATGTCGTTCACACTGTGAACCACAGTCAGGTGTCCTGAGCAACAAACTACCATCACACCTACACAAGCACAAATCAATCAGCATGGCCAGTAAGCCAAGGCCAACATGGAGGCAGGGGACTAGCCGGGCAACAACTCTCATCTGCACACACTCAAGACCACACCCTCGACCTCCAACAATGTGCAGCAGTGAAGTACACATGCACTGGTGACATTGCACATGCACCCATGACTATTCCAGGGTGGTGGGTGGGAACCAAGGTGTAGAAACACATCACACATGGACACTCAACAAGACTCCTGAATGTCTGACACACTGCACACTACGCTGTACATGGACATGACGGCAATACCACACCGACCAATGGGATCCCAGCCACAGTCACACACCAATGAAGAAGCCAAGGTCACCCACAAAGAACACACATAGACAACAACCAACATTGCAGCCCGGACCCTAAGGAGTGCCAGCAGTCACACACACAACGTGTCACAATCACTGAAAGATAACACAAACTGGAAATCACATGACAGGGGCAAACAACAAGTGCCAAAGGGAAACCTGACTGTGACCCATCTGCGTCTGCACACAAACTCTGCCCTGACAGCAAACACACCTATGGGTGACACCCTGATGACCAGTAATGTGCCATGCACCCACATCACAGAGAACACAGGGAGAAGACTTTGGGGGAACATAGCTCAAGTCAGCAAGCATCACAAACAGGTACAACACTAGGGATCACAGCATGCGCAGATGAATGGAAGTGAACACACAGACATGCACATACAACACACACCTTGGGCGCAGGCAATGTCACACGTGTACACACTGCCATGAGGGGACACCACTCCTGTGTGAGGAAAGCTGTGCCATATGTTGCCTCAGTAGGGCCCCATCATGTCAGCTGAGCACTTGGTCACACAATCAACAATTAGCACCAAATGAGGGCTCCCATCACATCAGCCTGGTCATGGATGTGCCAACGGAATCATCAGCACAGATCCAACACACTTGTATAGCAATGTTGCACTGACTACACGGATGAGTCCCTCCCCATTGATGCCCAAACCTGCATGTCCACTGGAGATGGCAACACGGTCAGGGAAGTAGACAAATGCAACGATGGCAGGCACAACAGATGTGCAGGGGTGGAAGCCACAGATATGAAATTGCCAATGTAAGTAGGAAACCCATTGCCAAATACTGAACACATGACACCCTCAGATGCTGCTATTGATGACATGGATACACCACATGATAGGACACATTCCCCCTGGACCACATGGGTTCCTGCACAGTAACACTTCATAATCATGAGACCAGATATCACCATCACTGCAGCAAGGGCATGGTTAGCTGCACCAACAACATGTACATCTGAAGCATGAGCACTAGAGAAAAGAAAGTTGCTTTATTCAGCATATGTGTTGTTTGATAACGACGTCCAGAAGAAATTAGAGCAAAGGCCAATGGCCAGTCCATTGTCAAAGTTCAAACAGGGTGACACTGGCAGATGTCACCCTACGCATGCCTGCACAATACTAGGGACAATCCACTAGGAGGGGCAACCGGGGGGCAGGCCAGGCACCGCAGGGACAGGATCAGGGCTCACCAGGGGGAGTCAGGGAAGGGGTGGTGGGTGCTGGAGAGCCACTGACAACTGCAGTGGAGGTGTCTGACATGGTGTGTGCCGGCACAACTGGGGGCATGACTCAGATGTCGTGGGTGCCGGCACAACTGCAGTGGACCCTGCAGATGGGGTGGACAGGTCCGCCACTGCAGTGCCCAAGTCAGACAGGGCGGTAGTGGACTCCACTGCAGTGCCTACCTCCAGGGGAGGAGAATGGGGAACAGGCAAGGTGGGTTGGACAGAGGGGAGGACACCCTCACCACATCAGTGGCACAGACAAGCGCAGCGGGGGTGTGGTGCTGGGAGAGCAAGTGGCAGGGGGAGAAGGCCGGATCCTCTTGGGGATGGTATATCTGTGGGTGGGGGAACCTGGGGCAGGGTGTGGTGGGGGCACCTGTGCAGTGGGGGCCTGAGGGATGGAGGACGGAGACCTTGTGCCTGATCTGCAGGGCGGTGGCGGGGTCTTGCTCTTAGCACTCCGGGGGGACTTGCGGGTGGGGGCCTCAGTCCGTCTGCGCCTGGGGGAGGGTGTCCGGGGGCGAGGGGCACTCTGCTCCGTGTGGGTGGGCTTCCTCTTCCCCCGGGATGCTGGGGCAGCTTCATCGGTGGGGAAGAGGCCGAGGTCACAGAGGAAGAGCTGCTGTGACTTTGGGGTTGCAGGTGAGGCAAGGGAGGGTGCTTTGGAGGGAGAGGGAACTGAGGACTGCGCAGTGCATGTGGATGCGTGTGTGTGTTCCAGGGCCCCATCCCCTGTGAGTCTGGCTTCAGTCCCCTGAATGTGCGTGCGTGTGCGTTTTGTCATTGGCGTGTGTGTCAGTGTGCTGGATGTGTGTGTGCTGGTGTGTGCCTGTGCCGGTGTGTGTGTGCCTGGGATGGGTAAGGTGCTGGGGAGTGTGGATGGAGCAGAGGCAGGAGGGGTGAGGGACCGTTTGAGGAGGGACACTGCTGCCGTCAGGGAGGAGTCCATGGACCTATTGCCCCTCTGTAGGTCAGACATGCCCGATGAGATGCCCTCCATGAACGACACCAGCTGAGTCAACAGCGCGGTGTGCGCATGGAGGACACTCAGCATGGCTGTCTGCCCTACATGGAGCTGGCGAAGGAGGTACACAGACTCCTCACTCAGGGCAGCAGGGGACACAGGGGCAGGGGGTGCGGTGCCTGGCCCAAAGGAGACACGCTCCCGGACATGGGAGCCTCCACGGACCTGGGGAATGGGAGCCGATGGGAGGGCGGTGGTGGTGCTGGTGGTGGCGGGGACAGCAACACTAGCTGGGGTGTGGTGGCTGCTGACACCCGCCTCCACAAGGGAGTCATCCTCCGAGTTGCTCTGGTCCTCAGCTGAGGTGGATGCTGCTGAGGACTCCTCGGTGTGGCTCCCCTCGCCCTCCGTGCCACTGGGTCCCTCCGACCACTCCTCGGCTGCTGACCCAGTCTGGCTCTCCGGCTCCTCCTGGTCCGTGGAGCTGTCCCCTTCCGTGGCCGTGGATGTATCTGCAAACAATGGGGAAACAGACAGACATCAGTCACCTGCACATAACGCACACACCACTGTGAGCACAGCACATCACAGAGCAAGCCCTGGCATCATTAGTTGTACATTGCTAAAAGTGCACTAATTGAACAGGAGAAGTCAATTGTCAGTCTGATGTCAAGCATGGCACTCACATCCCACATGGCCTTGCACCCATCTGTCTGGTGTCTGTTGGATTGCAACACCCCAGTGTTGACACATGCACCAAGTACACAGTAGTTGGACAGTGCAGAGGACACGGTGTGGACACATCACAGCTCTTGCCACTGAGTCAGTACAGGTTTACGGATGTAAGGGATGCCCAGAGTCAAATAGGAAATGCATGTGATGCATACCAGCGACAGACACCATGATGCACCCATGTCCTGATAGCCAGCGCCACTATGGTGTGCATGTAGCACATGTCACTCCCCTGCAGGATCACCAATCAGTAGACACATGCCATGGCGGAGGCATGACTGCAAAGTCATACATCACTGTCTCAGTGATGTATGACTTTGCAGCCAGACAACAACACTCTGCACTGTGTCACAATAGTAGGTCATGGGGAATGCAAGTCCTGGAGCTGCACAAGTGCACATGTACATCCCCCACAACACATCCTCTTAACCCTCATCTGTCCAGGTCATACCTATTGGACATATGGGAGACCTGTGACACTACCCTCTGAACCTGAGCCCCTCACACTCTGCTGTGCATGGGGAACAGCTGCCTGAACTTCACATTTACATGCCCCATTCTGCATGGGCAGCTGATCAGACACCTATGTGTCACACAAGTATCGTCTCCTATGGTCACATCTCCAGTGGCATGCTGAGCCCCTACCAAGAAACTCCACAGCAGTCCTGGCGACTAATCCACAGCACACTGACACAGAGGCAGACACCTGAGGGGTCAAATCACTGTGCACAATGTGTCCGCTGATACACGGGAGTGGGAGTACAGAGTGTATTGTATGGCCTGGAGTAGGCATGACTGTCCAGCCCCACATGAATGAGGGATGAGCCCTGGACTGTAGGCAGCTGGCTAAGTATGTGTGACACACGTCATATACATACTCCTGGGGCCCAAACATTGTTCCCACCCGCAGCATGGGTGTGTGCCAGGTACCCCAGCCACATGTGGTGGATCAGCTCAGCAATTGGACCACAGATCAAAGTAACACGCTGAATACATGTCAGAATACAGGCATTGTGTAAGCAATGGACCCACCCATGATGCCCACCACAGAGTCAGGGAAACAGATGCTGTCTCCCACCTTGAGTCAAGCAAACTGCAAGGACACAGTCCTAAGTGACAGAATTCCCTGCATGTAAGGGCCACACCTGGGTATCAGATGAGGAGTGGGCAGTGCACAATAGAGGGACATGGCTCCTGGACAACATGACTGCTGTACTGTGGCAGTTCAACCTGGCCCGAGGAGGGCACATAGCATGTTAGACAGAGTACACAGTGCAGTCTTTGACTCACCCCCTCCTTGCTGCTCTCTGGCCTTCAGCTGCCCATCCAGGTCTGGAAAGACCACCGCCAGGATCCTGAGCATGTGGGGGTCAGGGTCCGTGTTCCGCCCCTCCTGCGAGGAGGCGACAGCTTCAGCTGGACCCGTGCAATCCTCCGGGTCCAGCCCCGAAGGTCCTGCCACCTCTTTTGGCAGTTGCGGATCCGGCGCTTGTAGACCCCCACGGACCGGACAGCCCGGACGATGTCCTTCCATATCTCATGCTTCCGATGGGCAGAAGCCTGTCAGGATGACAAAGTGATAAGGCCATTACTACACATGCAACATATCCGTGCATGACACAGTTGCATATACATGTCGCAATCACAGGGGCACATGGTGTACCCAGGCAGTGCACGGCTGCCCATGGACAGTTTTCCAGAAGTCACTACATGGTATCATTGCATGGGGAGTAAAACCCTGTTCAGAAGCACTGTCACTGCACCATACCTGTCCAGTGCAAGTCACTACACACTATGGGGGTGACAACTACTCAGTGAGCCTGCTAGCCAGTGGTGTGCTGACTCTCAGCCTTGCTAGTCAGACAAAATGCACATTCAGAAAGGCAGTGCACAGAACACTCACCTGCTCCCCTGGTGTCCCATACAGCTTGCTGTACTGTGGAAGTAGGCTGTCCAGCAGGGCCTGGTTCTCCTCAAGGCTGAAGGCTGGGGCTCTCTCCACAGTACGTGCCATTGCAGGGTCCAGAGGGGCAGAGACAGCAGCAGTGCAGTGGCAGATGTCGTCCTGGAGCATGTAGTGCAGGCAAGTGGGCTCTCAGGGGAACAGGCAGCAATATATATGTGCTGGAGAGGCAGATACTGTCCCTTGTGTCCAAAGTGATAGGTCCAAGTCGTTTGCATCTTCTGAATCTGGCCAATCCATGGAATAGCAGCACCAAAACACGCCCACAGCATCCTTCAAAACTTCAACTTCATGACATACATGATTTTGCAACATTGTTGTGGGTGACCAACTGATTTTCCAGCAACCGACTCGTTCGAAATTCGAAAACGCGTCCGTTGCCAGGCAAGCCCATTGTCAATGGGTGCGCACCGATCGGTCCATTGAGGTACAACGCGCACAGGGGTACAACGCGTACCCGCACACATTGAAAGCAATGGGCCGGCCGGAGGCACCGATCGGTCCATTGCTGTTCAACGCGCACAGGGGTACAACGCGTACCCGCACACATTGAAAGCAATGGGCCGGCCGGAGGCACCGATCGGTCCATTGCTGTTCAACGCGCACAGGGGTACAACGCGTACCCGCACACATTGAAAGCAATGGGCCGGCCGGAGGCACCGACCGGTCCATTGCTGTTCAACGCGCACAGGGGTACAACGCGTACCCGCACACATTGAAAGCAATGGGCCGGCCGGAGGCACCGATCGGTCCATTGCTGTTCAACGCGCACAGGGGTACAACGCGTACCACGCACATTGAATGCAATGGGCCGGCCGGAGGCACCGATCGGTCCATTGCTGTTCAACGCGCACAGGGGTACAACGCTGTACCCGCGACACATTGAATGCAATGGGCCGGCCGGAGGCACCGATCGGTCCATTGCTGTTCAACGCGCACAGGGGTACAACGCGTACCCGCACACATTGAATGCAATGGGCCGGCCGGAGGCACCGATCGGTCCATTGCTGTTCAACGCGCACAGGGGTACAACGCTGTACCCGCACATTGAAAGCAATGGGCCGGCCGGAGGCACCGATCGGTCCATTGCTGTTCAACGCGCACAGGGGTACAACGCTGTACCCGCACACATTGAAAGCAATGGGCCGGCCGGAGGCACCGATCGGTCCATTGCTGTTCAACGCGCACAGGGGTACAACGCGTACCCGCACACATTGAATGCAATGGGCCGGCCGGAGGCACCGATCGGTCCATTGCTGTTCAACGCGCACAGGGGTACAACGCGTACCCGACACATTGAATGCAATGGGCCGGCCGGAGGCACCGATCGGTCCATTGCTGTTCAACGCAGCACAGGGGTACAACGCGTACCCGCACACATTGAAAGCAATGGGCCGGCCGGAGGCACCGATCGGTCCATTGCTGTTCAACGCGCACAGGGGTACAACGCGTACCCGCACACATTGAATGCAATGGGCCGGCCGGAGGCACCGATCGGTCCATTGCTGTTCAACGCGTACAGGGGTACAACGCTGTACCCGCACACATTGAAAGCAATGGGCCGGCCGGAGACACCGATCGGTCCATTGCTGTTCAACGCGCACAGGGGTACAACGCGTGCACCGCACACATTGAAAGCAATGGGCCGGCCGGAGGCACCGATCGGTCCATTGCTGTTCAACGCGCACAGGGGTACAACGCGTACCCGCACACATTGAATGCAATGGGCCGGCCGGAGGCACCGATCGGTCCATTGCTGTTCAACGCGCACAGGGGTACAACGCGTACCCGCACACATTGAAAGCAATGGGCCGGCCGGAGACACCGATCGGTCCATTGCTGTTCAACGCGCACAGGGGTACAACGTGTACCCGCACACATTGAAAGCAATGGGCCGGCCGGAGGCACCGATCGGTCCATTGCTGTTCAACGCGCACAGGGGTACAACGCGTACCCGCACACATTGAATGCAATGGGCCGGCCGGAGGCACCGATCGGTCCATTGCTGTTCAACGCGCACAGGGGTACAACGCGTACCCGCACACATTGAATGCAATGGGCCGGCCGGAGGCACCGATCGGTCCATTGCTGTTCAACGCGCACAGGGGTACAACGCGTACCCGCACACATTGAATGCAATGGGCCGGCCGGAAGCACCGATCGGACCATTGCTGTTCAACGCGCACAGGGGTACAACGCGTACCCGCACACATTGAAAGCAATGGGCCGGCCGGAGGCACCGATCGGTCCATTGCTGTTCAACGCATCACTGTATATGTGACTGGCATAGGTCAGCATGCCTGTCTCAGATGGACATGTGCCAGCCACAGATAGCTCCCAGGGAGTGAGGGGCACACCTACATCACGACAGCCTGTCCAAACCTTATCATAAGGCATGTAAGGCTGCATTTCCTATTGTGTGTATGTTGGTGTACATGTTGTCCTGTGGGTGTCACCTGTGGGCAGCCACCCCCAGGCTGTGCACGTGTTAATGGGGACAGGATCCTGGGTGTTACGTGTACGTGACCACTGTGATGTGCAACTGTTCATATCTGTGCATGTGTCATGGTCACATTTCACAGTGGTGTTTGTGTATGTCATGTCACATACCCCGTGAGTCCCATGTGGGACGGTATGTTTGAGCCAGGGTGTCCCAGTGGCACAATAGTGATGGCCCTCCACAGTCTTTGTGCATGCAGTGTTTACAATGTCTCTGATTTCATGTGCACAATGGGAGACAGTCTCCACATCCACGTTGTGTGTGCATGGACTCTGATGTTGTGCGTGTGTGTCACAGACGTCCATGGCTCTCCTGCCATGGCAAGTGTGGCCACTACCTGTGGGGGTCATGTTTGTTTTGTTGTGGTGTACACATGATACTCCAGGTGATGCCAGTGTCCATGTGGCATTACAGGGTCCCTGGGAATGTGCCTGTCGTTGAGCTGTGGTGCCTGGGGCACATCTGTCCTCACATGTCACTGGGGGGTGACTGTGACACAGCATCATGATATCCAATGGGCCAACCTGGGACAAATTGATGCCACCTGTAGGACCGTGTTGACAGATGTTGGCCATGTATGTACCATACATGTCGTTCCGGTACTGCACACTTCATGTAGTTGTGCCTCATGATGATGTATGTTGGGATCTTGAGTGTGTTCAATGCCGCATATGTGGGGTGACTGACGATCTTGCTTACTTCTCCTCTGCACTGCAGGGCTCCTGCTGTCCATCGGCCATTCCCAGACCTGGCAACGATGGTGGAACGGGACAGCATCCGACGGTACCGCTTCACCAGGCAGCTGATTGAGGATTTTGCAGTGCAGTTGTCCCCACATTTGCAGCCTGGCCGGCCGTATCCTACAGCGCTGACCCCCAAGGTGAAGGTGATGGCAGCCCTAAACTTCTTTGCCACCGGTACCTTCCAACATACTGTGGCGTCTGCTGGTGGGATGTCACAGACCATGTTCAGCCGTGTGCTCCGCGATTTCTTGGCGGCAATGTTGCTCTTCCTGAACCGGTACATCTATTTCCCTAGACTGCGACGACTCACTGACGTGAAGAGTGACTTTTATGCCCTGGGGAGGATGCCGCATGTCATTGGCTCCATTGATGGGACACATGTGGCTTTGGTACCACCACAGGCCCAGGAGCAGGCCTACAGGAACCGCAAGCACTACCACTCGGTCAATGCACTGGTGGTGTGTCTTGCAGACATGACCATCACACACGTGTGTGCCCGTTTCCCTGGTTCAGCACACGATGCCTATGTGATGAGGAGTAGTCGCATCCCCAGGTTGATGGCACAGATGCAGAACCAGCGTGCCTGGCTTGTCGGTGTGTACTGACTTTGTGCCATTGTGTGTGATCTGATCTGTAGTATTCCGCCCACTTTTCCAAGTCAGCTGATGTGCACTTGTCTGTCCGTAGGTGACTCGGGATACCCCAACATGCCGTGGTTGCTGACACCCCTCAGGAACCCTGTGACACCTGCCCAGATGCGCTACAATGAGGCACATGGTCGGACCAGGAGAGTGATTGAGCGGACCTTTGGTCTCCTGAAGAGCCGCTTCCGCTGCCTGGACAAGACCGGAGGGTCCCTCCCATATGCCCCTGCGAAAGTGTGCAAGATTATCATCGTCTGCTGCATGCTCCACAACCTGGCAGTGCGGAAGGAGTTGCCTCTCATCCAGGATGACGATGACCAACATCCGCCACCTGTGGAGGATCCTGGCCTGGACCACGATGCCAGTGACGATGATGATGATGATGGTGATGGTGATGTCCGCACACAGCTCATCACCAACTTCTTTAGCTGAATGTGAGTATCCTGAGGTGTCATGTGAATGATGTGAGTTGGCATGATGTGTGGGTGGTGCTCTGGTGCTGTTGGAGTGTGTCCATGGGCTACTTGACAGGATGTGTGTTGCGATGTGTGGTGACAGGTGGGCTGTACTCCCCAACAGTGTTGACATGCTAACTTGGTTCTGGGTGGGTATCTTGTAACATGTATTGTGCATGAGTTTTGCTGTTCTGTCCTGTACTGCATTGCTTTTGACTGTGTGTCATTTCTGTCCTTCACAGGGTACTTTCAGATTCGTTTGGTCAACTGTGTCCACCGACGACGTGATTGCACATCCAGGCTGGTAGCTGTTGTGTCCCTACAGGTGATGTGCGCCACACCCATGGACTTCCTTCTGTCTACAGTTGTTGACTGTGTGCCCGCTACCAGGTGGGGTTACCTTGCATCTGTAGTGGTTACGGCATGTTGCTACTGTGTAATAAACCTGTGCTTCACTTAGTGATGTGCGTTGTCTGTGGTCACACATTTGACTGCCATTTGCTTACTGCACCTGTGGGCTACTTGACTACAACTGGGAATGGGTGTGGTGTCTGTGCATTGCACCGTCTTCCCTGGCAACATCAGTGTAGGCAATGAGTCAGATGGCCTAGGTGTGTATGTGTTGTGTAGCCCTGGTGGTGTGTCTCCCTCATATGTGTCACGTTGCCTGTTCTCACATGCCTGTGTTGTCCTTGCTGTTGCAGTTCGCATACACAGTGTAATTTTGCAGTTCATCATCCCCATAACAGCACCCACGTTGGAATCACGACAGAGGCAAGTATGGTGTATTAGTGTGTTTATTGTGATACATCTGTGATAATAGTGCATAGGATGGATTGTGCTGTACATGAATCTTGCAATCCCAAGTTCCTAGATGAATAGAAAGTCCAGGTAGACAGGATCCCCAGTATCGGGGCCACAGTTGTCTGACACATTGTTCCAACTTGTACTCCCCATGCAATGTGTGGGAGTAGTGTTGCCATCCACAGGGTGAACAGTCTGTGCACAAAGGCGAAAATCCAGAACAGGTTCAGGCTTCCTGGGAGTTGCGCTTGGCCATCAGCCTCTCACTTTCCCCTCCTCGGACGACCCCTCTTCTTGGGGGGGCCCTCAAGTGCAGGCTGCTGCGGTGCAGGGGACTCTCCGCCAGAGTCCTCCTCCCTCCCTGTGGCAGTTGCAGTTTGTTCGGTACCAGATGTTGTTGGCACACAGGGAGGTGTGGACTGGTTGCTGTTCATCTGGCGGAGGCATTGTAAAATGTCCCTGTGCACCGCCGTCATCTCATGTAGTACATCCCACTTGGACTCCACGCGGGACATGTGGGAGTCCACACGTGACATGTGTGACTCCACGTGGGACATGTGGGAGTCCAAGCGGGCATGATGGGCAGCCTGCTGCTGTTTGATGTCTCTGAGGAGCCCCACTACCTGGCTGAGCTCTCCGGTGCTGGACTGGTACGCATCAGCTATGCGTACCAGTTGTGGGTCTTCATGCACACCAGCAACGTCTGCAAGCAGCGACCTCTGTCTCCCCACCCCTCCCACCACCCCTGCTGACATGTGCAGTGTGTGCAGTTGCACGCACAGATAACCCTGGTCCACCTTGGGGGTGGTGGTGGTGGTGGTGTCCATGGCCCCAGGTTGGTCCAGGGTCACTGCGCTGGTGTTGTTCCTTATTCTGTCCATGTCGGCAGGGATGGTATTCGTGGTGACAGTCGTTGGAGGGGTGGGTGCAGGGGTGCAGCTGGTGGACCTGCTGGTGCTGCAGCTGGTGGTCCTGCTGGTGCAGCATGTTGACTTGCACCGGATGTGCCAGGTTGTTCTTCATCGTCCGAGGAGGACAGAGGCTGTACGACGCCAGTGAGCTCGGCATCCTCTTGAGCCTGGGACTGGGACTCCTCAGCGTCTGCTGCTGTGTCCCTATCATCACCTGTTTTTGGGAGACACAAACAATGTATGTCATGTTTCTGCAGGCATCAGTGGTTGACACACCTGACAGTTGTGACTGTGCCTCGGGGTGCGGGCCTGTACATTGTATTGTCCTAAGTCGTCACAGTCAGGGGTTGATATTGGTGTGGCACATTGTCCTGCATTATTTGGGCATTTCTATGTATTCTCTGGGGTGTGAACATGGTCTGCATTGATTGTGTTTGGTTGACAGCCAGACCTCCTTCCCACCCACCCACCCACCCAGTCAGTTATCCCACCATGGAACGTGCTTGCATTGCAGGGAGTGTAAGTTGTCTCTCAGGATGTCAGTCAGTGGTGTCCTGCTGTTTGTTGGTGCACAGTTGCCAGCAGGGCCTTGTGCTCCCCACAGCAGTAGCCAGTGTCAGCTATCTTGTGAGTCCTTCTCCACTCCCTGTGATGTGAGCATGGTTCAGGGTGGTGTTGATGGGACAGTTGTGAGGCTGAGCGATGTCTGTGACTACGACTCCCATCATGCTATTGCCTCCACCCCCTTCCCAGCATGCCCATGCTTCCTTCCTTTTGACTCTGCTTCCCTGTGGGGTGGGCTGGCTGTGCTGACAGGATGGCTGGGAGTGTTGTCCTGGCAGTTGTTTGGCTAAGAGTCCCAAGAGTGTCCCTGTGCTTCACACAACATAACCCAGGGTGGTGGTGCTTTGTGGGATCTTGTGTTAGGATGGAGGGCATTGCATTCTACCAGGTGGGTACTGTGGAGTTTGTGTGGGGGGGGTGTGAGGGGAGGTGCTGGTGACTATAGTCAGTGCTGCAAGTCCCCCTTCCCACCCAGCCAGCCAGATATCCCACCATGGAACGTGCTTGCATTGCAGGGAGTGTAAGTTGTCTCTCAGGATGTCAGTCAGTGGTGTCCTGCTGTTTGTTGGTGCACAGTTGCCAGCAGGGCCTTGTGCTCCCCACAGCATTAGCCAGTGTCAGCCATCTTGTGAGTCCTTCTCCACTCCCTGTGATGTGAGCATGGTTCAGGGTGGTGTTGATGGGCCAGTTGTGAGGCTGAGCAATGTCTGTGACTACGACTCCCATCATGCTATTGCCTCCACCCCCTTCCCAGCATGCCCATGCTTCCTTCCTTTTGACTCTGCTTCCCTGTGGGGTGGGCTGGCTGTGCTGACAGGATGGCTGGGAGTGTTGTCCTGGCAGTTGTTTGGCTAAGAGTCCCAAGAGTGTCCCTGTGCTTCACACAACATAACCCAGGGTGGTGGTGCTTTGTGGGATCTTGTGTTAGGATGGAGGGCATTGCATTCTACCAGGTGGGTACTGTGGAGTTTGTGTTGGGGGGTGTGAGGGGAGGTGCTGGTGACTATGGTCAGTGCTGCAAGTCCCCCTTCCCACCCAGCCAGCCAGATATCCCACCATGGAACGTGCTTGCATTGCAGGGAGTGTAAGTTGTCTCTCAGGATGTCAGTCAGTGGTGTCCTGCTGTTTGTTGGTGCACAGTTGCCAGCAGGGCCTTGTGCTCCCCACAGCAGTAGCCAGTGTCAGCCATCTTGTGAGTCCTTCTCCACTCCCTGTGATGTGGGCATGGTTCAGGGTGGTGTTGATGGGACAGTTGTGGGGGGCAATATGTGTGACTGCGACTCCCATG
This sequence comes from Calotriton arnoldi, assembly GCA_963921515.1. Taxonomy (NCBI): domain Eukaryota; kingdom Metazoa; phylum Chordata; class Amphibia; order Caudata; family Salamandridae; genus Calotriton; species Calotriton arnoldi. The sequence continues at coordinate 152,716 of CAWUFW010007723.1, read as the reverse complement.
ATGCTATTGGCTACACTGACTTGGCCAGCATACACAGAATTCCTTCCTTTGAGTGGTCTTCACTGTGTGTTGGTGTTGTTGTGGTGGCTACATGTGTGGATGTGTGTGTTAGTTCTATTTGTGCCACTGCCTAGCTGTAGTTGTGGTTGTGTTTGTACATGTGTTGGCACAGTTGGATGTGACTTTTTTGATGGCATGTGTTGTGTTTATCTGACTGACATACACATTTTGGGATGATTCTGTTCTAGTTGCTGTGTAATTGCTATGTGTGCATGGTTTGACTCTCCCCTTGACAGTGATGTGTGTGTTTTGTGGCAGTTTATTGTGTACATTTGTTGTGTACTCACCAGGCTCTGGGATGCTCACTGGCGGAAGGATGGCCCGCACCTTCTCCTCCCAGGGCCTGAGGTATATTGGCTTGGCAGGAGGGCCACTGCCGGTATGTTGGCTGTTGATGTAGTCTATCTTCAGCAGGTCCCGTACCCTCCTGCGCACGTCATACCACCTGTTCTGGATGTCCGTCTTTGTGCGCCGACATGGTGATTGGGCGTTCACCCTGTTGATGATCCTCTCCCACATCTTGGTTTTCTGCGACATGGGGGTCTGTTGGACCAGAGTGCCAAACAGCTGTGGCTCCACCCTGAGGATCTCGTCTACCAGGACTTCCAATTCACAATCTAGGAACTTGGGATTCTTCTTGGGGGGCATGGTGATGGGTGGTGATGGTGAGTGATGTGTGTGTTGGTGTGCAGGTGAGGGTGTGTGAGTGTGTGTTTTGCTGGGTGTATGTGAGGTAGGTATTTGTTGGTGTGCTGATGGTGTGTGGCTTGTGTGAGGGGTGAGCTGTGGGTGTGTGGTTGCTTTCTCTTGGGTGCTGGCAGTGGAATGGCATTTGCAAAGGCTCATGGTAGTGATTTGTGTCCTTTATATAGGTGGAGTTGTGGGTGTGTCTTTGTTCTCTGTCCCCACCCCCCAGTATTTATTGGCTTGCTAATTGCTTGTTTGGCCTTTTTTTGTGTGATTTTTCCTTTGTGCTGTTTGTGTATGTTGGAAACGTTCTTGTGACCGAGTCGGACCCTGCATTGGTCTCGTACAGTGTTCTCCGTTTCGTTCACGCTGTGTTTGTGCAGTTTTGTATGCTGCGTACGCGTCGGTCGCGGTGTATTGTGTTGCTTCGGCTCGGTTTTGTATGCGTGTCGGTCGTACGGCTTGTCCTCCGTCCGACTCGGTCGTGTTTTTCGCGCCTTGCATCGTACTTTGCAGGTTGGAGTTGGCGGGTACGATTCGGTCGGATTTGTTCCGGGTGCGTGTCGGTCGGTTGGATTCGCGTGTTTTTCCGGCCGGATTGCTATTTTCCGAGCGGCTCGGTCGGTCGGCTTGGTTTCCTGACGTGTCGGTCGGATTTATCGCGGCTTGCATCGTACTTGGCGTGTCGGGCGCCACTGGTACGTGTCGGTCGGTAATTTTTCCGGCTCCGAGTCGGTCGGTGCTTTTTCCGGCCCGAATCGGAATCGACCCCTTAAGTGTGGCACATACTACATCCGCCCCGTGAAGTGTGTGATCGGTTTATCGTTGAACTAGACAACAGCACAACAGATTTCACAACTTGGGGGAAAACAATTAGAAAGTTGATGATTCAATTACAGGGGGAATTTGGGAAAGCTTTAGAAAGCTAATCACAGCATCCAGCAACTCCATGAGTGCTTCACATTTGTCAAGGAAGATAACAATTAAGTTAACATATTGAATATTTAGCAGTCCACAAACTCTCACGTTAGTTATAGTTATATAACCTGGAGTCCAACATGTCAGAGCTACCCACAGTTCAAAAATATTTATAATGAAAGTTAAGATTTTTCTTCATTCTTGTGGCATTATCCATCTTGGGAGCAGGGGTGAACTGCAGAGCATAATGAAAGTTCCACCCCTTTGCAGAAGAAATGATTTTAGGATAAGAAAATAACATGGCAATATTTGAGAGTCGAGGTAAACTTGGTGTGCGAGGAGTCAGTATGCGGAGGATAATCTGAAATATGATTAACTAAGTGACAACCTAGTACCATAGATCCTAGACAACTAGCTGTAAGTACCCTAAATGACTGATCACCCAAATAATATAAACGTTTAACTGTGCCTATCATCATGTCCACTGCAACCACTTAGGATTTACCATTCAAGCCACTAGTCTGCATCATTATAGATAACTCACCCCTTTCCAGGCTACAGGGGAAGGTCTCTTTGAGTCATTGGCCCTTCTTCGGCATGCTGTTGTTGAGACTTGTAGATTTTATGTCTTCAAATAAGAGACAGACTTGTTGAACAAAAAAAAAGAATTGTATTCTTAGTTTAGGTCTAGGTAAACTGAGAACGTTCTGAAAAACCAAGAAATGATGGATATTATTAACAAAATGTTTATTACCTAAGGTTGAAATACTAAGTTTACCTAAGCTAAGCCCATCAGATCCATCACATGAATCATCATTTGGCATTCATTGATGCAGGATATCTGTTCCAAAAGCATTGCCTTCTACCTATCTGTAAATCTTTCTTTTCCCATGGAAGCGACATATACAAGCTCTGCAGTCCTTTGCATTTTCCATACAGCTAAAAATGGGAATGCAAGGTTAGGCGCGGAGGTAGGCATCTTGTCTATTCAGGACATGGTCTGGAGGTATCAATTGCTGTCTTAGACACTGGTGATTGCTGACTGCAAAGTCTATGGTCGACCCTATGGTACAATTACTTTCATTTCTTTGTCACTGCTCACCACTCACTCAATAGGCCAAAATGGCTCTGTCCTCCTTGATTGTTCAACTGTGCCATGCACAATGATCCATTTAACCCAATAAGTGTGGGCGCCACCAATGGCAGATGCCCACACTACCTCCCCAATGTGTAAGTTAACTATATGCCAACACTGGGGAGCCACTATAAAGATCCTCCCGTGCTTGCACTGGAGGATTCCTTGTTTTTTTTTAAGGGCAGAGTGGAATCGCTTCCTCTTCAGCCCCTGTCCTCCTCCAGCTATGGCACCCTTATGTTACAGTTTCCCACCAGACATGGAGGACCCAGGAGCTAAGTGCTCTATCCCGGTTCAGGGGTGGGGGGGAGATTTGAGCCCTGGTGCCTCCCTAAGTGTGAGGCCAAATGTCGCTTGTGGTGGACCGGCCAACCCGACTTGGGGCAAAATAGTGTTTTTTATCCCCAGGAGTGCAATCACACACCCAAGGGAAATACAAAAAAAGAAAAGAAATTGAAAGGAGGTCGACCCTCCCTTTGGCTCCAAATTTGTTTGACATGCGTGTTTTCCCCCGGAGAGCCTCATTTGGCTCTCATGCGAACCTTTATTAAAGGTTCACTAGGCACAGGTTGTCGAATGCTGGTCGACGGGGGCAGATACTTGACAGGTAGCGAAAACATTGTCAATTTATTTTTCATTTATGATGTTTGATGAGGCACCAACCATAAACATGTCCGGCCATATGTGTTTGTAGAGGTTTGCTTGTGGTGTGTTTGTATGCAACATGGTTGATGACTGGGTGAGAGGTGGTTTGATTGGTGATTCTGTCTTGTGGTGTAAGAATGTGATAGGCCCTTGAATCGCGGAAGTATTTTTATGTGAGTGCTTTGATGTGTTGGATTGGGCCTAGGGTTGGTGGTGTGAAAGTCTTGTGTGTAGTACATGAACGGTGTCTGAATGGCCTGTAAAGTGGCTGGTGCCTGGACGAAGCTTTATGGCTCACCTTCAGTAGGCTTGGTTTTAATATTCTGATAATATGATTAGTATTTGTCCTTTGAAGCTAGCACTTCTGGAGGTGCCAAAACCAACCTGTAAAAGTGGTGTTTTCACTTAGAAAATTGAGTAACAACAACCCATTTTTTTTTAAACTGAACACTTGCAGGTGTCTAGGGTAGCATTACTTGCATTGATCTCACTCAGATTCCCACAATGCCCTGCAAAAAAACTGGAAGTTTGCGTAAATGGCTAAGATCCCTCTTGTATTTACATTTTGTGATGGATATTTCTGAAATCTTTTAAGATCCACAAATTGCCAATCACCCAGTGTTCCCACAGTTCTCCACACCCGTCTACCCCTACCAGCAAAGGTAAAAGGACCAGCAAGTAGCTCAATTTTTATCTGACCACCAGCTGTTAGATACCACACAATTTGTGTTTAGAAGTGGTCATAGTACCGAAACAGCCCTGCTTAAAGCCACATAAGAGATTAGATCAATAATTGATGGTGGCGGCAGCGCAGTGCTTGTACTCCTCGATTTATCGGCAGCCTTTGATACAGTCGATCATAAGATCTTGGTCGACCGTCTCCGGGCTGTCGGTATTGAGGGATCGGCACTAAAATTGTTAAAATCTTTTCTATCTGATAGAAAACAAGTGGTGGGCCTGGATTCTGTTCTGTCCGAGTCTTTCTGTCTGCCATGTGGGGTTCCGCAGGGAACCGCGTTCAGCCCCACCCTCTTTAATGTCTAAGTTAAACCCCTGACCACACTGATAGGATCGTTTGGGCTGGATCTTACCTCATTTGCTGATGATACCCAAATCGTGGTAGCAATGTCTTTTCCCAACAACAAATCAGGCGCAAATTTCCATGACTATGGCAGCAATTGGCAAATGGATGAACCTAAACTGTTTAGAACTAAATTCTGGGAAAACCGAGGTCATCCTGTTTGGAAACAACCCTCCCTTTGGGCCCTGTCTTGATGGCCTAAGGAAATGGGGACTCTGCCCACCCCGGTGAGTAAGGTCAGGAACTTGGGAGTGGTAATGGACAATAAGGTGACATTTGGGTTGCAGGTCAGCACAGTCCCGTCCTCCACTTTCCTCATCATAAGGATGCTCAGAAAGGTTTTTCCTTTCATCCCTGACAATTCCCAAAAAACTGTGATCACTGCATTAATTTTAGTCAAAATAGGCTACTGAAATGCTTTGTATCTCAACATGCAGTATCAACACCTCAATAAGCTTCAGGTCCTACAAAATGCAGCTGCCAGAATGTTGACTGGGATTCCCAAACTTAGGGGGTCATTACGATGACGGGCGGATCGCCACCGCCCGTATGGCGGTGGCGATCCACCCGCCATTCCCCTCCGCCCGCATGCCATTTCCCCCCGCCACATTACGATGGCGGGGGGAACCCGGCGGATGGAAAGACCGTCCGCCGGTTTTCCGCCGGTCACTCAGGTGACCGGGCGGAAAAGGGCACTAATATGGTGGCAGTGTCTGCAAGACACTGCCATCCATATTAGGATGGTTGCGGAGAGCAGCCTTTCCATGGCGGCAACGCCGCCATGGAAAGGCATACGGTCTTCGCTATTGGGGGCCCGTTGCGGGCCCCCAGAGTGTTGGGGGAGTGGGGGTGCACATGGGGGGTACCTATGGTACCCCCCTGCATTGGCATGGACAAGGTGGCAGGCACCGCGCGGTGCCTGTCACCTTGTGCATGCCAATGCACAACGTGCAAGCCCAGCATTGTGGCGGGCGGTGCTGTGAACACCGCCCGCCACAATGTTGGGAATAGGGGATGCCACCGCCACTGTGGCAGTGGCATCCTAATACTCGTGGCGGGACCGCCGCTCCTATGGCGGATGGTCCCATTCACCGCCACGGTGGTGGGTGGACTTTGTCCGCCCGTCATCATAATGTGCCCCTTAATTCGGTCTCACAAGCCATCAAACATCTTCATGGGCTGCCTGTTAGGCAGCTTATTAAATTCAAATCCCTTAGTCTTGCCCACAAGGATCTTCATCGAGCTGGCCCAGATTTCCTGAAACAATCCTTCAGGTGGTATAGTCCAGAGAGAAATCTAAGGCACCTGGAAAATGGGTGGTTCATAGGTTCAAATGAACCAGTTAGGGAGTAAGAAGTTTTGTGAAAACTACGGCTAATGAATGGAACCTACTTGCTCCACATATGAGGACTATTCAGAACTTGCTTGTGTTTAGGAAGGCCTTAAAAACCTGGCTCTTTCCCAAGTAGAACTAAGATTGGGGCTCATATTTCTCTCACTCAGAGCTAGCACCTTGACACCTTTGGGAAATTGTTTGCACTCAATAAGTCACTATAACACAGAGGTCTTCAAACTTTTTGATGCCGAGACCCCATGTCAAAATTTTTTCGGTGTATGAACCCCCTTCTGACAAAAATTTCTAGAACTTGGTACTCCTCATTGACAACTATCGACAACCATAAAAGCCCCCAATTCCCATAGCAAATCATTTTTACAGTGGGGAAATAATATTAAACAGTGTTTATCAAACGAAAGATCAGTGAGTGTGGGGGCGTGGTCAAAGGTGTGGCTAAAAAAAAAAAGGCCTAATTTATAAGGAATTGGCCTAGGGCAACGCCGCAAGTCTTCTTGCTGCGCTGCCCTATGCCAATGTGAAAGGGCAGGAATGCACCTTGTTTATGAAATATGGTGCATTCCTGTCCTTTCCCACTGCGTTGGCGCACAAATTGCTGCCTAGCGCCAATGTAGGCAGGATTGTTTTTGTGCAGGAAGGTGCCCCGAGAGGGGTTTTCCTCTTTCTTTGTGAGCTGCAGAATGCTGCACACATGGAAAGAGGAAAAAATGCGAGATGACATGAAAACATTTCTCCTCATTACGCCTACTGTGGGGATGCGTAAGGTTTTGCGCTGCCCCAGGTTTACATGGTTTTGTAAATCTGGAGCAGTGTCAAAATTCATGGGTGTTGCATGGGAACACCCACTGCAATACCCATGGAACTTCTACTTGACAGACTAAGGCAAGGCAGCGACTTGCGCTGTTGTGTCTTACTCCATATGTATGAGGCCACTCAGCCACACAGGGTAACTTTGCGTCGCCTCATAGATACGATTGCGAAACTTGTGCCGCAGGAGCTTAACCGCTTAACCGCGGCGGCAATTCCGCCGCGGTGCGGCGGTTTTATTGAGTGGGCGGGGCCGCATCGGCCAACGGACGTGCGCAGCACTACGGAGGTAGTGCTCGCGACGGCCGTTGGCCGACGGGCGCACGGAAGGGGTTAAAAGAAAACGATGCTCCGGCGGCTCAAGTCTCTCATAAATCAGTCCCAAAATATTTTGCTAGTTTTTTAGGTCTTTCACCATCAGCTAGCTACATATAAAATAATGGGTAGCTTAAATGAAAAATACATTTTAAAAAGTTTTTACTCTGTGGGAAATGCACTGTAGTTCATTAGGAAACCTCTATTAGCTAATGCACTGCAGAGGTCTGTGTGTAACCAGAGAGCCACAGAATTAAATTTGGTTGGTGCAGTGGGGAATGGCTTGCGGATTTTTAGTGCTACGAGGTCACAGCCTGTGACAGAAAGCACTGTGCCTTTGCCTCAGAACAGTTTTCGCTTCCGTGTGGGGTGCCTCAGGGCTCGGCCCTTAGCCCTACGTTGTTCAATCTGTATGTCTCCCCTCTGGTCAAAATCATCAGGCAATGTGGGTTCTCAGTGGTCTCGTACGCTGATGACACCCAATTGGTGGTGTCAGTTTCCAGCAACATGGAAGAGACAGCAGATCAATTCGATCTCTGTATGTCTCGGGTACATCAATGGATGAGTCTGAACTGCCTCAAACTTAATGGTGGAAAGACTGAGGTCCTCTTATTGGGCTCTGATACCTCTTTCTGGACACCCAGATGGTGGCCGACTTGCCTAGGAGACACCCCAACGCCTGTAAATAAGGCCAAAAATGTAGGCATCATCTTTGATGACAAATTGACCTTCCAACATCAGATTACTTCCCTTTCTTCCTCTATCTTTTTCATCCTGAAGAAGAATAGAAAAATCCGCCCCTTCATTCCACCGGAGTCAGTAAAAATTCTGGTGACAGCACTGGCATTGTCCAAATTGGACTATGGAAACGCGCTTTATGTAGGGATCCAAAAGCAGCATCTTCAAAAGCTACAACGGCTTCAAAATGCAGCGGCCAGATTACTGCTGGATATTCCAAAATTCCAGCCGGTCTCGCAGAAGTTGAAGATGCTACATTGGCTCCCTGTGGATAAGAGAATTATATTCAAAGCCCAATGTCTAGCTTTCAAGGCACTCCATGGGGTGGGCCCTGACTTCTTGAAAAAGCAATTGAAATGGTATATACCAACCAGAAATTTGAGGTCGGCTCACTGCAAACTCCTTCAAATGCCCAGAATCAAAAGAGTTTGTTGGGGCGGAAGAAGTTTTTTTCGGGAACCGTTAAAACCTGGAACGTGCTTTCCGGTGAGATAAAGAATTGTCCAACTATCCTGGCCTTCAGAAAAGCTTTAAAAACCTGGCTTTTTGTAAATTAACTTTCAGTTCTGGATTGCGTGGTAACTTTCTACTTTCCTTCTGGTTCAAGCGCCTAGACGCCGTCTGGCATTTGTGCGCTATATAAATGTGTAAACCAAATCAAAGTGTAAGTCATTAATTTATTCTTGCATTACACACATTATAAGGTAGACTGCTACAAACTGTGAAAATAGTTTTAGGATATAATGGAGCTTTCAAAATGTAGATTTTAGTAATACTAGAACATAAGTAATGCATTTTTTTTGCATAACTCCCTTTAACACCTCCTCAGAGGTACTAAGCGACTAAAAACATGCACTTCACAGCCCAGTTATTAACTCTTCGTACTACCAGTAAAAAAATAAAAAAATCTTTGACATCACAAAGCAGTTAAAGCCAGAACCGCTCCCAAGCACCATTTACATTTGCAGATTAACTCAAAAGCACATTTTCATTTCATTCAGGCAAGCAGGCACCCTGGCAGGAAGGATTGTTTCACCTGTGTGCCCAGCCTCTTCCTTTCACAGAACAGGAGAATCAATTACCTTCAGCTGAAGCATTTTAAGGACGGAATGAAGCGTCCCGGTTTTCAAAAGGAAGAGCACATGTTTTAGATTCCAGGCAGAAGTGAGGCCTAAAAATGCGCGACCCCCTTCCCAGGACTCCAGGGCCCCCTTGAGGGTCGTGCCCCACAGATTGAAGACCTCTGCTATAACATAACAAATATGGAACCCAATTTTTGTGGGTGGCCGTAGCGCCCTCAATTGGAAAGTGCAAAAAAAGCAACATGGACACATCAAATCTTTCCACTAAAATCCACCCTGTTTTCCCAATGTGGATAGCTGTGGAGTTTGGGGCTTGTCTGTACCGCCACCCAGAGACACCTGCCAAACCCACACATTTCTAAAAACTAGGCAACCAAGGGAGTCAAGGGGTGTGTGACATGCATGGCTCTCACTAGGTAATTTTTCCCAGAACCCCTGGCAAACATCAAACTTTGGTAAAAAAAAAAAGCACACATTTGCATCACATTTCTGTGATGGAAAGCCCTGGATTCAGCAGTGAGCCAGAAATGTCCTACCACTCTGAGCTCCCACAAGTCTCTCAATAAAAATGGTACCCCACTTGTGTGGGTGGGCCAAGAGACCAAAACACCAAAGGCCCTAAAACACTTCTTGAAGAGATCAGTGATGGGGTAGCTGCAGTATTTGGGGACTTGCTTGTGCTCCACCCATGGAAACCTACCAACCACAAACATTTTGAAAAGTACACACCAAGAGGATTCCAGAGTGGTGTGCTGGACATGTAGCCCACAAGATTTTCTTACCTACAATGCGCTGCAAATCTCAAACATTGCCTAAAATGACACATTTTCCTTCCATTTCTGTGATTGAAACATCCAGAATCAGCAGCAATCCACACATGTCCTACTACCCCGAGTTACACCATTTGTGCTGATTACAAATGCTGCCCCACGTGTGTGACTGAGCCTCGTTCCGGCGACAAGAACAGATCAAACCAAGGTCAATGGGAGCCCTCTCGAGGGAGCTCCCATTAACCTTAGTTTGATCTGTTCCAATCACCTGCAATAGGCCTACCACCTCCCCTCAGTTAGAGACTTAGCGGAATGCTGGGTGGTAGGAAATATTTGGCTCTGTGCAGCTTCCTGAATTTTCCATCATAGAAGTTTGAGGAAAATGTGTGTTTTAGTCAAGGTTTGAGGTTTTCTAGGGCTTTTGGGTAAGAAAACCTGGTGAAGCCATACAAGTCACCCCACCCTGGAATTCCACGGGTGTCTAGTTTTTAAACATGTGCAGCTTTGCTAGCTTTCCCTGGGTGACAGTCAGCTAGGGCCCAAAATCTATGGTTACCCATATTGAAAAAAAGGGGTCCATTTTATGGAGGAACAATTTTATGCGTCCATGTTGCGCTTTCCAGTCACGGGCACTAGGTACCATTTTTATCGAGAGACTTGAGGAAATTTTGGGTGGCAGGTAATGTGTGCCTTCCCACGGGTTCCAGATGTTTTCCTCACAGAAATGTGAGGAAAATGTGTGTTTTTAGACAAGGTTTGAGGTCTGCAAGGGCTTCTGGGTGAAATTACCCACATTGTAAAAAAAAGGTTAGTTTTTAGTGGAAAAATGTGATGTCTCCATGTTGTGTTTTGGGCCCTTTCATGTAATTGGAATTAGGCCTACCCACACAAGCGAGGTGCTATTTATTTTTAGCTGGAGACTTGAGTGAAGGCTAGAGGTAGAAAAATTGTGGCTCCTGACAGATTCCTGAAGTTTTCCTCACAGAAATGTGAGGAAAATGTGTATTTTTAGGAAAAGTGTGAGATTTGCAAAGGCTTCGGTGTAGGAAACCTGGTGAGAGCCATGCAAGTCACCCCACCCTGGATTCTGCTAGGTGTCTAGTTTATAAAAATGCACATGTTTGCTAGGTTTCTCTAGATGCCTCCTAAGCTAGGGCCAAAAATCCACAGCTATCCACATTGCAAAGAAGGGTTAGTTTTCAGTTAAAAAATGTGATGTGTCCACGTTGTGTTTTGTGCCCTTTCATGTAATGGGCACTAGGCCTACACAAACAAGCAAGGTACTATTTTTATCAAGAAACATTTGAGAACACAGAATAGTAGAACATTTGTTATTACCAAATGAATTTCTCTGCATTTGTGCCTTCCAAATGTAAGCCGCTGTGTGAGAAAGAAGACATTTTATAAAAACACCCTCTGAATCACCTACAAGTTCAGAGATGTACAAATAACCACTGCTCCTAAGCCCTATATCTGGTGCCCCGTTACTTGATATACATTTTCACTCTATATATTTTTCCATATGAATTGCTATATATTCGGTACACCACGAAAAACCAATGTAAGGTGCACCTCAGTTGCTGGCTCTGGGTATCTCAGTTCTTGGACAAACTACAAACCCTATATACATCCCCAACCAGAAATGTCTAGCGGACGTAATGGTATATTGCTTTTGTGAATCAACCACTGTGAGAAGAAGTTGCAGATGAAAATGTTGTCATAAATAGCTGTTTTTTCCTACTTACTTTCAATATTTTTAAATGAAAAAGTTAATTTGGGAAAACCTCGAGCGATGTACACAAATGACCCCTTGCTGAATTCAGATTTTTTTTAACTTTACTGTATTGTTTAGCTTTCCAGGATCACCCATGGGTTTCACACCACAAACTGGAGGTAGATTGAAAGCACAAAAACTATCAAAAATGGGCTACCTCTTTGAAAAACATCAAAACTGTAATAAAAAATAGTTTTTTGATTCAGCTCTACATGTTCCTAAAAGCTGGGAAGATGGTGACTTTAGCACAGCAACCTTTTGTTGATGGCATTTTTAGGGGAAAAACACAGACATAAATTTTTGTTGAGCACTATTTTCCTTTTGTCCCACAAATCTCAATATGTAGCTAGATTTTGGCTATTTTGTTGATTCCACTCCAGGGGATTCCACTTCACAAACCCTAGGTACCTTTAGAATCCCCAGGCTGTTGGGAAAAAAGTACGCACATTTGGCATGGATACCTTATGTGAAAAAAAGTAATGGAGGCCTAAGCACAAAATACCTCAAACAGTCAAAATTGGCTCAGCACTGGGGTGAAAAAGCCTCAGTAGTTAAGTGATTAAGTTTATTTACATTAGCTGCACACCAAATATAAAAATAAAACTTGTTTTTTTACAGCAGACATTTCTGTTACTGTTTCTTTTTTTATTGCAGAGAGTAGAGCTCATCCTCATATTCAGGGAGGTCATCTGATGAATGATCACTCACCATACTTGTGTATGTCACACAATGCATGGATGTTTAGGGTCCCATAGCCGAGGCTGCGGGGAAAGGGGGCCTTGCTAGGAGCCCCAATGTCCAATTCTGGCAGCCTTTAAATGGCAGTCGGACGGCAATGAAAGGCTGTCTGAAAGGGTCATCGTAATCCCTACGGTGGTCCCTGAGCAGGCAACGCCCCTATTGTAGGGTATTACGTTCCGATTGATGGTCGGACGGGCTCCTTGAGCTCGTCGGAAGTGTTGGTTTGTCCCTCTGCCCCTGCCTCCAACCGCCTGCATCATAATGCGGCGGTCGGACTGCAGGACCAGATGCTGGTCGGACTGCAACCGACGGCCTGCCAGTTGCAAACCGACCAACATCGTAATGAAGCCCTTATTTTTTTTAAATTCATATCTTGACTTCTACTTATTGTATTTTTGTCATTTTGGTCTTGTTTTGTTCAGAATATAATAATCTCTTTTCTAAACCGGTATGGGGTCTTTTTGTAGTGTTTTCAGCACTATGTTAATGCGTGTGTTGTGTACAAATACTTTACACATTGCCTCTTTAGATTAGCCTGACTGCTCTGTGCTAAGCTACCAGAGGGTGAGCACAGGTAATCTTTTAGTGTGTATCTGATTTACCCTGATTAGGATTGTGGTCCCTATTTGGACAGGGTGCATACCTCAGTCAACTAGAGACCCAATTTCTAACATGTATCTATTAAATAATTGTATGTGTTTTACACTATAATTTAAATTATACTTTATACATGTTTTCTTTTTATCACAACATTTTTTCACGTTTCAATATTTTCCATTCAGTTCTATGAGGAGATCGTCTTTTTTCAGTTTCATTTTGTGTCCAATTTTTTTTACCTATTTTGTAATTTATTTGTGTTGTTTTTAGTCTATTTTCTCAGAACCAGGTTGCAGTAAGGTGCTACTGCTCGTCGGAACAGATAAGTTCCTTTTAAGACTTTTTTAAGGGTTGTGGGGGTAAGGGATGCTTGGCGGGGAGATCTAGAAAGCAGTTATAGTTTTAGTTGTCATTTTTTTTGTATATTTTGACGTATTAGTGTTAGTGTTTATCAGCATTTTGTAGTTTTGCGTTTTTGCACACTATTTTAGTAATATGTTTTTATGTAATGTTAAATTAAGTTATGTTAGTTATATTTTGATGATTAACTGTTATATACATGTATTTTCAGGAGTGCAATGTGTTTTGTGGGTGGGTTTTTATGTACTTCACAGGTTTTTGTCTATGAACGTGTCAAATGGGCATAAGGAGTTTGCAGGGTTTTTTTGTTATGAAATAATTTTTGGTTTATCATAAACCATTGCTTATTAATTTGATTTCCTTTTTGTAGTTTTCCTGAAGCATTTATTTTTATAAAGCACTTTTTCTGTTTCTTTATTGTTCTTACATACTTTGGATTGCTTTGAGGGATCTGTACTATATTCATTTAGTTTTTGCATTTTGTTTTGGGCTGTTTGGGCAATATTTTCCCATTTTTGGTAGATTACTATTTTTTTATGTGGATAAAGAAAAAGATCTGCAGCAACAGAACAGTAGGTTTTCTTTATTTCCCTTTGTTTTCGGTGGGAAGTGTCATTGTATAATGTTTGTGTAAATATTATGTGATTGTTATGTGCAATTGTTTGGTTTATGTGTTGTAATTCATTTATGTGATGATTGAGTTGTTTTTTTACTTTGTTGGTGACGATAACTTTTCATTTTCAATAATTCATATATTGTTTTATTCTATCAGTCTTTATCAAAATTGGAATTCTAATAATTTTTGTCACTCGTGGAATAAAATATTATATTAAATTTTTTTTAAATACAGGGTTTGGTAAGTTGGTTAAAAAATCGTCAGAGTTTTTGAGGACTTTGGTAGATCACTATTTAATTTACAATATTCTTTTGGCTATCATTTCTAAGTAATCTACTCCTTTGTTATTTATAAAGAGTTTATCTTTAAATTGTAGCACATCGTACATTCATTTGGTTTGTTAGCTAAGTTTAGGGCCAATTTGGGTAACAGATTGCACCATTCTTAGTTGTTGGTAGTGTTGCTCCTCTGTAAATGTGTACAGTGTAAGTTGGGTTCTACGTAATGTGGACTGGAAAGCAATGTGCCATCCCTCCACTGCCTCGCTTATTTTGGCTTCCTGTGCCAAGGTGCTGTCATAGACATTTCAGCATGGTATTTGGAATTTTAGTTGACATCTGTCTCCTGAGCGAAGCAGTCTGCCAACCCAATTGTCTTCGAAATAGTCCATTAGGGTGCTATGTTTATCTTCATTTTGTTGGTAGAAAGGGGTTTCTATTAGTAAATTGTAGTGGTTGGCTACCTCTGTGCCAGGGACATAGGCTAGTGCCATCATTTTTTTGTTTTCAAAGGCAAATTGGCTGTTTGTTGAATATTCTACACATAGGGGCCTCATTATGATGGTGGTCGGACTTTCGTCCGCCCGATTAGCTCTTGGCGGTCCCGCTACCTGTATTATGATGTGCCCACCTTCAAGGCGGTCGCAATGTGTATCTTTTGTATTGCGCTGCAGCACATGCCGCAGTACAAAAAACACATTTCAAACATCCCTGCACTATGTGGCAGGCACCACATGGTGCAGGGATGCTTAGGGGCCATGGCGGAGGTCCAGGGAGAAAGGGGGCCCGCTATGGGCCCCCAAGTCACCTTCTGTCTGCCATGAAACGGCCGGCGGAAACTGACATTGTAATGCCTACGGCGGTGCCTGAGCAGGCACCACCACCATTGTAGGGATTACTGTCCGTCTGATGGTCTGACGGGCTCCTTGACCCCGTCGGATTAGTGTCGGATGGTCTCTCCACCCGCTGACCTTCCGCCCACCATCCTAATGTGGCGGGCGGTCTTGCATGGTCCGATGGCAGTGGGACCGCCACCGACGGCCTGATGTTGGCGGTCCCACCACCATCGTAATGAGGCCCAATGTGCAGATTTGTGGAGGTGCCTCCATATACTTTGATTGAAAAGATAGTAACAGCCTTGTATGGCTGTGTGAGGGTACATTTTTAGAATGGTTTGAATCATGGTTTGCTCAAAGTCAATTACTATTTTTGGGGGGTAGTAATTATTTGTTTTGATTTTTATATGGTTTAGGAGCTCGTAGTAAGTGTTGCTTTGTTTATTTGGTTGTAGATATTTGTGCCTTACTGTAGAGAATATTAGGATTAATTTTTCGTTACTTAGGTTGTCATGTAAAAGGAAAGGTTTCTCATTATGTGTCACTGTTAAGTGTTCAGGTATTTGTATGACTTAGTATCTTCTAGGGGCATGTGGGGTATCACTGGTGGCTCTTTTAGTTCGTGCAATGTTTTAAACTGGTGATAGATAGTAGTTGGCCTGTTATGTGTTCGGAGACTTTAGGTAGTGTATCTTTAAGGATTTTGCTTGAGGGTTCCTGGGAGCTAGTGCTTGCCTCTGTTATGTCCTGCAATATCTCTCTTACTTCAATTTCTGTTACATTTGGGAGTGGTTGCACATGAATTACAATACAATCTCGTGTAGTTGCCCTCCTATAGCATGCATTAAAATAAAATGTAGTACATTTCCAGTTTTAGTTTCTGTTGATGTAGTTTCTTGTCTGTAAGTGTAACCCATGTGATTGCGTAACTGCTCTCCTTTCTGCAAGTGATATACTTTACAGCTTGTGTCAAAGTATCTGAAATTAGTGTAATAGTATAAATATATAGAATATTTAACATTTGTATATATATTATGTACATTTAAATGTATGCAATTGCTTCTATTTTGTGTACCTACATGTATGATGTGTATAAATGTTTCACACAATTTTGCAGCTTTTCCAATGGGGTGTTCTTATGTGGAGCAGGTGCTTTCTTTTCTGTTGGGTGAAAACAAATCATAAGTTTCACTTAAATATTAATTTGCTGTTAGTTTGTAGACGTTGAGGTTGTTAGGTTTATTTTTACTCACTATTTGGGTGACTTTTTAGTTTTTTATTAATTTATGTACACTTTCTTTTTTATATCTTTTTGATGGTTTTTGATAGTTGTTATTTTCAAACAGCTTATTGCTGTTTCCAGGCGTGGGTTTTTCTTTTAGGAAGTCTGTGTAAAAAGATAAAAGTTGGATAGTGTTTTATCAATTATTTGCTATTTTAACATTTTTAAGTTTATTAACAATTACGTTTTAGTGTAAATATAAGTTTTACTTATTTGGTTAGGTAGTTGTTGAAATGTATGTATTTTTCTGTAATGGTTTGGTGAGAAAATCCAGCAGAGATTCCTCATCTTGCAGCGGTTGTCATTTTTGAAGTAGTTAGTTGTTTAAATTAGTATGCCTTTTATATTGCTGATTTAATTGTTTATTTGATTTTATTTCATTGGTTGGTTTAGTTTTAGTTAGAATTTTTTCATTTGCTTGATCCTTCTATGGTAAACTTTCATTTAGGTGTAATTTTTGATACATAATATATACTTTGATACTTTTGAATATAAGTTCATATATAGATACATATTTATATATGTATTAATGATGAGGTTGTAGTTCAAATGTTTTTAGTTTATGGTAATGTTTTTGGGGGTTGTATTAGTATAATTTTTGTTATATATTTTTGGGGGTGAAATGTAAATGTAATTTTTTTAATGTAGGTATTAGTATAAAATGTTTTAGTTTTATTTTAAGCAATTGCTTTACGTTAAAAGTGTTTTTAAAATATATTTTTATTAGTGATTAATTATTTTGTTGATAATATTGCCATCGATATTGTGTGTATCGATATTTTTGACATATTTTTATTTAAAGGTAATGATATTTTTGTATCCAACATTTTTGTTTTTGAAACAGTTAAAAATCGATATTTTTAACAAAAATATTTTTGTTCTTGATATTTGCGGTTTTACTGGTTAAGTGCAGGAAGATAATATTTTTGTGATCGATATTTAATTTCCGATATTTTAGTGTTTTGCTATTTTATGGATCGATATTATGCCAGTGATCCGGTTGACGGCAGGCGTGCAAGTTATAGTTTGTGCAACTAAAGATAATTGGTTTGTGTAAATAACAGTAGATAGATGCATCGAAAGATAGATAGATAGATAGATAGATAGAAAGATACCATGTCCTTTTCTTCAGCAAATGGTTTAGAACCCTCCAGAAAAGGATTCTTTGTACCGTCTCCAAGAAAGACATCAGGCATTAGGAGCCAGAAAGAGATGCTGCTGTTCCTATTAGACAAGTACCAACTAACATCAGCAAACTGGGGAAAATGATGAAAGAGAGAAAATGAATAATGGTTATCATTATAGAACAATAGTTACAAAGACCAAAGTATTGAAGGAAGAGGACTAACAGCCTGAAAGACAACTATTAAGTTCCTGATAAGGGTTCTTTACCTACCTCCTTCTATTTTGCCATTTTAACAGGGACAATTGTGTAAAAAGGAATGAAGGGACATTATATCCAAAAGAACTTATGTAAAAGATGTGGGCGCATTGTACCCCTAAAATCTTACACCTCAAAAGCACACCCATGTTTTAGGTGGAATGGGTATGGTGTTAACCTCAAATTCTTGAGGCACTGTGTCCGAATATAACGCACAAAATCAGCATATCAAAACTACAGTCAAATAAGAAAGGACTGACTCAATAGGTGAGTTTTAGGGAACAATTTGAAATTTATGAAGATTTATTACAAAAATGTGAAATGTACACACTACAGAAAGGCCAAATGCAACAAATCCTATTTAAATTTATAAAGTCATTACCATTAAGGCTCTCAGTAATAGGACAATACAGAATAATAGGCAAAATCTAAAATAGATTAAGTCCCAAATATGGTCAGTACGAAATCAGACAGCTTCCCTAGTAGCATAGGAATGTTCTCAAAAAGATCTGGATCACCCCCAAAATCGAGGGCATATATAGGAAATATCCCTATAGAACAGTATGTAAATTACGGAATCATTGTGGTGTGAGCAAAATAATACATTTTCAACAAATCAGAATACAGATTTAAAAATCTTCATACAACCCTATCACCTAAGCGCTAAACCACTGAATGAATTTTGATTCAGAGCTTCTGACTTAATATCATCCATATGTGTCAGAACAAACTAGTTAAATAAACAACAGTGAACCATTATGAATTAATCCAATACATGCTAGCAAATCTTCTTCCAGAAGAGTGTCAGTCAGAAATAAACAAATATGACTTGCTTGAATATGTGCAGCGGATATAATAAACAGCGAATGTGACATCCACTTTGAACGAGATGGCGTTGAGGCCTGGCTGAGGTCTAGTTAGCAGAAGCCAAGAAAACACACTTTAACAGGTCATATCAAAATTGTTTCAAAAGCAATAGCTTCATGCGAGGGCACACATGCTAATTATTCAATAGATTGCTCGCTCAGCACACTATTAATAATGCACATTCTTGATTGATACATAAAAGCTTCCTAGAAAGAGTAAAGTATATGCAATTCCCTCAACATTTCTCTATGTTCCCTTTCTTTAACCTCACAACCATTTAGGCCCTGATTACGAGTTTTTGGCGGAGCGACGGATTGGTGGCACGGCAGTGCAGACCGTCTTACCGCCGCTCTGCCAAAATATGCACCGCTGCCTGCCAGATTACTACGTTTTCGTAGTCTGACAGGCGGCTGGCATGATGGTCCTTTGGCGGTGCCTCTTTTAAAGGCGCCAGTGTCATTAAAAAAGGCACCACAATGGGACCGCACTACAAGGTTCCTGCACGGCATGGACTTGGAAGTACATGCCGTGCAGGAACCTATGTGCACGCACACAGGGGGCACATGACCCCCGTGTGCATCCACATATGTTTGAGGCACAGGGGTCCCTGTAGGGCCCCCTTTGTTTCCTCTCCGCCAGGCTTTTCATGGCAGTGGAACCACCATGAAAAGCCTGGCAGAGAGTAAACTCGTAATATGCTTGGCGGGACAAAGCATATTGCGGCTCTGACCGCTGCTCCTATGCCTACGGTCGGACCGCCGGTGTGGCGGTGGCTGCATCTGCTACTGCTGCGCCACCATGGGTATGGCGGTCCTCGGCCCGCCAGACTCATAATAAGGCCCTTAGTGTTGTTTAGTTTTTTAGTGTTCTATCCAGAATGCAAATGGAACAGAAAAGGGCAACATGCAGCGCCAGGTGAATTACTACCACAGCATCCAAACAACATCAGAATAGTATGTAAAATGAGAGATGATCATCGGAGCAAATGAGAAATTTAAATCAACGTTCCCATTGTGGATTCCATAGAGGACTGCGATTTGAGTTATCTTCGAAACCTGTGGTACCGTGGAGACAGCTCTGATCAGATACTCAGTGCACACTGCTTACCATCGCTACCACGCGCATACACAAATCACTGTCTTTGTTACATTTAAGTTCACAACGATCGATCGGACCACGTTTTTCTTCACTTTTCCATTAAGTAATCTGTCTTCTTTCATTATATGAAAAGTGTTTTAACTATTGTAGGCAAAAGTCTTTTTAAACTAAATGCAATATCATTTGAAATAAGAGAGATAGATAGATAGATAGATAGATAGATAGATAGATAGATAGATAGACTGAGAGCTCTATTCCAAAGGCTATCAGGCTAATTCTAATGTTCGAAATCTTCAAAAGAGAACTGAAATGTTTGTGATCCTAATTCCACTTGTAAATGTGACCTATAAAGGTATATATGCATATTCCACAATGCTTTTCAAATTATTTTTCTCTTTACCTGCACATTGTAATCTCTGCTGGCATATTGTAATATTTTCTAATAAGTGATTAGATCTACGTATAAAGGCTGCTCGTCGTTCTTAATGTGCGCACGTATTTTTATTTACGATTGCTGACGCATTCACCTGCCTTTCCCGTGTTGCCTCTTGCAATTTAGATCGTGTTAGAATCTGAGTTGACATGTTCTGTTCAGTTGTTTGGGACTATGTTTTAGCAATCTGAATATGAACATTGCATATTTTTCTCTTTTTATGAAGGGTCCTGAGCATTCTTACATTGTAGAAAACCTGTCTGTTACTGATCAGAAAAAAAGCTGGATTTTCTATATTCTGACTAGTCTACTGGTGAGGTTCTTTAGATAAAAGCATCCCTGCGCAAAGAAAAACCTCACAACTTAAATCATAAATTGATCTCCCTCCCTGTTCTTCCATTACTGTCAAAATACATGCCAGCTGTGACAAATAGCTGATGCCTGCCTGCCTGCCTTCACTGCAGTTGTCAGCTTTAGTCATGATAAACAGATGGGTCTTTGGTGAAAAAAGCATGTGCTGAAACGCAGCCTTAAAAATCATGATAATGGAAACACTTCCAAGTCAAGCGCTTTGTAACTTTAAACTGTTAATCACACTTTAGGCCCTGATTACGAGTTGGTCGTTATATTCCGGCAGATGCATAACCCCCTGTTTACACACAGGTTGGAATTTCGAGATGGTAGGTATTTAACGCAACCTCTAATTATCAGATGCGTTAAATACCTCAACCTTCATTAAATGTCAGCAGGTTTTACCTGCCGACATTTAACGGGGGAAACCATCCAGTATCATGTGAATTTTGCTGCTTTAAACACCAAAATCCACACGTTATTCCCCACCAACTAGTAATATTTGTTATTTATTGCACCCAATAAATAACATAACCATGGTATTTTTATTTATCAGGTGCGAAAAATAGCACCTAAACTCATAATCAGGCCCTCAGTTTACAATGTTAAAACACTGTACATAAAATAAATAATGTCACTGGGGCCAATTCACAAAGGCACTTTGGTGCACATAATGTCATACTTATGTTGTGCTCTTTTACATACTCTTACATGTCTTTGTGAAATGGTCCTAAAACATCTCATATGTGAAGAAAATGGTGATATTCATGGAACATTCATACACATTTAGTACAAACAGAATAAACTGTGCCCTATTAACATTTTTCCTAATAGGGAATTGAATCTTTCCAGACCTATCCACAAAAGCATGTGAGAGTAGGTAAAACAGTACTCCTGTGATAATATTTCCCGTACTCATGAATGAATTTGTGAATCAGTTCCCATTTTTTTATTTTACTCGATCAATTGGAATAAACGTTGCCGGAGATAAGTTTAATTATATTTTTCTGAACTATCATCACTTTTTACTTTGTTTTCAACATTCTGTAATAGTTAAATATATTTTGCACATCACTGTGTAAGTCTGAAGGAAGTCTTTTCAAGCGGTAGCACAGTACAATGCGTTTCACTATCTTTATGCGTTTAAGACTGCCCTTTGGTTGGCTCATAACTTTTTCCATAAGATTTGACCCTAGAGTCCCCATCTTCCATAAATGGATTAAAAACGATGCTTCTGCGTCCTTCATCCGTGCACCATCGCTGCCAGTGTGTACCTGTTTGACTTGAATGAAGATAAGACCTGATGTCGATTTGTGAGGACCACAGTGCTTACAGGAGCAAGCTGCAGCAACCTCCCCCGGTGATCTTTATAAATGTTTTTTTTTATCATAGCCTCTTGACAGCAGGCGAACCACAAAAAGGTGAGTGAGCCAGAGCTATGGGGATAATGTGATGAGACTGTGGGCTCTTAATAAATTCTTTGTCTGCCCAAGAGACGCTTGTCTTTGCCATGGATCACTTCATAGACAGTTCTGGGTCCACAGGACAGGATTTCTCAATACCTGAGCCAAAGATTATGGATAACATAGCCACTAGGACTTGTCTCTAAAAGGCTGAGCTATTGGCTTTGCTAATACTGTATTCATTGGCAATATTCTTTAGCAACAGCGCACACTGAATGGGTTTGCACAGTGCAATAAAATAGCCAATTTTAGTATACATTTTAAGCATAAAAAGTAGTGCTTCACATATTCAGTCCTTTGTTCATCAGACTCCCATTTTCGTTCCCCAGAGCAATGATGTCTTTGTAGCCTCAACAGTATAATCTCACAATTCAAAATAACTTCCAGCGAGTAAAGCTAATGCAAATCCTAGCTCATGCAAAAATGCATACAGTGAGGTTTGGTTGCAGATTCTATACAGAGACAGAAAATTAAATCAAGCATCCCTTTAATACTTTGCTTATTTAAACAAACGAATACATACTCATAAATAGTTAACAATAAACAATTAATTAGTACAGAAATGTGTAGAAGCTTACATTTAACGATATAATGGTGCAAAATAGAATAATTGCCATACTTGATAATTTCAAGCCCTTTATTCCACATTCAAAGCATATAAAATTCACCTTCTCATAATTCTTGCACCCTGATTCCCTAACACAACTCTCGGAGCTAATATCAAGATATTCACACAACTATTTTGCCTCAGCTCAGTCACTATTCATAAAGTTCCTTATCTAATGATATTAAAATTTTTATGTACTCTGTGATATCATTCTCCTTAAGAAAGGGCACATTAGTAACCCATTCAAACAAGTGTGGGATCACATTTTGGCCACACCCTCCCCTATGTTATGGAAACATCTATCAAGTTACGCTTCCCACTGTAAGGTGCACAACTCCTCTCTTTAATTGTGGAGGAGATGTGGTCAAACAACTTGGGCACAATAAAGCACTCTTTTATCTCCCACTGTGCTGACTTGTTGACATTGTCTTGGGGCCAGGAGGGGCATTTTCAGAATTGTGACTTAAAATCTGACTTTTCCATTAACAAGGGTTTTAAATTACAATGCTTCAGACACCAAACATGACTTTCCTACTGAATGTAACAATGTAACCCAATGTTATCTTATGGGAGAGGAAGGCCTCACAGTATTGAAATAGGAATTTAGGAGTTTTTCACTACCAGGACATGCAAAACCTAAATGTTCATGTCCAACTTTTTTAATACACCGCACCGTGCCTTATCGGGTGTTTAGGGCCTACCCTAGTGGTGACATATGTATTAAGAGGTTTATTTTGCCAGATCAAAATGGCAGTTTAAAACTGGACACACAGGTAGGCCTGGGACATGTTTTAAAAGACTGCTTAAATGGATTGCCCAATCCGTGCTGCAGGCCCACTATTAGTATTTCATTTGTATGACTGGGTACCATAACTAGAGACTTATAAACAAATTAAATGGGCCAACTGGGTGTAAGCCAATTTAATCATATTTAAAGGGGAAACACAAGCACTTTAACTGTGGTAAAGTGTGCAGAGTGCTAAGGCCAACAAAAATGAATTTAGCAAACCAGGAGTGAAGACAAAAGGTTTGGGGGAAGATCACTCTAAGGCTGACAGGTCTAACAGGTCCTTACTGCACTTCGCACTTTGATTGTGAAGAAGATGGGGTCAAAGAGCTTGGGCACCATAAAGCAAGCCTCTGTCTCCCGCTGTGCTGGATGCTCTGACATTGTCTTGGGCCCAGAATGACTGTGAGGTCCATACTGCACTTGCCACTTTTATTGTGTAGGAAGTGGGGTCAAACAACTGGAGAGCCATAAAAGGTGCTCCTGCCTCCCGCTGCACAGGATGGTCTGGCAGTGTCCTGGGACTTGGAAAATTATGAGGTCCATACTGCACTTGGCACTTTTGATTGTGGAGTGGTTAGGGCCAAACAACTTGGGCGCCAGAAAGTGCGCTCCTGAATCCTACTGCATGGGACGCTCTGGCATTGTCTTGGGCCAGGAGGCCATAATCCACTTGCTACTTTGATGATGGAGGAGTTGAGGCCAAACAACTTTGGCGCCATTAACTGCACTCCAGTGTCCCACTGTGTGGGACACACCCAGGCTGTACCAGGGTGAAGACGGGCCCATATGAGCCTGTCTGAACCCGGAAGAGGCCCTTTGATTTAGGAGACTTAATTTAGGACTCTTCTGATTTACTAGGGGGAAAAGGTAAAGTGATATGCATGGAGGGGGTAAGGACCTATGTGCCTTAGCCTCTATAGTAAATTTCTTATCTAGCAGAATGGAGGTAATTAATGATGAAATTATAAATGTTGAGGAAAGGTTGGAGGAAATGCAATGAGCAGTTGTGAAGGTTGTTCATTCATCAACTACCCCTAGGGTTTTAGACAATGGTGTACTTAATAAACGCAACAGACCAGTCCCTGCCCATGAGCCCTTGCTTTGAAAGCCCCCTTACCTCTTCTTTGCCTTCTTCCCACCTGCATAAAAATGACAAAATCATCCTGTACTAGTTGACAGAAAGCTAAGTTGCCACCAAAAGGGTGTGGCCCTATGAGAAGTCAATGCAGAACAGAAGCAAGTAGGCTAAGGATCAGATATCAATCTTACACCAATCGCTGACCATGCAGATTAACTCTGGATTAGTGTCTCTAGATGATGCAAATACGTGCCTGTTTGATTCTCTGCATGAGAAGCTGAGAAAGGAATGAACACACAGCTTAATGATTCGATCAGTGATTTAAAAAAAATTCTTCGCTCCAGTGACAGGATGTTCCAAATAATAACATCCATATGACCTTAACACAGCAACAGCACATGTTTAGCTCAAAACAGTGAGGCATGAGACTTCTAACCCACAATGTGATGAAAAGTGGTAACCCTCCTTTATCTAATTCTGGTGTGTGACAGGCTGCCTTACTACAACATAATACGAGAATTCTAAAAGCACCACCCACAGAATTGTCTCTAAATATCATATGCCCATTACCCCTTGCCAATAGGCTTCCGAGATTACAACTACATGGTGAGCCAACACCGTACATTATCATTTTGAAAGATACTAATTTATTATGAGTTAGCCAACCAGAAGAGTGGCCAGATTTAGAAAAAAGGTGCTTCATTTGTTGGCTAAAAGGGTAGGATGTATGTAGCAATTGTTTGAAAACATTATTATGGTAAGAATGGTGGAATGCATGGGAAATGGTCAGAAATCTTGCTTAGATTTGTGAAGGCCAATTTTAGAATGGGACAAAGCAGCACAGAATGTACTTGCTGGCTTACATTTCTTTAAAGTGGAACAGAGTAAAGTAAAATCCACCCCCTTAGGTTATTTCTACAGACCAAGTTTGAAAGGAAATTTAGATCATGCTCACTGTCATGAGTCACCTTAGGGCTTTTGAGCGGTAATATCATATTTCGACGTTTAAAGATACTGATTGATTCCTAAATAGTTATACTTCATCTCCCCTATGCTTTTTCATCAATCCATCTATGGAATTGATATATAAGTATACATCCCCATTATTGACAGGCAGTGAATTGTTAATACTAATACTATGATACAGGACTTAACTAGTTTTGATAAGATTTCATTGGTGTCTTGGAACGTTTCAGGGATTAAAGCAAAAATGGATAATCAAGATTGGGTTACATTTATTATGAGTTTAACCTGATCTGCTGCCAAAAGACATGGGCTGTTTGTCAATTTCATTTGCTTGATTATCAAGACTTTTATAGGCCGACGATCCCATCTACATTTGACAGGCCTAGTGGAGGCTTTTCTATTGTGGCTTCTCTTCTATTCCTGGGGACAGTATGAAGTATTTGCTCTGCTTCCCAATTCCTGGCACCTCTTGGGGATAAGGAGCTCACTCCAGCAGAGGCTGGCAGGGCTCAGGCATATCCAGTTGCAAGGTCCGGTTGCAGATCCAGGCACGTCCATTTGCTTGTCCAGGCAGGGCCAATCTGGTCAGTTGCAATGAGTCCTCTGGAGCTTGTTGTGTCCCTGCAGCTCAAAATAGGAGGTCAGGCAACTGATCCTTACAGTCACTCAGATCAACTTGATATGAAGGGAGCAGGTCAGGCCTCATGCAACATGGCAGTCTTCTGAAGAACAAGGGAGGCTTCATGAAGCAGAACAGTCCTCTGCAGAAAAAGGCAGGCCACAGGAAGCAGGGCAATCCTATGAGGTACAAGGCAGTCCTTCTGGGGGCCCTACACAGGCCTAGGAGTGAACTGAAGGGTGGGTCTGAGGGTCCAATATTCATACCTAGTGCCAGTCTTTGAAGTGACAGAAACCTCTAGGCCCTTCTATGTCTGGTTTCTGGAAGCTTCTCCCCTAACCCTGCCCAGGCTCCAAGAGGTTTAGGGTAACAAAAGACTGGTGAGAAACTCCTTGTGTGTGTGCTGGAGGCAGCTCCTTTGAAATGGAACTGGGGCTCCCCCGACACATCCTGGCAGGATGGCCTATCCTATCAACACCCAGTCCCCCTTTGTCTCACTGTCAGGGAGGAATACACAAAGGCCAACTACCATAAATTCACAGTCAAGTGACCCAGGATGCAGACTGCAGGCACAAAATGGTTAGGGCAAGAAAATGCCACCTTTCCAAAAGTGTCAATTTTAGAATTGTGACTTAAAAACCCACTTTACTATTAAAGGGGCTGTTAAATTAGAATTATTTTGAGAACAAACATGACATATCTACCTATTCTCAATCAAACGTTAGCACTTATTAAATGTAATAAGGTAATCCAATGTTACTCTATAAGAGAGGCAGGCCTTGCCTTGCAGTAGTGAAAAATGAATTTAGGAAGTGGTAAAGTGCGCAGAGTTCTTTAAGCCAACAAAAATGGTTTCAGAAAACAGGAGGGTAAAGGTAAAATGTATGGGGATGGCCCTGCAGACAGGGCCAAGTCCAACATGACCCCTCTCCAGCCAAAAGCCAGTGTAGACTAATCAGTAACTTGATGGGCTTCCCTGCTTCATCGATATAGCTTGGACGAAGGCCCTGTTATGTACGGGCACTTGTTAGTTCTACGCCTCTCTGAATTCAATTGGATTGGATCTGTCTAGACTGTCCTGAGCCACTGGAATGACCCATGGGGGAACCTTCTCCTCACTTGTGGACCCCATCTGTGAAGCTCCTAACCTTAACTTGCTCACAGATGCATCCCAGTAGGCATAAAGTACCACCATGGCCAACAAAGTGTGTGGGATATTTTTCCTCTTGGGTCAGCCTTCTGTATTCAATCCAAGGAAAGCTCTGTCCTTAAGGACACTGTCACTGTCAGCTGTCAGGGTCAAGAGCCAGGCCTTGGACCACCTACTGCCAGGTGGAAGATCCAAGTGAGGACATTGGGTAGGCCTCTCCTCCAGCCTTGGGGCTGACAAGGAGTTCCCTAAGGGCTTCTGAGGGTTCTCTGACCTCTGAGGTTTCTCAGAGGGGGGGCAACAGCCCAGACTCCCTAACTTCCACTTTACCTCCTACCAGTCCAGGGGTAGTATCCTGAGACAGGCTTTTCAGCCCAGGGTTTGTACCTTGAGGCTGAACAGGTGACAGGGGTGAGTCCTCGCTTCTCCTTCTCCTCCATCTGGACTCCCGTAACCTCTTCTTGGGAGTGGTACCCCCAGGAAACTGAACTGTTAGGGTGCCCTGGGCAGCTGCCCCTCCCAGCTATCTTGACACTGTGGATGGTCTCTTGGTACAGACCAACTCCACTAGTAGCATTTCATGTACAGGTTCTGGGTACATGTTGTACCACTTTAATAGGGACATATAAGTAAATGAAATGTGCCAATCGGATATAGGGCACTTTTACCATGTTTTAAGGAGTGAACACAAGCACTTTAGCACTGGTTAGCAGTAGTGAAGTGCACAGAGTCCTAAAGCCAACGAAAATTAAATTCAGAAAACAGGAGGGGAGTAGGCAAAAAGTTTGGGTGAAGACCACCCTAAGGCTGACAGGTCTCATACCATTGCATACATGTAAATCAAAATAAAAGGTTTTGACAGATGATATCTTGCCACTGTTAACCCTAACACACCAACAACATGATCAACTAATCTACCCCCCAACTCTACCCTATCCTACACTTCCATCCCAGAAGTATCTGTTGCCAAGAGAACATCCCAATGTAAAGAATGTGAAAACACAAGACTGGGGTCTACAGTACAACACTTGCTTCTGCCCCTCTATGATAGAAATATAGGCAATACATTTGTGTATCACAGAAACTTAGATCAAGGCCTCTGGGCAGTAACCTTTTGAGGACACCCATTCCATGGAAATGGAATACTGATCCCAGGAGAAGTACCCCGTGAATGATTCAAAGGTCCTCAAAAGGCAAAACAGTAGAAATATAGATCCGAGTTAGTGACAACCACTGCCTTATGTGACCTAGACCAGTCTGGCAAAATATAGTCAAAGAGTAGGGACCAGTGTAGTGAGGGTCGAAACCAACTATTCCACAGCAAATAGCAGCCCTAAGGTCTGACACGCTATCGGGGACAGCACAAACACACACACACACACAGCCACCAAGTGCCACTCTAATTGAACAAGTAATAGGTGGGGGAGAGGGTGCAGAAGAAGGTTATCAGACACCCAAGAGATTGCAATGCCAAGAGGGGTTCCAAAATCAGTAGATGTACAGAGTCACTTAGGGCAATAAGTGACAGTATAAGGACAAATGAAGCTTTCCCAGGTCTCTGAGATATTTCCTTCCACCTTGGCTGGAGTCTGGCCTAAATCTGCAACAATCTTGTTGTCTTCTCATTCAGACCCTGACTGTGGGTCCGCACACTTGTGTAAAGACAAGGCTTCACTGGTGCACCGCCAACGTTGTATCCTGTCCATCCTCCATGAGAAGAGGTGTTTCTTCAGGTGGGGGGTGGGGTGGAACACCACTCCTAATATTTATTATCAGTTGAGTCACATGCCCCAGGAGACTGGCTGGTTGGGCGGGTATGTGTGACTGTTCAATTGTCTGCTGAGTAGATGTTGTGAAGGGCTCAGAGCATGGTGCAGGACTCGTCTGAAATTGGGGCTGTGCATGGACAGGCACTTGTCATAGTGACACCGGTGATCCCAGGCAATGCACCTGTTGTTTTTTTTGTATCTGTATGAACGCGAGTATGTGTGTGTGTAAATATTTGCTTGTGAGTGTCAAGAATGAGTGTTTGCACATGAGCGTGTGTGTGTTAACATTTCTGTGCATGAGTGTGTGAACAAGTGTGTTTGTGAGCATGTAAGACTGTGTATGCACATGAGCCTGTGTGCATGTTTGAGTGCGCACACATGAAACCGTGTGCATACAGGTTAGTGTGCACTTGAGTGTGTGTGCATTTATTGGTGCATGCTCATTAGTGTGTATCCACAAGAATGTGTGGGGACATGATAGTGTGCACATATGTACATGATTGTGTATGTGCTTGTGAGTGTGTGTGTGGAAATGAATGTGTGTATGTTTGTAGAAATCTCTGTTTGAATTTCAGTAGTCTCACTAAGCCTTTTATCCTTCTGAGTGCGTGCACCTGAGTGTTGGTGCACATGAGTGGGTGTGCACATGAGCCTGTGTGCACATGATTTGGCATGTGTGTGTGCATGCATGTGTATGTGCTGAAATCTGTGTTCAAATCTCTGCAGCTTCACCCAGCCTTTCATCCTTCTTAATTCGATCAAATGATTATCAATAAGTTCGGTAATAATGAACATCTGTTACTCAGTGCTGCGATATCCCAAAGGGTCAATGAGTGCTTTTGCAAATACACGTTATGTGCAAAGAGCACTGTGCATGTGAATGTCTTTGCACATGAGAGTGTGTGCATGTGCTCATGTGTGTCAGCGCCTGCGTCTGGCACAATAGCTGGTGCAGGACCCAGAAATTCAGAACTAAGGGCCCTATTCGCAGTCGTGGAGGGAGCTTACGCTTGTGGCAGGACCTATGCAATGAGAAACTTCAGTGTGTAAGTTCCGCCACGAGTGCCTGGCCCAGCCACGACGCCGGGGCTTCTTCCATGAGTGCAGAGGCCCTTTGTGATTTAGGCCCTAAGTTCATAAGCAAACTGTTCTTTTGCAAGTCACGAATGGCTAAGGGAATTTCTTCTCCTTGCAGGGAGCTATGTGTTTTGGCATCTGTATCTCTGTGTATATGTCAATAAGGAATTCAATAGTATGGGCAGTGCACATCAATATACTTTTGACAAAGCTCCTTGGTGAGTCACTGAGGCATGGAATGAGTCCTTCCCAAGAGGACTGCTTGTCTGGCTGTAGTGACCCAAGCAGCCACAATTTGAGCCGCCAAGTGAAGATTCCAAGGAAGGCTGCCCACTGCAATTTACAGTGTGGAGAAATGTTTCCTGAGTAAATAAAGGTTGTGGTGGTGGAGGTGATCCTGTGGTACTGGTGATGAGCTCTAGAGTAGTTACTCTGGGCCTGAGATGGCGTGCGGCGGAAAGAGTACCTTTTCCGCCACACTGAAGGTCTGTCTGCCTCAGTTGAAGTCGGGCGGACCTTCAGTATGTCAGTGGCGGAGACTACAACTTCTCTTCTGCTGACATACTCCACTGATGGTCCGATACAATAAAAGGCCATCGGAGGTTGTGACATTTGTCCGCTCGCCCTATTTAGAGTGGGTGAACAAATGGCAAGTATTTACTTTCCCATACCGCCATCCAAAACGTGACATTAAGTGAAAGTAAAACAATTTTAATGACCCCCACGCCTTGAGAGATATCTCCAATGGCGACAGGGGCATTGCTTTTTTATTTTCAGAAGGAAAATCCAGATTTGGGCTTTTGTTTTAAATAAAAAAAGATATTACAGTACGGCTCCATCATGTTGAGGGAGCCGCACAACCAATGTATTAATATGAACTACCGTGACAGTGGCTCCTGCCACTATAAGAGCTGTCCACTGGGGCAGCGGACATCTCTAAATATGGAATGCGGTTACTCCATCAGGGCAATGGAGTAAAGTACTCCCTTCACCCTGACGGAGAAACAACATTTCAGATCTAGCCCTCTGTCTGGAGAGTTTGCTCACCTGCATCAACAAAAGAAACTTTGATTATTATTTAGAGTTTGGCATATTTAAGATATCCATGCCTCGGTATTGAGATCTTCCCCATAATGGGCTTTGATGGTGTCTGAAAACACACAGGAATTTGTAAAGACTTCAAAAGTATACAGAGTACAACATTAGGGACTCCCTGCAAGTCCTAAAGAAGAGATTTTTTATTCTTTTCTGATGAGTCCACATTCTCTTGACTTGAAAGACACTGAACCTACCCGGGAGGATGCCATAAAACCCTATCGATCCACAGACAAAATAATTGTTTGTCATTGGTTACCAAAATAACAAGCTCTGAAGTTTCACTGGCATTCCAACTAGCAGCAACTGGCTGACTGGAACTGTTCGACTCCAAGGGGAATACAATATTTTGACCAAAACCAGACACTTTCAAAATATGAATCAATGATAATTCCATTACGGCCAATTTCAAGCTAATGGCTTTTATTAACCGCTAGTATAAAATGCAAGATGAAAGTCATTCTTCCGTTTACTTTACACACAGCCTTCTAAAGAAAGGGGCCAGTTAACCTGGAAAGGTTACCCTACTTTTATGAAAAACTATAAACCCCAGAGTATACAACAGACAAAAAATCTGCCAACAATTGTTTGGCTATATGAGGGAGGAGAACATGGCGGCTGCTTGTTGAGCTGCCGCTTGCTCCCTGAGCGCTTGCATCCCGCTTTTAAGACGATTTCGAGCCTTTGAAGGAAAACTCACCTTACCGCTCGAGCCTCGTTGGTTTTGGCCGCGGCTTGTCTCTTCCTGTGGGGGTGCGGCTGGTTTCCTGTTTAGGATGGGGATGTGCCTGGGGGAGACAATGGCCCTCGGTTCTCCCCGCTTGACTCGCTGGCTGGAAGCCGCCCTGGAGCTCAGGAATGGCCACAGAGCAGCGGCTCGCGGGCTCCTCCGGGTCAGTGGTGGCAGTGCCAGCACCTGTCAACACCCCGGCGTCCCAGAGAGGAAAGCTCTCGAAGAGGAAACACTGGAGGAGCTGGCTCAAACTAGAAACGCCACCTTGGAGCCGTTGTTGCAGCCACAGCAATTACAAC
This sequence comes from Calotriton arnoldi, assembly GCA_963921515.1. Taxonomy (NCBI): domain Eukaryota; kingdom Metazoa; phylum Chordata; class Amphibia; order Caudata; family Salamandridae; genus Calotriton; species Calotriton arnoldi. The sequence continues at coordinate 120,864 of CAWUFW010007723.1, read as the reverse complement.
AGCAGAAGCAGGTACAGTGGGTTCACGAGGGGCACGCTAGCCCATTATCTCAGGTGAGACCGACTATTGTTCCTGTTAAGGGGATAAAAAAAGGCAAAAAACGAGGGGGGCGACCCTGGGGCCAGTAAAGTTAAAATCAGGAGGCAAAAACAGCAAACTGCCCCCCGAAGCGGCTGGGGGGGGGCAGTGGTAAGAGCCAAGGAACCGGGAGTCCCCCCAACGTGAAAGCGGTCACCAGCAGCTCTGCCTTTCAGTCATATGAGGTCAAAGGTAGGCGCATTAAGGCAGGAAGGGCTAAAAGTAATCCCCTGGACTCCAAAGTTAGGATCACCCCTTCCTTGAGGTCATACTTCAAAGTACAATCTGCGGTACTCGATATTGTTAAACAGGGAGAGGCTCTTAGAAGGAAGTCAGCAGGGCAATTAGACCTGATATCACCTCCCGATAGCATGGAGGCCGCGGGCGACTCCCTGCCCCTGGACGTAACCCCAACTTTTCTCACTGAGAGTGGTATAACGGGGGGTCCAGATAAAATGGTAGAATCAGCTGAACAGATGGCCTTGGCACCAGTAGCTGGCTACGACGAAGTGATAAACAAAGGTTCCAAGGACCATGAAGCAAGGGGACCCTCAGTGCCTTCTTTGCAGGTTCTTTTTTCTACATTGTCGGAGGACATTAAGAAGGGGTTATCGGTCTCCGCTGCAAATCAGGGAGAGATTAGGAACTTCTGCGAGTCGTTGGAGAGCCAAGTGGATCTCTTGAATACAAGAACTGAGACTTTAGAGAACACAGTTGGAGAGCTAAAAGACCATCTCGGGCCGCCAAAGCAGATATTCAGTCCCTCAAGAGGGAGGAAGTGGCCTTTCGTGACAGGTTGGAGTTGTTGGAGAACAACTCTCGAAGGAACAATTTGCGTATCCTGAATGTTCCGGAGGGGAGTGAAGGGACCGATCTCAAGTCCTATATGGTATAATTGCTGAAAGAATCCTTGCAGCTTGAAGAATCGGATGAGGTTTTGAGCAGCAATATTCAGAGAATTCATAGGGACCCTTTTCGCAGAAATCCAAACAGAATAAAGCTGAGGAGAATTCTTATCAATTTTCAGACTTATTCTTTAAAGGAAAAGATTCTAAACTTGGCCTTAACTCCTTTGCTGCTTCGAACGTTCCGCGCCAGTGCGGAACGTTATATTAAGCGGGCGGGGCCGCGTCGGCCAACGGACGTGCGCAGCACTACCGAGGTAGTGCTCGCGACGGCCGTTGGCCGACGCACGCAGCAAAAGGGTTAAAGGTGAAATCGTTGAAGGCCAGGGACTTCTCTTTTGAAGACCGCTCTGACCTTGCCAGAGTTACTCTTGATAGGCAATGGGAATTGGGCAGGAAGCTTGATGACTTTAAAAAACTCGGCGCCGTTGCCCAGCTTAAATTCCCAGCAACTCTGAAAATTATGCATAAGAACAAAATGCATAATATAAGATCAGTCCAGGAGGCGGATGAGTTGCTTGAAATCTTGGGGAAAGGGGTACCTTAATGGGCGAATCTACCCCCGAGGCCTGGCAATTTCTCGCCTGACCGGTATATCGCTGTTTAGGGCAGCTCACAATAGTGGATTTCTAAACATTTGCCCTCTTTTTTCTCCTTAAGTTATCCTATGACATGATAGTAATAACTATCTAGTTGCTCATCCATTTTGGTTTTTCTCTTTCTTAGTTTGGCTCACATTTTTCTTTTCTTCACACTTAAAGGGACGGGGTGGGCTGCTCCGGGAGGCAACATCTGGACTACATCTGTCCAGGTAAATTGGGGGTTCTCCAAGGGGGGCTGTTTCTGGAAGAGGGGGAGGGGGTGGGGGGTCTGGGGGAGCACATGGGTATAAAACACAAAATGTCCTCACTCACCTTAGTGCCCATTCAAATGGCCGTGGCTAGGATGCGATTGGTCTGGTGCTGGCTCTTTCCATGTCCCGACCGTGTTAGAGATCTCGGGTCTAAATCTCCATGAAAACAATTCAGTTACTGTCCTGGAATGTTAATGGCTTGCGCGTGAGGTCCAGAAGGGAAAACATTTTGCAATATCTGAAAGACTCCCCCGCGCAGGTCATTATCCTCCAGGAAACTCATCTCCTTAAGGAAGAGATTACCGAGATATTTAAAAATAAAAAATGGGTGGACTCTCTTGTCTGTTCAAATCAGTCCGCTAACATCAGGGGCGTTGCTATACTTTTTAAAAAACAAGCTAACGCCCGTGTCTTATATTTTTGGGCTGACCCAGGTGGCAGATGGGTAATCCTGAAGGTGACCATCACGGGCTTTCTCCTCACCTTGGTCGGCTATTATGGACCAAACCAAGATGACCCTTCCTCTCTCAAAACTATTTTTTCGCAACTCCTAGATTATCCAGACCCGGTTATTATGGCCGGGGACTTTAACATTGTCCTCAACCCTAATCTCGATAAGTCGGCAAGTAGCAGAGCCATGGTTCCTTCTAAGTCCCGGACGTACCTGCAGTCCATGATGGCACAAACTGGCCTCTCTGATATTTGGAGAGAAAGATCGGGCCATCAGTTAGGAGTCTCATACTGTAACAGTAAATATCGACACAAGTCGAGAATCGACTATATTTTGGTCAGCCAATGTTTGAGGGGCAAGGTTAAGGACATAGGATACCTGCCTTCGCATTTGTCTGATCATTCAGGGATATTGATGGACCTCGACTTGGAGCAGGCCCAGCATCTCAGAGCCTGGACTTTCGATCGAACTTTACTTTTAGAGGCGGAAGAGATGTCCTATCTATCTAATGAGACTGAATATTTTCTGAAAGTGAATCTAGGCTCTACTACGACTGCTGTGGTCTGGCACTCCCTAAAGGCTTTTTTGAGGGGCCTAATCACGAGTAGGGTGAGCTTCAGGAATAAAAAATACAGAGGGGAGGTGGCACTCATGGAGGCGGAAATGAAGGCAGTAGAGTTAGATTTGAATAGGGGGGTCGGTACGGGGAGACAGCAAGAGGATATGGCCAAACTCAGTAAGTTAAGAGAGCAGTTGGACACTATTCTCCAATCGAGGGTTATGAGAAGATGGGAGGCAAGCAAGTTGGCCCTTTTTGAGTATGGGGAAGGGGCAGGTAAGCTACTGGCATGGAAGGCCAAGTCTGATAGGTTTCGAAACCAGATTAAACAAATTGATAGTGATGATGGCGTAACTCCTCTGTCTTCGGACGAAGAGATAGGAGATGCTTTTTTTGATTTCTTCCAGGATTTATAGCAAGAAGATCGAGTTGTAGCTAAGACGGAGGCCAGGGAGTGGTTGGGCAGGACCCCTCTAACCCCCCTGAGCTCCAAGCAGCAGGAATATTTAGAGCAGGATATCACGCAGGAAGAGGTGAAAAAAGCTATTTTTGCTTGTAAGACAGGGAAAGCCGCAGGACCGGATGGGCTCCCATCAGAGCTCTATAGATCTCTTGCTATGGTGATAGCTCCAGCCTTAACTCAATTATTTATTGAGATCCTATCTGATGGCTTTAAGCTTCCAGGGTCTTGGGGTGAATCTACAATCATCCTGATTTTGAAACCCGGTAAGAATCCAGCGAGGTGTGAGTCTTATATGCCCATCTCGCTGTTGAACGCAGATTATAAAATCTTTGCCGGGATCCTGGCGGCGAGGCTGGGCCTTGTGGCAGGTGACATTCTACATTCTGACCAGAAGGGGTTTGTTAAAGGTAGGAATTTATCTGACCCCACCTATGATTTTATGGGTGCAATAGACATTGCGTCTACCCACTCACTTCCTCTCGCAGCCATGACACTCGATGCCATTAAGGCGTTCGACAGGGTTAATTGGGTGTACCTGTCGGCAGTCATGGAAAAATTTAATCTGGGTAGGAAGTTTCGTCGAGCAATCCAGTTGATTTATCAAGAATCGTCAGCTAGACTTCTGGTTAATGGCAACCTGACCAGACCTTTTAATATCACCAGGGGGACCAGGCAGGGCTGCCCTCTTTCCCCTCTCCTCTTTGACCTATACATCGAGCCCTTTGCTCAGCGGCTGAGAGAGGAGTCAAGCATCTTGCCTTTTAAGCATGGGGCCTGGGAGAGGAAGGTGGCCCTGAATGGAGATGACATTTTGATTCTTTCTGCGGACCTTGCCACGACATTCCCTGTTGTAATCAGATTGGCACAGGACTTTGGGCAGGTATCAGGCTACGAGGTCAATGCCGGGAAAACCGAGGTCATGACATGGAATCTTGAGGGGCCCCAGCATCAGAATAACCGCAGTATGCGCTATCTGGGAGTCAGAATTGTCCAGGACATTGCCAAGATTACAGAGGTCAATTTGGAGGCTGTCTCAAGGGAGTGCCAGAAACTGATGAAATCTTGGGCCCATCTCCCTTTAACCATTCTTGGGAGGTTCAATTTGGTTAAGATGGTGGTACTCCCTAAGATAACCTTCCTTTTTAATTCTATCCCCCTGCACTTTGACAAACCTGCCATTGACAAGGTTCAGCAGGCTATTAACTCTTTTGTCTGGGCATATAGGTCCACTAGAAACGCCTGGAAGAAGCTGAGGCGTAGGAGGGAGAAGGGTGGACTTGCTTTGCCTGACTTGCAATACTATGCATGGGCTTTCAAGCAGTCGCATTCTAGGATGCTCTTAAAAACTCCAGTAAGCACAGGGGTGGGGGCCATGTTCTCTGCAATGCTAAAGGGGGTCAGCCTATCCGAGGAGGGTTTCCTGCTGAAATTTGGAGAACCAATTTTTTTTAAAAAGGTCAAGCTTAAAGTTCTCCAGGCAATGGCCAGATCGTGGGCCAGTCTTAAGCGTCTTGCTGGTCTTAATTACTTTTCTAACCTTGCCCCTCTTTGGGACTCACCAGGCACACCAGAGTGCCTAAAGGATAGGTTGGCATTACCTCTTAGAGCAGCAGGTTTAAAGGTGTGGGGGGACTTGGCCCATGAGGGTACGCTTCTTTCTTGGGCATCACTCAGCGAAAGGGTTGGAACGGGCCTTTCAAGGTTTAAGTACATTCAGCTGCAGAGCTAGGCCCAATCTCTGAAAGCCCCCATAGGTAGCGGTCACATCTTGGAACATCAGCTACCGGCAAGACCAGTTGGGGTGAAGGAGGTTTCTTTCTGGTACTGGACCATCGAGGAGGCTGTTGATGGAGAATTCAAACTGGCCGAAGAACTGTGGGGGGATCTTATACCAAATGAACAGTGGGAGTATTTGTGGCAAGCCTCGTTTAAGATCTTATTCGCCATTGTAAAACCAGCTTGGTTTAAGAGGAACCACTTGTTTACAGTACACAGGGCCTATCTATCACCCCTGCGGTTGACTAAAATCTCGAGGGGCTCTCCAGTTAGCTGTAGGAAATGTGGTCTGGCAGGAGCTTCTGATGTACATATGTTCAAGGACTGCCCGGCCATAGCAGATTTTTGGGAAGGAGTAGGAAATTCTGTGGCGGACATTCTAGGCCTCCCAATCCCAATAAATCTTACTTTGATAATTTTTGGTCTATCTAAGGAAATTACAGGTTCTGCTAGATCCTTTCTATTTTATGCTATATTATTAGGTAGGAGACAAATATGTAAAAGATGGATAGATCCTACACCCCCCTTGTATTCTGACTGGTTGACCTCGCTCTTTGAGACATCTAAGATGGATCTGTCAAGGCCCCCTGGCCGGAAAAAGACAGCTTTCTGGGATCTTTTGTTAAAATGGCCTGGGGCTCAGTCGGCTGTGAGGGACTAGGGAGTTAAATAATTATTTAAGTATCTTCAAAGCAATCTTTGGGCCCTATGATTATGCCTCGTCGGCACTCTTCTGACTATGTTGGCATCTCTGGTTCCCCCGACAGGCCAACGATAATAGTCGCCAGGCTCACCCGGGCCGAGTGGAACAGTGACCTCTCCCCCCGTTACCCGGGGTTATTGACATCTGCGCCTGTCATGGTACCTGTAGGCAGGGCGTAGCCCTGGTCCTAAGCTAATAGCCTCCATCTTCCATCATTGGGCTTTGGTACGGACGGCTCATTTGTTTAGTGAGGTCGGAGGTGAATGAGGACAAAAAAAAAAAAAGAACAAAAAAAATCTGCCAACAATGTTACAAAAGCATGGGTGAATGTTCATCAAGATTATAGAGTTCAGGGCTCTGGGATGCTCTCGAACAATTCCTGAGAGAACAGCCAAGCAGCCCTGATCTTCAAGAACTGGAATGGAGTGGACAACATCAGCCACTAGTCACACTATTTCAGTGGGGCTCATTGTAAACTAGACGATTTGCTATTAGACTGGGACCTTGGAGTTTGACTTCCATTGAGTCCAAGCAAGAGTAGAGATCACTGTCGAGCCACCAGATATTTCTATTGTAAATATTAGGGCTGGCTTAATGCCTAACTCATTATACAACTTTTAAACCTTGGTGGCAGGACATGGGCATCAGAGAAAAGAATCAGTTTTTACTTGCTGCCTTTATTTAGGTTTGCCTCTGGATTCCGTAAGTGCCATGCAGAGGTTTTTTTACCTATAACCTTGCCCATTTTTAAACCTAGGGCCTGTTTAAATGAAGACAATTAAAAATGCAAAATTCAATCACCCAAGCGAAGCCAAGCACTCAACATAGTAATGGAGTGGCACAATGCTCTGCTTCTTGTGCATATATGATAGGGCACGCCACATGAATGTAGCATTGCAGTGTGCCACTTTGTAAAAGCAGTGAACAATGCAGGGTGAATCCTATTGAGGATACTGAGGATAGGGATCCAAATGAAACATCACAGAATAATAGACACTAAACCACCATAAATTCCCTTCTTAACTAGTTAATCAACATGCAACTCACCAAAACATTGTCAAAATAATATTGCTTACAAAAATATTGCCATACTATACTTAACCAAAAACAACACAAATATCGATGACAAAAATATCGATGTCAAAAATATCTAAATTTAACAATATTGAACATATAAATATTGAAACACAAAATGTTGTCTACTCTTTAAAGATATATATAGATATATATCTTTATATAGACAAATATATATATTATCTACTGGCGGTCGCCAGTAGATAGTTATAGTTAAAACCTATTATCCATAGGAAATCCGCGACATTCTATTTGAAATAACGTTGGCGCCGGTTGACGAATCTTCGCAAAAGTTTCCAACTTGTTGGGGCGCTCCGGTCCGCTCCTATCCTGAAAGTCTCGGGGTGATACGTCAAGCGGGGGCCGAGAAAAAGGGGGTCCCAAAACGCGTTTTCCCCATTCATTTTTCCATAGGAACCTTTAGTCGCAGCTACAGCCCGAACTGCTGAACGGAATTACACCAAATTTGGCAAAGAGGTAGCCCTTGGTTCAGTGTCGTGCCTTTTGCTTAAATGGTGTAAATCCGTTCAGTAGTTCCTGAGAAAATCAAAAGTAAAGTCACATATATATCTGGGCGGAGCCTAACCACACATGTCATCGTGAGATCTGATTGGCTGTCAGCACTTCATCCTGGAATTGCTGGCAGCCATCTTGGGACCAATATAAATGATAGTACCTCATTGAAATGCATTGTAGTGAATAGAAGATTTTGAAGGTCACCAAAAGGAGAACTATAAAGGGTGATAACAGGCTTTAGTTACATTAGAATTTATTTGTTGATGGTACCATACTAATTTTAGGAATTGTGGTGTATTCTAAGGTGATTTTACCATGTGAAAAACCTTCTGCTGGGATATCATGAATCATGTTTGAGAGAACACTATTTTCTCATGCTTGTCCCATGGAGGTTTGGAAGGTGCTCCAGAAGCTAAAATGAGAGCATATTTTCTGTAAATTAACATTATCTTTCTCACTCATGTGAGAATGAAGTCTGACATTCTCAGTAAAACATGTACATCCAACAAGGGCAGAGACTGTCAGTTGATTCCTTTGTGTTCTACTGCAGCTTCCCAGAGTGTTCTAAAGAACAACTAGAGTGCTAACAGCCTTACTTATGACAAAAGTATGGCACACCTGAAGCCATCTTGATTGGAATAAACTGGTAAAACTTAAACAATTTAATTTAAAAAGGAACAAAATGATGGGGTTCATTTTGTCATAGAAATTATGGTTAGTGCTGTAGAAAGAAAAATTAGGACATGTTTCAAGTGTGATCTCAAATATCTTCCTGTTATATTTCAACAGGAGCAGCCTGCCAGTTGATGCTTTGTGTTCTACTGCAGCTTCCCAGAGTGTTCTAAAGAACAACTAGAGTGCTAACAGCCTTACTTATGACAAACGTATGGCACACCTGAAGCCATCTTGATTGGAATAAACTGGTAACACTTAAAACATTTAATTTAAAAAGGAACAAAATGATGGGGTTCATTTTGTCATAGAAATTATGGTTAGTGCTGTAGAAAGAAAAATTAGGACATATTTCAAGTGTGATCTCAAATATCTTCCTGTTATATTTCAACAGGAGCAGCCTGCCAGTTGATGCCTTTGTGTTCTACTGCAGCTTCCCAGAGTGTTCTAAAGAACAACTAGAGCGCTAACAGCCTTACTTATGACAAAAGTATGGCACACCTGAAGCCATCTTGATTGGAATAAACCGGTAACACTTAAAACATTTAATTTAAAAAGGAACAAAATGAGGGGTTCTTTTTGAAATAGAAATTATGGTTAGTGCTGCAGAAAGAAAAATTAGGGCATGTTTTAAGTGAGATCTCAAATCCTCTTCTATTTCATTAGAAAATTCTGACATGCAGACTGAAACAATCACTTTCAATACCAGCAGCAGACTACCAGTTAACTCCCTGGTGAGCAGTAGCTTTACTCCAGAGATGTAATGAGCAACTAGAGTGCTAACATTCTGAATTTATGGCAGATGTGAGACACATCTGAATGCCTTCTTGATGGAATCAAAGTAAAAAACTGAAAGCATTTCCTACTGAGGAGACTGCAGTAAATGAAGAAATTAGGAAACTTCATAACAAAGAAGTCTTCCAAGATGGCCACCAGTGAAAAAAGAGCCCAAATGTAGCACAAATTTTACCCAGATGTAGCCCACATATAGCCCAATGACAAAAGTGTGCAAAACACTTTTTATTTTTAGTTTTTTTGCAGTTTTATGTAGTGCAGACTGGTCAGGTATTGGAGCATTGCATCTTAAAACATGACCCCCTACACTACAAAAACACCACTGCACTACCTTAAACCCTAAAACACTACCCCCAGCACGACCCCCTACACTACCCAAACACCACTGCACTAACCTAAATCCTAAAACACTACCACCAGCACGACCCACTACACTACCCAAACACCACTGCACTACCCTAAAACATGACCCCCTACACTACACAAACACCACTGCACTACCCCAAACCCTAAAACACTACCCCCAGCACGACCCCCTACACTACACAAGCACCACTGCACTACCCTAAACCCTAAAACACTACCCCCAGCACGACCCCTACACTACACAAACACCACTGCACTACCCTAAACCCTAAAACACTACCCCCAGCACGACCCCCTACACTACCCAAACACCACTGCACTAACCTAAATCCTAAAACACTACCCCCAGCACGACCCCTACACTACCCAAACACCAATGCACTACCCTAAAACATGACCCCTACACTACACAAACACCACTGCACTACCCTAAACCCTAAAACACTACCCTCAGCACGACCCCCTACACTACACAAGCACCACTGCACTACCCTAAACCCTAAAACACTACCCCCAGCACGACCCCCTCAACTGCCCGAACACCACTGCACTGCCCTAAACCCTGAAACACCAGCCCCTGCATGACCCCCTACACTGCCCGAACACCACTGCACTGCCCTAAACCCTGAAACACCACCCCTAGCACGACCCCCTACACTGCCCGAACACCACTGCACTGCCCTAAACCCTGAAACACCACCCCTTCACGACCCCCTACACTGCCCGAACACCACTGCACTGCCCTAAACCCTGAAACACCACCCCCAGCATGACCCCCTACACTGCCCGAACACCACTGCACTGCCCTAAACCCTGAAACACTACCCCCAGCAAGACCCCCTACACTGCCCAAACACTACTGCACTGCCCTAAACCCTGAAACATCACCCCCAGCAAGACCCCCTACACTGCCCGAACACCACTGACATAAACCCTGAAACACCACCCCCAGCACGACCCCCTACACTGCCCGAACACCACTGCACTGCCCTAAACCCTGAAACACTACCCCCAGCATGACCCCCTACCACTGCCCGAACACCACTGCACTGCCCTAAACCCTGAAACACCAGCCCCAGCACGACCCCCTACACTGCCCGAACACCACTGCACTGCCCTAAACCCTGAAACACCAGCCCCAGCACGACCCCCTACACTGCCCGAACACCACTGCACTGCCCTAAACCCTGAAACACCAGCCCCAGCACGACCCCCTACACTGCCCGAACACCACTGCACTGCCCTAAACCCTGAAACACCAGCCCCAGCACGACCCCCTACACTGCCCGAACACCACTGCACTGCCCTAAACCGTGAAAAACCAGCCTCAGCACGACACCCTACACTGCCCGAACACCACTGCACTGCCCTAAACCCTGAAACACCACCCCGTGCATGACCCCCTACACTGCCCGAACACCACTGCACTTCCCTAATCCCTGAAACACCACCCCCAGCGCGACCCCCTACACTGCCCGAACACCACTGCACTGCCCTAAACCCTGAAACACCACCCCCTGCACAACCCCCTACACTGCTCGAACACTACTGCACTGCCCTAAACCCAGAAACACCATCCCCAGCACGACCCCCTATACTGCACGAACACCACTGCACTGCCCTAAACCCTGAAACACTACCCCCAGCAAGACCCCCTACACTGCCCGAACACCACTGCACTGCCCTAAACCCTGAAACACCAGCCCCAGCACGACCCCCTACACTGCCCGAACACCACTGCACTGCCCTAAACCCTGAAACACCACCCCCTGCACGACCCCCTACACTGCCCGAACACCACTGTACTGCCCTAAACCCTGAAACCCCACCCCCAGCATGACCCCTTACACTGCCAGAACACCACTGCACTGCCCTAAACCCTGAAACACCACCCCCTGCATGACCCCCTACACTGCCGAACACTACTGCACTGCCCTAAACCCTGAAACACCACCCCCAGCACGACCCCCTACACTGCACGAACACCACTGCACCACCCTAAACCCTGAAACACTACCCCCAGCAAGACCCCCTTCACTGCCCGAACACCACTGCACTGCCCTAAACCCTGAAACATCACCCCCAGCAAGACCCCCTACACTGCCCGAACACCACTGCCCTAAACCCTGAAACACCACCCCCAGCAAGACCCCCTACACTGCCCGAACACCACTGCACTGCCCTAAACCCCGAAACACCACCCCCAGCAAGACCCCCTACACTGCCCGAACACCACTGCACTGCCCTAAACCCTGAAACACCACCCCCAGCATGACCCCCTACACTGCCCGAACACCACTGCTCTGCCCAAAACCCTGAAACACCAGCCCCAGCACGACCCCCTACACTGCACAAACACCACTGCACTGCCCTAAACCCTGAAACACCAGCCCCAGCACGACCCCTTACACTGCCCGAACACCACTGCACTGCCCTAAACCCTGAAACACCACCCCCAGCACGACCCCCTACACTGCCCAAACACCACTGCACTGCCCTAAACCCTGAAACACCAGCCCCAGCACAACCCCGTACACTGCCTGCACACCACTGCACTGCCCTAAACCCTGAAACACCAGCCCCAGCACGACCGCCTACACTGCCCGAAAACTACTGCACTGCCCTAAACCCTGAAACACCACCCCCAGCAAGACTACCTACACTGGCCGAACACCACTGCACTGCCCTAAACCCTGAAACACCACCCCCTGCACGACCCCCTACACTGCCCAAACACTACTGCACTGCCCTAAACCCTGAAACACCACCCCTCAGCACGACACCCTACACTGCCCGAACACCACTGCACTGCCCTAAACCCTGAAACACCTCCCCAGCACGACCCCCTACACTGCCGAACACCACTGCACTAAACCCTGAAACACCACCCCCTGCACGACCCCCTACACTGCCGGAACACCACTGCACTGCACTAAACCCTGAAACATCACCCCCAGCGCAACCCCTACACTGCCTGAGCACCATTGCTCTGCCCTAAACCCTGAAACACTAGCCCCAGCACGACCCCCTACACTGCCCGAACACCACTGCACTGCCCTAAACCCTGAAACACCACCCCCAGCACGACCCCCTACACTGCCCGAACACCACTGCACTGCCCTAAACCATGAAACACCAGCCCCAGCAAGACCCCTATACTGCCCGAACACCACTGCATTGCCCTAGACTCTGAAACACCAGCCCCAGCAAGACCCCCTACACTGCCCGAACACCACTGCACTGCCCTAAACCCTGAAACACCAGCCCCAGCACGACCCCCTACACTGCCCGAACACCACTGCACTGCCCTAAACCCTGAAACACCAGCCCCAGCATGACCCCCTACACTGCCCAAACACCACTGCACTGCCCTAAACCCTGAAACACCAGCCCCAGCACCACCCCCTACAATGCCCGAACACCACTGTACTGCCCTAAACCCTGAAACACCACCCCCTGCACCGCCCCCTACACTGCCCGAACACCACTGCACTGCCCTAAACCCTGAAACACCACCCCCTGCACGACCCCCTACACTGCCCGAACACCACTGCACTGCCCTAAACCCTGAAACACCACCCCCTGCACCACCCCCTACACTGCCCGAACACCACTGCACTGCCCTAAACCCTGAAACACCACCCCCTGCACCGCCCCCTACACTGCCCGAACACCACTGCACTGCACTGCCCTAAACCCTGAAACACCACCCCCAGCATGACCCCCTTTACTGCTCGAACACCACTGCACTGCCCCAAACCCTGAAACACCACCCCCAGCATGACCCCCTACACTGCCCGAACACCACTGCCCTTAACCCTGAAACACCACCCCTGCACGACCCCCTACACTGCCCGAACACCACTGCACTGCCCTAAACCCTGAAACACCACCCCCTGCATGACCCCCTACACTGCCCGAACACCACTGCACTGCCCTAAACCCTGAAACACCACCCCCAGCACGACCCCCTACACTGCCCGAACACCACTGCACTGCCCTAAACCCTAGAACACTACCCCCAGCATGACCCCCTACACTACCCGAACACCACTGCACTACCCTAAACCCTAAAATACTCCCCCAGCACGACCCCCTACACTACCCGAACACGACTGCACTGCCCTAAACCCTAAAACACTCCCCCAGCACGACCCCCTACACTACCCGAACACCACTGCACTGCCCTAAACCCTAAAACACTCCCCCAGCACGACCCCCTACACTACCTAAACACCACTGCACTGCCCTAAACCCTAAAACACTACCCCCGCATGACCCCCTACACTACCCAAATACCAATGCACTACCCTAATCCCTAAAACACTACCCCCGCACAACCCCCTACACTACCCAAAGACCACTGCACTACCCTAAACTCTAAAACAATACCCCCCGCACGACTCCCTACACTACCCAAAGACCACTGCACTACCCTAAACCCTAAAACACGACCTCCTACACTAAACAAACACCACTGCACTACCCTAAACCCTAAAAAACTACCCCCAGCACGAACCCCTACACTACCCAAACACCACTGCACTACCCTAAACCATAAAACACTACCCCCAGCAGTACCCCCTACGCTACCCAAACACCACTGCACTACCCTAAACCCTAAAACACTACCCCCAGCAGTACCCCCTACACTACCCAAACACCATTGCACTACCCTAAACCCTAAAACACTACCCCCAGCAGTATCCCCTACACTACCCAAACACCACTGCACTACCCTAAACCCTAAAACCCTAAAACACTAACCCCAGCACGACCCCCTACACTACCCAAACACCACTGTACTACCCTAAACCCTAAAACACTCCCCCCAGCACGACTCCCTACACTACCCAAACACCACTGCACTACCCTAAACCCTAAATCTACCCCCAGCATGACCCCCTACACTGCACAAACACCACTGCACTACCCTAAACCCTAAAACACTACCCCCAACACGACCCCCTACACTGCCCGAACACAACTGCACTGCCCTAAACCCTGAAACACCACCCCCAGCACGACCCCCTACACTGCCCGAACACCACTGCACTGCCCTAAACCCTGAAACACCACCCCCAGCACGACCCCCTACACTGCCTGAACACCACTGCTCTGCCCTAAACCCTGAAACGCCAGCCCCAGCAAGACCCCCTACACTGCCCGAACACCACTGCACTGCCCTAAACCCTGAAACACCAGCCCCAGCATGACCCCCTACACTGCCCAAACACCACTGCACTGCCCTAAACCCTGAAACACCAGCCCCAGCACCACCCCCTACAATGCCCGAACACCACTGTACTGCCCTAAACCCTGAAACACCACCCCCTGCACCGCCCCCTACACTGCCCGAACACCACTGCACTGCCCTAAACCCTGAAACACCACCCCCTGCACGACCCCCTACACTGCCCGAACACCACTGCACTGCCCTAAACCCTGAAACACCACCCCCTGCACCACCCCCTACACTGCCCGAACACCACTGCACTGCCCTAAACCCTGAAACACCACCCCCTGCACCGCCCCCTACACTGCCCGAACACCACTGCACTGCACTGCCCTAAACCCTGAAACACCACCCCCAGCATGACCCCCTTTACTGCTCGAACACCACTGCACTGCCCCAAACCCTGAAACATCACCCCCAGCATGACCCCCTACACTGCCCGAACACCACTGCCCTTAACCCTGAAACACCACCCCTGCACGACCCCCTACACTGCCCGAACACCACTGCACTGCCCTAAACCCTGAAACACCACCCCCTGCATGACCCCCTACACTGCCCGAACACCACTGCACTGCCCTAAACCCTGAAACACCACCCCCAGCACGACCCCCTACACTGCCCGAACACCACTGCACTGCCCTAAACCCTAGAACACTACCCCCAGCATGACCCCCTACACTACCCGAACACCACTGCACTACCCTAAACCCTAAAATACTCCCCCAGCACGACCCCCTACACTACCCGAACACGACTGCACTGCCCTAAACCCTAAAACACTCCCCCAGCATGACCCCCTACACTACCCGAACACCACTGCACTGCCCTAAACCCTAAAACACTCCCCCAGCACGACCCCCTACACTACCTAAACACCACTGCACTGCCCTAAACCCTAAAACACTACCCCCGCATGACCCCCTACACTACCCAAATACCAATGCACTACCCTAATCCCTAAAACACTACCCCCGCACAACCCCCTACACTACCCAAAGACCACTGCACTACCCTAAACTCTAAAACAATACCCCCGCACGACTCCCTACACTACCCAAAGACCACTGCACTACCCTAAAACACGACCTCCTACACTAAACAAACACCACTGCACTACCCTAAACCCTAAAAAACTACCCCCAGCACGAACCCCTACACTACCCAAACACCACTGCACTACCCTAAACCATAAAACACTACCCCCAGCAGTACCCCCTATGCTACCCAAACACCACTGCACTACCCTAAACCCTAAAACACTACCCCCAGCAGTACCCCCTACACTACCCAAATACCATTGCACTACCCTAAACCCTAAAACACTACCCCCAGCAGTATCCCCTACACTACCCAAACACCACTGCACTACCCTAAACCCTAAAACCCTAAAACACTAACCCCAGCACGACCCCTACACTACCCAAACACCACTGTACTACCCTAAACCCTAAAACACTCCCCCAGCACGACTCCCTACACTACCCAAACACCACTGCACTACCCTAAACCCTAAATCTACCCCCAGCATGACCCCCTACACTGCACAAACACCACTGCACTACCCTAAACCCTAAAACACTACCCCCAGCACGACCCTCTTCACTACCTAAACACAACTGCACAATTTGTTACAGGCGTTGCAACGCAGGCCTGTGGTGCTTACTGGAAGTACCTGGTGGGCTAGTTGGGCCCCAGGGACTCTCAGGATTCAAGGTGACCTAATCCCCCAACTTAAAACGCGCCACGGGGCGCGTTTGCACAGTGGTGAAGGGAGGGGCGGGGCCTCAGGTGACATGTGCGCAAACACGCCCTGTGGTGCGTTTTAAGTTGGGGAGTTAATTCCCTTTGAATCCTGGGGGCCAACTAGCCCACCAGGTACCTTCAGTAAACACAACAGAGTTGCGTTGCAGAGAGGTGAAAAAGGTGCGTGGCCTCGGAACGCCTCTCTGCAACTCAGCTCTGTGGTCCTAACTGTAGGTACCTGGGGGCTAGTTGGGCCCCAGGGACCTCAGGATTCAAGGGGACTTAATCCCGCAACTTAAAACGCGCCACGGGGCGCGTTTGCACACATGTCACCTCAGGCCCCCTCCCTTCACCACTGTGCAAACGCGCACTGGCTCTGGTTAGTCAGAGTCAGTTACCACCAGTACCCGTCTGAAAAAGTTGTGGGCACAGGATGATTTTGCAACAAGGCCTCTTTCTGCTCCTCTGTTGGTTCTTTCTGCACATCTTTTGCTTCTTTCTGTGCGTTTTTCTTCTTTCTTCACATGTCCTACCTCTGTTGGCATAGTTAGAAACTAGCATTTAAAAACCTTTGAAATTCACTTAAAAAAATCATAGGTTTCAGGCACGTTATAGTTAGAAATTAGCATTTAAAAAACCTTTGAAATTCACTGAAAAACCATAGGTTTCAGGCACGTTATAGTTAGAAATTAGCATTTAAAAAACCTTTGAAATTCACTGAAAAAACCATAGGTTTTAGGGACAGTTATAGTTAGTTGGACATTGCACTCGTACAAAACCCATGAAATTCCCCGGTTATAGTTAGTTCAGCTAACTATAACTCGCGCCCCGCAATGCACTGCTGATGACGTCACATATTACATCACTCATGACATGGTCAGTGACATCACTGATGACATCTCAAAGGACATCACTGATGACATCATCCATGTGATAATTTCATGCATCTTCTCACACCCTAATATAACTTTTGATACACCCACTCTAAATTACAGACTGCCATTCTCAAAACCATAGACACTCCAACACCAAAAACTACATACCCACTCACTGATTCTTAGGTCTACACACACATCCACTCACTCACCTGTACAGTCACTCATACTTACAGTCACTCAGTACAGGACTATCATATGCACTCATACACCTATATAAACACTCACACACCGCCACTCATCCATAGAGGTACTCACACACCTAGTCAGTCATGCAAAAAATTAATCACACACCCATTTACTCACCTATACAGTTATACAGACACCAGCTCACTTACTCATACAAATACTAGCACATTCTTACTCTCTTATACAATAACTGATACAAGCACACACGCATCCATACAGCCACTCTCACAATAACACACTCTCACTTATAGCCATTTAAATACTCTAACACACATATATACTGCCTTTTACATATATAGTTACTCGCACATGTACCACTAAGATATACATTCACTCACTAACACACCCATACACACACTCACCCACCCAAGCAGTCCATCACAGATGCACTCTTGAAATCATGCACCCAGTGAATCACCCACTCACACATCTATGTATAGAGTCACACACACCCCGCCCACACAAACACTCAGGCAGCCATACAGATACTCAGAGAACCAATCAATAACCCATATAGACACTCATGTAGCTATTCGCAAATCCATGCATCCACTTACACACCAACAAACAGACGGATACAGACATTCACACAGTTTACTCATGCATTCAGTAAGATACGTTTAATCACTCACTTGTAGAGTCAGTCACTCACGTACTAAATCATCCATTCAGACACTTATACACCCACTCATTCTTCAATACGCCTTTCCCTATAAATATTTAACATATTTAAACTTTACAGAAACACACAGTCAATGGATGATGTCATCAGTGATGTCATCAGTGATGTCATTTGAGATGTCATCAGTGATGTCATCAGTGATGTCACTGACCATGTCATGAGTGATGTAATATGTGACGTCATCAGCAGTGCATTGCGGGGGCGCGAGTTATAGTTAGCTGAACTAACTATAACAGGGGAATTTCATGGGTTTTGTACGAGTGCAATGTCCAACTAACTATAACTGTCCCTAAAACCTATGGTTTTTTCAGTGATATATATATATATATATATAATATCATAAATATCATAGCAAAAATATTGACTACAATCAATTGCCAAAAATAAGTAGAGAATAATATTTTACATAATAAACTTCTTTTCTTTTTAATTAAATAAATATGAAAACATAATAAATGAATGAACCACACAAACAAATGAATACTACATTAAAACAACAAACATTAAATAGAACAGTTAAAATATATTAATAATGCACAATCCAAAAAATGCTCTTATTTAAAAGTGAACCAAAAACACTAATTAGCATCCACCCAAAAAGGTAATACATTTAAAAAAAATCAAACTACACACAATCACATTTACCATAAAAGAAACTGACCAATAAAAATATAAACATAATTAAGTCAATCAATCAATCAATTAGGCGTTTGTTGTGCGCGACTACTCACCTGTAAGGGTCTCAAGGCGCTAGGGATAGGGGAGGTGCAGGTTCCAGTCCATCAAGGAGGGGGTCTGTCGAAGAGCCAGGTTTTGAGGTTTCTTGCGAAGATGGGGAGCAATGTTGTCTGTTTGAGGTGGAGCGGAAGGTCGTTCCAGGCTTTGGCCGCGAGGAAGGAGAAGGAGCGGCCTCCCGATCTGGTCTTTCTGGTGCGGGGGACCACAGCGTAGGAGAGCTGGGCTGATCGTAGGGTCCTTTGGGGTGCGTGGAATTTGAGTCGGCTGTTCAGGTATGCTGGTCCGGTGTCGTGGAGGGCCTTGTGTGCGTGGGTGAGTATTTTGAAGGTGATTCTAGCCTCGACGGGGAGCCAGCGGAGTGTGCGCAGGTGCTGTGAGATGTGGCAGTGTTTTGGCAGGTTGAGGACCAGTCTTGCGGCGGCGTTCTGGATGTTCTGTAGCTTGCGGTGAGGTTTTTGTTTATTCCGGCGTAGAGTGCGTTGCCGTACTCGAGTCTGCTGGTGAGCACTATAAAAAGAGAACAAAACCTCACTATTTTACACATGAAGAAAAGTGAACACATGCACGAAAATGAAACTCTGCTGGACTGCATGTAACTAAAACAAATATGTTCTCACCAGTAGAAAAGGAAAGCCCAGCTCACCCACATCCTGACAATATCAAAGAGAAATACATCAAGCGCAACATCACTTATGGAAATATAAAATGTAAAATGTTTTAAAGCATGTTAAAATGATATAGCAAAAAAAAAAGAGAGTTTTAACATATTAATTAATTTTTAAATTATGCTACGATCAGAAAGAATGACGGATTGAGTCACATATTTCACATCACAGAAAGGCAAACAATTGCATTGTCACATGGGAGAAACATATAACCAGTAAAGCACAAGTAAACATAACGTGATTTGGAAATGAACGAAATATTATGCAAATGCTTGTTATGGGAGGGCCACTACAGAAAACAATATGGTAATTAATGTCAGAGAACACAACCACCTCACAAATGTAACAGAGCTAGAAGTAAGGCATGTACTTCAAAATTTAAAAGAGGCAAGTACTAGTTCCCAAGATGTTGCAACCAAGAGACTGGGCACACTTACTCTGTAGCATTGTAAGGTGTACAGAAATTAGTAAACCCTCACACAGAGGCTTAGCACCTTGCATCAATGGAAATTTACTCATTTCATAAATTCACAAAACTTTTCTAGTTTACCTTGGGAAACCTGAGCCAGTCCCACCTATAAAGGCGTCATCTTGTAAAGGTTTTGTTTTCCATTTTCAAGTGTGAAAATTAGGGGTGGGCGGAATTTGCATAGTCGCGTTACGCAAATCTCTGCGAAATTGTAAAAAATCTCCACGAGCACGCAGAAACTCCGCGAAGACTCGGAGTTGCTTGTCCCGCCCGTTCGCGATGTGTTTTTGCGTGCTCGCGGGGAAATATATCGCTAACTTGCCCATGCGGTCGCTAATGGGCGCGGCCATCTTGTTATTCACTTGTCCCGCCCGCTCGCGATCGTTATTTCCTGTTCCGGGTCGCGTATTGCATGCTCTCGCCCGCTCGCGATACTTATTTCCTGTTCCGGGTCGCGTATTGCATGCTCCCGCCCGTTCGCGATAAGTATTTCCTGTTTGGGAACACGTATTACGTGTTTGCGACGCTTTTTGCATTCTCGGGGGAAATATCGCGCAAACTTGCCCATGCGGTCGCAATGGGCGCGGCCATCTTGTTTTTCACTCTATTGCTATGGTTGTGGGCCTGCTTTTCAATCTTCCCTCTATCTTTTCAATCCTTTGTTTCTGGAAACTTTTTTTTGATCTTTTTTATTTATTATCTATCTCTCTCTTTTCCTGATTCTATATTTTGAGTTTTTTTCTACTTTTTGTGTGTTATTCACTACTTTTTCACTCTTTTTCTATTACCTGCTATTTTTATTTCTTTTACTTACTTTTTTAATTCCTACCTTTTCTTTTCCGCCCCCCGCCTACCCAGAACCATGGCAAAGGGCCACAGGGCTCGTAGCCGTAGCCAGAGCCGCGACCACCTTCCTTGCGGAAGGCGGCGCCAAAAAGGGGTGCAGGCACGGGCCTTATTTGGTGAGGCGGAGGTGGCCGCACTGGTTTTTTTGTGTGCAGGGCCACCTCCCCTTAACCCTGGCAGCAGGCGGCAGGCCTGGGTCCGGGTACGGGCTCCGGGAGCGTCGGCAACGGTGGGGCAAGGTGCGTCGGGCAGTGTTTCGCTGCTCTGGTGTCCGGCGCACCAATAACCAGCTGACGCACCGGTGGTCCGATATTCTGGACCGGGAGCAAGACCTGCTGGACCTGCTAGGAGTGGAGGTCCCGGGGCTTGGTGAGTAGCTATTTAATATTACTACTTTGTGTTCTTCTGCTCTGTGTTATATATTGCAAATATATATTTTTTCCGACCAGCAAGAATGCTGCTGCTTACATTGCAGGTAAATTACGTTTAAAAATCTTCTGTGATTGTTATGACACAGGTGCTCGGCGCTACTAATCTTACTTGTTTTCAACTTTGCGATCGCTTGGCCTGGATATGTAAGAGTTTACTTTAGAGAACTTAAGTTAGGTAATGCTAGAGAGACTCTAGTCCTTCCTTTGTCCTCCTGCCACTAAGAGATAGTGGTGGATTGATAGGTTTAGTTACTTATTAGTATTAGTTGGTAATTTTTAAGTGGTCTGCGTGACACATCCTCTGTCACGTCACGTGCTGCTGAGTGCTGCTTACCCCAGTCCTTAGTAGAACCTTTTGTAGTTTGTTTAGTGAGTGTTAATAGGCTTATCATCACTAGCAGAACATCAGCAGCAACCAACCAACAATTTGGTGTATGCAAAAATGTATGCATGTGTCCTCCATCTATGCATTTTTGAGGACTAAAATAAATGGAAATGCAGACTTAGTGAACAATTGGACCGTCTGGAATAGGTGGGCTAGGTCAGGTGGCACTTAGGCTTACTAGACGGTCCGTGAATCTCGCAATACTACTAGTCAATCAGATTAGATAGGTCAATTTTATTGCAATTGTTGTTCACAAAAATGTTTTTGGAGCGTATTTTAAAATATTTTATTTGTTTCACACCAAACATTAATTTTTGTCTCTTTCTTTATTAAATCTTACATGATCAGCACCCAGGGGCAAGAAGACGGGGTCTGCGTCGGCGGAACCAGAACAACATGCCTCCGAGGGCAAGGACCACTCCTCTACCGAGGGCTCTGCTGCTGGCCCCAGTAAGTCCTCCAGTGGTTAATATTAATAATTATATTTCCCTAACTTTTCCTGCACCTTATTTTTTCCAAACTATTATTTTGGTTTCCTAATTCTATTTTTTTACAAATTCTTCTTCGATCTAGACTATCTGTTTCTAAATTCTTGTTATCCCTGCCTCTAACTGCCTCTGCTATGACTCTCTGTACTACTTCTATAAGTCTGTCTGTAGCTAAGCTTGCCCAGTTGGCCACTCTTTATTTAAAAGGTTTTAAATAAAACTCAGATTCACAAATAGCTCTAGCCATTGAGTCCAGTCCTTTGGGTTGTCCTCTTCTACTACTTCTAGTCTTCTTAATCTTGAGGCTTTTCGACAATTCCCACCAACAAAATGCCCAACCAGATTTTACGATTTTTGATAGGATAGGACATACTACTACTGTTGTAGGGATTCTGTACATACAGAACTTTGCACAAGAAAATAGGACGTTGGTGATGGGAGGTTGGACCTTCCTCACACCTCAATCAGAACCCACCACAATCCCCTGACCGACTAGTTATAGTGTCTCATTAGCTCTCCAAACCCCACCCAAGATATCCAATGAGTAGACAACCCAGAACATAACACTCCCGACCTCTCAGTCGCGGAAGCAATGCACACCCTTTCGTTCACTCACTCGTGTAAGTCCACACCAAATACCACCGAGTCTATTTAAGTTCAAAAGGTTTATTTTCAACTGACAAGCTCTGTACGTTGTTCTATAATGCAGCACCAACAGCAAAATGCATAAGATTAAAACAATAAACATTGTTACACTTAGTTACACTTACAACCACAAGTCCATAGAAGACAAAAGGCAAAATCATGATAACTGAACAGTGGTGGAAGAACCACCCTCCCCTTGGTAGGAATATAGTTTATATAAAATTATAAATGAAGATCTCTGAGCAAATTCTACGGACCCCTCACCTTAGAAGAACCTAGTACTGGTTACATCATAAGCTCTGCAAAGCTCTGGTTCGTAAAAGGGAATCTTCCGTCTGTTATGAGAAAAATGGTGCGCGTTAGTATATTGCAAGCATTTCTCAGTCGTGCCAAAAAGTGTAGCATTTTTATGGATAAGCAATATGGACTAACACCAGAACTCCATAACAAAGTGGCTTGTTTTTCGACCTTGTACGCAGCGCTCAGACAGTAGCAGTATGAGCTTATGTGGGCTCAAAGGCGTCTTACACAACAAGCTGCGAGGTAAAGTGTGCAAAAATAAAAGACACAAAGCTAAAATGGTTGCATGGCTCAGGCTAACTTAGCAAAGACTAGAATGACCCTAGGGACCATATAACACTACTAGTGTCTACTCTACTACCTGATTTGTACTAGTGATGTATGTTGTATATGTATGTATTAACTTTTTTTTCAATCTTGCTAGTGAAAAATAGGGGGAGGTGTGTATGGCATCTGAAAAATGTGTAATGTTTTTTCTAGGCGTACTACCGACCACCAGTACCGGGGCCAGCGGCGAAGGCGACGCGGCCGCTGAGGGTGCAGGAGGAGATGCGGCAGTTGCAGTTGCAGGAGGAGCTGCAGGGGGTGAGCCAGCAGCAGTGGCGGGCGGTGGTAAGGTATATTCCTAATCCTTACTTATTGACATTACACTCGCTGCAAGGGTGTACTGTATACTGTACTGTTGAGACTTATTAAGTAAGAAGTTGTTGTGAACGGTTGAAGAAGACACCCTTTACTTAGCATTAGCATTAGCAATAGCATTAGCGGCGGGAGTGTACTGTTGAGTAACCAATGACCTCGTCTATCTGACTTCAACTCAGCAGTGAAAGTTTTATGGAGAAGACTAAAAGTCAGATCAGATGACCTTGATGGATGGGTTGAACAAAAAGGGAAAGAAGGGTGGAAGGAGGAAGGACGGGCGAGATTTAATATTTATGACTGGCAGAGAAGGATACATGGGATGCATGCATGCATAGGTGGCTGATAGGAATCAGATGCATGGGTGGTTGAATGCCTGAAACTCCCACAAATGTTAGAGGCCGAGGAAGTGGGAGGATAGATATATACCACAAATGTTATGTACTGTGCTTGCTAGTGCTACTGTGCCACTATGTGTAGAATTAATTTGTCTTACTGCTTTGCTAAGAGTATATTTTACAACAGTCTTGTTTTTTCTTCTTGATATAGCTACTCCCTCCAAAGGGAAACCAGACAGGAAGGAGTTGGCAGCCAAGGCCCAGCGCCAGAAGCTGGAGGCCATACAAACGGAATACCGGCGGCTGGTGGTTCTGGCGGAGGAGGAGGAGGCGGCAGCAGCTGCAGCCTCCTCCAATGCCCCGGGCCCCAGCCACCCCCCTCCAGTGTTACGGCACCACCGTCTGGCAGCCGCCCGCCGCCGCACTTCATTTAATAGCACTGCTGCCCCCCGTGGATGCAATTGCCGTACATTGAAGCGCCGCTGGCCCACCTAGAGGAGCGTATTCGTGTCCTGGAGAGGCGAGCCCGCCGATGAACAGACCCTGTTGATTGCCCCTTTTTTATTGCTTATTTTGGTGGGTGGGAATCGGGCGTTGGGGTTTTCACTTTATTTGGACAATTGGACATTTAATTTGTTGGACTTTTTCATTCCGGACAATGGACATTGGTTGGGGTTAGGGAGAGGGGTGGGTCAGGTGTTGTTGTGGGATTTTTTACATAGTTTATTTTTGTTAGGGGATTAAATTATATATTTATACTTTACATACGATGTTGTTAATGTTTTGTGGGTGGGGTTACTGTTTTACGTCACACTGTTTCCTTGCTGGTGCAGGGCCACAGCCAGTGTTTGATTTAAATAATTGGCTGACTTTGTAAGACACAAACAGATAGATGCGGTACCCCTCACTGAGTGACTTGTCCT
Source organism: Calotriton arnoldi (assembly GCA_963921515.1). Lineage (NCBI taxonomy): Eukaryota > Metazoa > Chordata > Amphibia > Caudata > Salamandridae > Calotriton > Calotriton arnoldi. The sequence goes on along the minus strand of CAWUFW010007723.1, from coordinate 95,998 downwards.
ACTAGTACTGTCAGTCTCTCCTCCTAGTCTATGCATTCAGCAACTGAACTCAAAGGGGTGTGTGAAATTGAATTAATGAAAAAATGTCCATTATTAATTATGCCTCCCTCAAACTTCTTCTCTTACCTGTGCTTGGTGTTTAACTTATGCAAAAAGAACAATTGATGGACAGAATGCAGAACAATGTCATACATTCACCCCAATACAGAGATCTGGGCCTAAATCCATCGTTTTTTTGCTCACCATGCCATTCCTGCTTGGACCCATCCATATGCAAATCAGTCTTGACCCTGCGCCCAATGGGAACAGTCCAGCCCGAACTGCCAGGCCAGGTCCTCCCTGGACTGGAAACAAGCATCCTAGGACCGGTTTCAGGCTTTCAGCCCTCATCAGCCAGGATAGCTTGACTCCAGTGGCATGGAGAGCACGGGACCCACGTCTGGGCATACCCGTCCCACTCGGGGTGACAAATGCAAAAAGAACAATTGATGGACAGAATGCAGAACAATGTCATACATTCACCCCAGTACAGAGATCTGGGCCTAAATCCATCGTTTTTTTGCTCACCATGCCATTCCAGTTTGGACCCAGCCATATGCAAATCAGTCTTGACCCTGCGCCCAATGGGAACAGTCAAGCCCGAACTGCCATGCCAGGTCCTCCCTGGACTGGAAGCAAGCATCCTAGGACCGGTTTCGAGCTTTCAGCCCTCATCAGCCAGGATAGCTTGACTCCAGTGGCATGGAGAGCACGGGACCCACGTCTGGGCATACTCGTCCCACTCGGGGTGACAAATGCAAAAAGAACAATTGATGGACAGAATGCAGAACAATGTCATACATTCACCCCAATACAGAGATCTGAGCCTATATCCATCGTTTTTTTGCTCACCATGCCATTCCAGTTTGGACCCAGCCATATGCAAATGACCCTGTGCCCAATGGGAACAGTCCAGCCCGAACTGCCAGGCCAGGATTCCGTCCATCATCGTTTCTTTTGCATTTGTCACCCTAAGTGGGAAGGGTATGCCCAGACGTGGGTCCCGTGCTCACTACACCACTGGATTCAAGCTAGCCTGGCTGATGAAGGGTGATGCCCTGAAACCGGTCCCAGGATGCTTGTTTCCGGTCCAGGGAGGACCTGGCTTGGCAGTTCGGGCTGGACTGTTCCCACAAGGAACAGGGTCAAGACTGATTTGCATATGGCTGGGTCCAAACTGGGGTGTTGTGGTGAGCAAAAGAATGATGGATTTAACCCAGATCCTTGTGACTGGGGGTGAATGTTTGCATTGTCCAGCATTCCGTCCATCAATTGTTTCTTTTGCATTTGATGTTTAACTTAGGCACAGCGATGGCTGCATGGTGATGATGGTTTTCTTTCCCAACATGCCATGGTTGTGGTGGTAGTAGTAGTAGACACTGGCAGTAGCATTTGCAAAAAAAGAAAATGAGACCGTCAGTCGCCTGAGAGAGACTGTGGGAGGAGTAGTAGAACGAAGTACAGTACAGAACTTACTGCCAAACAATAATATGCCAAAATACAATAAAACATAATAGTGGCGGGGATAGCCTAGTACATAGAGTTACAAACACTAGTTGTGTCGAGTCACTCGACTAGGCCTACAGTACACTCGACACAACCGTAACCGGTAGTGCTGTGTAGGAGGATGACAACAAATCCAATCGATGCCGGCAATTAATGCTGATGGATTAGGTTCCTTTGGTTAAAAAAATTACCTCGCAAATATACTGCTCATGGGCGGGCAAGCAGAAGAAGATCCTCACCCTGCCTTGAAATTGAATTAGTGTTGCTTTTGCCACATCCGCCCCAGCAAGCGTGTGATAAATTATTGGTGTACATTTAATTTAGTCACACCTCAATAAGTCACACAGCCCGGGCGAAGAGGGTTAGGGTTTGATGAATGGTTTGGAAGGGGGGTTTGGGGAAAGGTTTGACAAAGAAAAACAGTACGCATGGACAACAACAAAACACAATCTTGGCAGACGACCATATCCATAAATCTGTTAAGGGAGAAAAGGAAATGCATGCATGATGATGATAACTTGATGGTTAATGATAAGTAGTACTTACTAACTACTACTAGACAATTAGACAGTACAGGGCAGCAGTATATTATGCAATTTGCCTTGCCTGTCTGCCCTCCGAGAGACCCGAATTACATACAGTTTCTGTTCTGTTGTACCGGCCCGGGCTTACTATTAAAGATAGCAAAGAAAATTCAAAAATAGCTGTAGGGATGAATTGAATTATAAGCAGAGCGCAAACATAATAATAACAACAACACACAGTAGTAATGATTGAAGACAAAAAATGAATCAAATTATTTAAAAGATGATGAAAGTTGATACTGTTACTGTATGTTATCCTTGTCAAAATGGGGAGTTGCATCTCGGCATTCCTCCCTTCCATGGACGCTCCGGCCATCAATCTTGGGTGACGCCACTGCCTGCCTGGCAGATGTAGATTCATTGGTAAGGTAAGTGTGAGTTGTTTTTCCCAGTATAGCACAGGGTAAGGGCCGGCCTGTAATTGTAGATGGAAAAACAAAAGGGATATTGAAAAATCAAGTAGAAAAAAAATGCATAAATTACAGTGGAGTGCAACAAGAACACTTTCAGAGGCGGCATGGATACATCATGTCTACTCTAGTCTGTTTCCAGCATTAACCTCCAACAAAAACAGGACAGAGCAGGCCCACGGCACCCATGACCCGTCCTCCATTTAGCGTACATTTTTTGACAGAGGCAGACAAAGCAGATATACAGCAACATAGCATTTTACAAATTAAGTGACTAAATCAATGCACCGCTGTCAGTCATACCACCACACTCGACTCCACCCCTACACAGACATGTAGGTCTGCAGTGGTTGTTGTTGACTTGTTTACCTTTTATGCCACTCATGAAACGCCCTGAGTTATTCCATCAATCATCTCGGATCCTACTGAGTGACTGCGAAGATATTATGTCACTGTGGTCATCATCATGGTGTGTTGTCCAACTCAGTGTGCAGTATACAGATTGAGTCCCCTTTCCATATTCAAAATGCAATGGATCGGCCTGCAGTAGAAGTACAAATTTGTTATTAAAAAACAAGAAGGGAAACAAACATTGCCTTGAGTTACTTTTAGTGTGTAGATTAGATAATAGTACACAATGAATTAACTTCATGCACTACAAACAACAACAGCACAAATCACTCAGTCAGCGTCCAATGCATGTCATCATTCATTACCTGTTCCTTCTCATCTTCAGTTAATGGGCAGTCTCTCTCGGCTCGGAAAGGAGGATAGCTATAGTAGTCATCATCATGTTCCACTTCTTTTGGAGGGACTCAACGAGGCAAGATTTTCTTTTTTCTTCTATTATGCTACATCCAATCATCATCTGGCTTGAGGGCAATAGATTTAGGGTGATTCAGGAGGATGGAGGAGCAGGACTCGGAGGAGTGGACTGAAATGCAGACAGCTGAAACTCATATATGGCAATAAAAGACTAGAAGACAGTGGTGATGGATTTGTTGTGATTCGAAGTTTCCAACCAGAGATACAGACACACAAATAAAAGTAAATAAGGGAGGACGACAGTAAGAAGTGGAAGCCTAGTTGTCAGGGAAGTATAGCTCGTCCTCAAACTCTGGGGGTTCAACCAGAAGTAGGTAATCATCATCTAACACGCTACTTCCGTCACCTGAGCCGCTGTCCTCATCTTCCTGCGTTGATTCATGTATTGTGTAATTCGGTGGTATAAATTGCTGATTCATTTTGATCATGGTTAACCTCTCCACGTTTTTGGGTGAGAGAATGGTCCTTTTCACTGTTACAATGGAACCAGCAGCACTGAAAACACGTTCAGAAGAGACACTTGCGACAGGGCAAGCCAGATAGTTTATCGCCAGCCTGCTGAGCACTGGCCATTGGCCCCTTTTGCCATACCAATACCGCAATGGGTTTTGATCAATGTAGACCTCTGTAAGGTCATCCAGATAGGCCTGGACCATCCGCTCAATGTTCAGGGGTGCTACACTTTGTTCGGCCTCTTTTGTCTTTGCATCAGCACTGGACCTAGCAAGTCCTTGCTGTAAATACCAATCCTGTGCCGTTTTTACTGGGGCTGATGATCCGGTTCTTGCTGTTGTCGATAGTGTTGGTGTTGGTGGCAGCTGTGAACCAAATGCACTGCCCTTAGGCTCTGAAGTTGAACTTGACGCTGGATGCCCTGCTGCAGTACTTGTTGTGGGTTTGAGTAGCGGGCCTTTAATTACCAGCCGTTCATTTTCCAATTTACTGGCTGACTCAGCTATCCAAGTTTTGTACCAGGCAACATCCACTTCTGAAAAAGGGAGTAATGTCTTACTGTTCAGTGCCGATTTGTACCGTGGATCCAGAATTGTGGCACAAATGTAATATTCTTGTGACAAAATCTTAGTTTGCACACTTGCATTTTCAGTTAAGTGACATGATAAGCTCTCCACCAACTCATATGCTTCTTTTTTTCCTCCACACCTATGTACGCTTCAGACACCTCCTTCAGCTGTTGCTCTAGCATGTGCAACAATGGGATAGCTTGGCCCATAGTACAGTCCTCCTTGCTGACTTCACATGTGAAGACCTCGAAAGGAAGAAGCATCTCTGTCAGGCATTTAACTAGGCACCATTGGTCCATCTGAAGGGTCATGTCTTTCACAGTAGCATCCGCCCTTCGCATGACATATTCATTGATTGGTCTGTTATGCTCAAACAGATGGTCAAGCATGTAATACGTTGAGTTCCAACGTGTTGCCACCTCCTGGATGAGTGCTTTGACTGGCATTCTATAGTCACGTTGAATGATCCTCAGCTGCTTCCGGGCTTTAAAAGAATGGCTGAAATTAGTGCATATTCTGTGGCAGGTGGTCAGTAAGTTGCTGACTATGGGTTCTTTTTTCAGAAAGTCTTGAACTATAATGTTAATGCAGTGCGCCAACCACGGGACCCTGAAATAGGCACCAACCTCCATGGCCTTAAGTACATTACTGCCATTATCCGTGGCAACAAAACCAATGTTAAGCCCTCTTGGGCGCAGCCATTCAAAGGCCTTGCTGTTAAAATCTTCCAAAATGTTTTCAGCAGTATGAGATTTCTCCATGGCGAACATGGCTACAGTTGCATGTTTCCGAGTAGCATTAAAAATCTCAGCTGTGTCAACAGCACCTACTTCAGATAGCTTTTCTCTAACCCCCACAAAAGAGACCCAGTGTGCAGTGATGCACATGTAATCAGTGGCATGGCAACTGGTCCACATGTCTGTTGTCAGGTGGATATTGTGAACAGCACTCTGCTGCAAAGCTTGTCCAACCAATTCCAGCACATCGTGATGTAGTCCTGGAACAGCAACTCTGGCAAAATAGGACCGGCTGGGAACCTTCCATTAGGGCAGATGGCTGACACAAATTCAAGGAAACCCACCCCTTCCACAAATGAAAAAGGGAGAAGGTCCAGCGCTAACATTTTAGCCAGCTTCGCATTGTACAACCGTGCAGTTGGGTGGTTGCGTTGGTACTGCCCCTCCGACCTAAGCATGCTGTCAATGGTAGGCTGGAATATTTTCCTTTGTGGTGCAGCTGTCTTCTTGAACCCAGTTAGGCTCAACGACGACGCACTTTTTCTCATTGCAGTGCTCGGTTGCCTTGGTGTCTCAGGCTGACTCTTACTACGGTGCCACTGAGATGTTGCTGAGGATGTGGGCGGTACCACTACACTGCTGGGGACAGGGCTAGAAATGTCTCCCTCTTGTTGACCTTCCACCGCGATCATATCTTCCCCTACTTCTTCATCCCCAACAACAGCAATGGGTCCAGTTTTACTTTTTCTAAGCGAAGTAGGTGAGCCTCCCACTTGATACTGTGGTGTTTTTGAGATGACTTGTTTGGCCTCCGGTACCATAGTTTGTACCAAGCTTACCCCGCCTAACAGCCTGCCGACAAATTGAGCATATAGCAATGTTCTCCTTACTGCTAACCGAAAAGAAGTCCCAAACTGGGGAGGAGAACTTTCTGGTGCTGCTGGAGGTGCCACTTTCAATACCAGATGAACTGGAGGGTGTGCCTGGAATTTGACTCTGTGCAGTTACACTACCACTACCTACTGAGGTGGTGGTTGTGCTGGATGTAGGTCCCTGCCGGGCCTTTGCAAAGGCAAATATGGAAGCTGGAGGTCGTGTTGGTATTACCTGTGTTGGTGGTATCCGTGCTACATCCCTCGCAGCAATTTTGGATAGTCTAATAATGTTGGTCTCCATCTCCTCTGGGCCGGGAGTGATGTTCATGATGACTGGCTCTTCATCATCATCACCCCCTCGTCTATATCTACCTCCATAACTCTAAGGCTTTCTGGAACCTTCCTTTTCACTAGCCTTGACTTGTGGTGTGCATCACTCTCAGACTGAGCTGGTGGCTTCCAAGTAGCATCTAGATCATCAGAAGCGGGGCTTGAAGAAGAAGTTGATGGACTAACCCTCCTTTTCCTTGCTGGGGGTCTGGAAGACAATAGATCTTCTGAAACAGTGGCTTGCTCCTCTTCGTCTGCAAAAAGCTCAATTTCCTGAACTGCCCCTACTTCAGGTGGAACAACTACTATTGTGGGCTGTGGTTGCAGCTGTGGTTGCGGCTGTGGTTGCGGCTGTGGTTGCGGCTGTGGTTGCGGCTGTGGTTCGGGCTGTGGTTGCGGCTGTGGTTGCGGCTGTGGTTGCGGCTGTGGTTGCGGCTGCGGCTGTGGTTGCAGCTGTGGTTGCTGCTGTGGTTGCGGCTGCGGCTGTGGTTGCGGCTGTGGTTGGGGATGTGGTTGCGGCTGTGGTTGCGGCTGTTGTTGCCCACTTATCTGCTGAGTTTCCGCCTGCGAGTGCGTTGATTGGGTACTACTTTGCGATAATGACATTTCAACATCACTGCTCGTTAGTAGACTGGCTACCTCTGCCACACTCATGGGCTTGGGCCTAGGTTGGTGGGGTGGGCCAGCTGATGCGGAGGTGCTGCTCCCAGCTTGGTCCCCGCCGGACACCCCTGCTGCAGGCGTAAGTTTTTTTCCCCCAAAAAACACATCGGGCGGCACACCAGTCTTGGCAAGTGCCACTTCCTTCTTCTTCTCACTGGCAACTTTCTTGGTACTGGAGGACCTGGTACCTTTCTTTGGGGCCATCTTCTTCAGATGTCAGCAGGACGCAGGTGCACAAGTTGCAGAGATGTCTGTGGTCACACGTGGACGTGACGTGGTTCGCAGCAGGACTTCTGTCTGGCAGTACAACGGGTGATGATGATGACACCTCCTCCTCTGTCTTTTTGTGCACCTAAAAGCAAAGAAGCCAGGAGAAGAACATCAGTGAAATATTGCATTTGTTGTTGTGGTTCAGTTGCTACTAGTACAAACAAACAAATAAAATATATAACTTAGTGTAGCCATTTGTGAGACTTTGTCAACAAGGGCTTTCATGGTATACTGTGTACACCGCAAAACCAAAGGGGATGATGGACGGAGTGTTGAACATTGCAAGCACTCGCCCCCAGTCAACTGATCTGGGTTTAATCCATCATCATTCTTTAGCTCACTCCGCCACCCCAGTTCAGACATGGCCATATGCAAATCAGTCTGACCCTGTGCCTCATGGGAACAGTCCAGCCCGAACTGCCAAGCCATGTCTTCCCTGGACCGGAAACAAGCATCCTGGGACCGGTTTCTGGCTTACAGCCGCCATCAGCCAGGCTATCTTGAATCCAGTGGCAAAGTGAGCAAGGGACCCACGTCTGGGCATACCCTGCCAACTTAGGGCGAACATAGCAAAACCAAAGGGGATGATGGACGGAGTGTTGAACATTGCAAGCACTCGCCCCCAGTCAACTGATCTGGGTTTAATCCATCATCATTCTTTAGCTCACTCCGCCACCCCAGTTCAGACATGGCCATATGCAAATCAGTCTGACCCTGTGCCTCATGGGAACAGTCCAGCCCGAACTGCCAAGCCATGTCTTCCCTGGACCGGAAACAAGCATCCTGGGACCGGTTTCTGGCTTACAGCCGTCTACAGCCAGGCTATCTTGAATCCAGTGGCAAAGTGAGCAAGGGACCCACGTCTGGGCATACCCTGCCAACTTAGGGCGAACATAGCAAAACCAAAGGGGATGATGGACGGAGTGTTGAACATTGCAAGCACTCGCCCCCAGTCAACTGATCTGGGTTTAATCCATCATCATTCTTTAGCTCACTCCGCCACCCCAGTTCAGACATGGCCATATGCAAATCAGTCTGACCCTGTGCCTCATGGGAACAGTCCAGCCCGAACTGCCAAGCCATGTCTTCCCTGGACCGGAAACAAGCATCCTGGGACCGGTTTCTGGCTTACAGCCGTCATCAGCCAGGCTATCTTGAATCCAGTGGCAAAGTGAGCAAGGGACCCACGTCTGGGCATACCCTGCCAACTTAGGGCGAACATAGCAAAACCAAAGGGGATGATGGACGGAGTGTTGAACATTGCAGCAGGACTTCTGTCTGGCAGTACAACGGGTGATGATGATGACACCTCCTCCTCTGTCTTTTTGTGCACCTAAAAGCAAAGAAGCCAGGAGAAGAACATCAGTGAAATATTGCATTTGTTGTTGTGGTTCAGTTGCTACTAGTACAAACAAACAAATAAAATATATAACTTAGTGTAGCCATTTGTGAGACTTTGTCAACAATGGCTTTCATGGTATACTGTGTACACCCTCAGGAAGGATAGGAAAGAAGAGGAACAACAACAAAAAATACAAATGTAATGGAAGTGGACCCTGTTTGGCATTAAATTATTTGCTCATCACATCATTCAGGGAGCTGCAGCTGGCAAAGGGGATGGATGGAAGCAGTAAGCCAAGAGGAAAACCACGCAGGCCTAAATGGCAAAAGCAGCACACTTATAACTCCCACCAGAAATGGCCACCAGCCACATGGACACTCACAAATCACAAGCAACAAGCAGGAGGCCTGGAAAACAATGTACTGAAAACAGGCCTATAATAGCCAGGCAAAGGCTGCATGCTAAACCACACTGCTTTGCCTGTAATGCAATAAAATGCAAAAACAAAAATCCACAGGGCTAAACAAGGTCTGCAAGGTACACAACACACCGCACACACAACAAAGGCATTTATTTAACACACACCCAAACACTGAAATACACCCAAAAATACACATTTTGCAATTCAATCCAATGCCATCCATGCCCTAAATGATGTTTAAATTCAACAGAACACACAGAAACAGTTGTTTCATGCACCCCTGACTACCTCTGAGCCTACTGGATGAAAGGCCTGTTGGCAGACTAGGCCACAAACTTGCAGGCCTATGGATAAAAGCACACTACCGGGCTTCAAAATAGCCACCAGCCACATGGCCAGGCCCACAACAACAAGAAACTGAAGACAGACAATGCAGGCCTATGGCAAAAGCACACTGCCTGGCTTCAAAATGGCCTCCAGCCTCATGGCCAGGCCCACAACAACAAGAAACTGAAGACAGACATTGCAGGCCTATGGCAAAAAGCACACTGCCTGGCTTCAAAATGGCCGCCAGCCTCATGGCCAGGCCCACAACAACAAGAAGCCTAGGCCACAAAGGAAACACATGCAGGCCTATATGGCAAAAGCAGCACACTTATAACTCCCACCAGAAATGGCCACCAGCCACATGGACACTCACAAATCACAAGCAACAAGCAGGAGGCCTGGAAAACAATGTACTGAAAACAGGCCTATAATAGCCAAGCAAAGGCTGCAAGCTAAACCACACTGCTTTGCCTGTAATGCAATAAAATGCAAAAACGAAAATCCACAGGGCTAAACAAGGTCTGCAAGGTGCACAACACACCGCACACACAACAAAGCCATTTATTTAACACACACCCAAAAACTGAAATACACCCAAAAATACACATTTTGCAATTTAATCCAATGCCATCCATGCCCTAAATGATGTTTACATTCAACAGAGCACAGAGAAACCGTTGTTTCATGCACCCCTGACTACCTCTGAACCTACTGGATGAAAGGCCTGTTGGCAGACTAGGCCACAAGCTTGCAGGCCTATGGATAAAAGCACACTACCGGGCTTCAAAATGGCCACCAGCCACATGGCCAGGCCCACAACAACAAGAAACTGAAAACAGACAATGCAGGCCTATGGCAAAAAGCACACTGCCTGGCTTCAAAATGGCCTCCAGCCTCATGGCCAGGCCCACCACAACAAGAAACTGAAGACAGACAATGCAGGCCTACGGCAAAAAGCACACTGCCTGGCTTCAAAATGGCCTCCAGCCTCATGGCCAGGCCCACAACAACAAGAAACTGAAGACAGACAATGCAGGCCTATGGCAAAAAGCACACTGCCTGGCTTCAAAATGGCCGCCAGCCTCATGGCCAGGCCAACAACAACAAAAAGCCTAGGCCACAAAGGAAACACATGCAGGCCTATATGGCAAAAGCAGCACACTTATAACTCCCACCAGAAATGGCTACCAGCCACATGGACACTCACAAATCACAAGCAACAAGCAGGAGGCCTGGAAAACAATGCACTGAAAACAGGCCTATAATAGCCAGGCAAAGGCTGCATGCTAAACCACACTGCTTTGCCTGTAATGCAATAAAATGCAAAAACGAAAATCCACAGGGCTAAACAAGGTCTGCAACACACCACACACAACTAAGGCATTTATTTAACACACACCCAAAAACTGAAATACACCCAAAAATACACATTTTGCAATTCAATTCAATGCCATCCATGCCCTAAATGATGTTTTAAATAAATAAATACATCACACAGCAAAGGAACAGTTGTTTCATCATGCACCCACCCATGACTAGCTCTGGGCCTACTGGCTACCCACAACTATTTTTTTTTTTTTTAAATGATGAAAAGTACCAAAATTGTAGTTGCAGCAACTGCAATGCCCCAATCAAACAACACCAACTTGCTTGTAAAATCTCAAAACCAAAAGTCCTCAAATCCAATGATAATGATGCAGCAGACACAAAGAGTGATCCTTCCAGCTCAAATCCAAATGAAAAATGAACAGGAGATGGGCAAAGCACTGGGAGGAGCCTGCTGGACAGGAACAGGAAGAAGGAGACTCTGTGGCACTTCCTCCCTCCCCCGCCCAAAAAATTTGACAAATAAGGACAGCCAAATATCAATCTGAGGAGTTTTTTTCATCCAAATCATCATTTTATAGAAGGTTTTATGCTGCTCGAGATATTATTCTTCTCCAGATTGAAAATTTTGCGTGTTCGGGATCGCGAGCTTTATCAACATTCCTCCGGATGTCCGATGGCGCGCCCGAATGACGTGTTCGCGATCGCAATCTCTCTCACGGTGCACGATGGCACGGCGAATGACGTGTTCGCAATCGCACACTCTCGCGGTGTCCGATGGTGCGGCGACTGACGTGTTCGCAATCGCAAACTCTCGCGGGATCACGCGGCCGGCTACCAAAATCTCGTGGCGCACGCAAACGGATAGGAAAACTCGTCGGCGAACGCAGGAATCCCGGTAAGTCGCTATCGCGCACGCTAGAACGCATTTTTAAAGCACGAACAAGAAAATAATTCCGCTACGCCGCGGATCGCGGAATTGTTGGCAATTTTGCGTTCTTCGCGGAACGAAAAATTGCCTAAATTCCGCGAGTGGAGCGGAATTTGACGCCCAAGCCTAGTGAAAATGTACACTTGTGTATTATTGCATGAGAAAAAACGAGAGCAGGTGCTAATGCATTGTTTGGGTTTTATTCACCACTGTGGGGGGGGTGAATAGTTGTCCCGGGTGGAGAAACACCTTTACCCACACCGCCACTAATTATTTGGCCCTGAGGAAGATCTCCTTAAATTAGTGTCCCAAACCTAGGAGACCGAAATGTGTAGGCATTGAATCTAGGAGGAGCAAAATGCTTTTATATAAACATTAAGGTCTCTGACTCTCACTAAGTAAAGAGAATGTGTCAGAACGCCCAAGATGCACAGGAGCAGAATGATGCTAATTCCCAATGCCCTCCTCAGAACACCCCTCCAAAGGTTTAATTATACCTCCTGCAGACATGTACAAAAGGGGGAAAGGGGATGGGGATAAAGAAGAGACAGCCAAGAATCGTGGTTTCTATTCTTGAGGCTTGCATGTGATGAATGTAGAAATAATACTATCAGCACTCTTCCTCTATAACTCCAGAATACAAATTTAACTTTTAATTTTTTCCACAGAGAAAAGGTAAGGTAAACACTAGACTCGTTAGAATTCGGTTAGACGTGAAGAAAGCGTCAAAACCTTTTCTAGTTTTAACTAATTCCTCTTTTGACCTATGGATAACCTTCCGGGAGCGCGTAGCGCAACCGGCTGACAGGAAACAAGTCTTGCTCAGAAGCGAGACACTACAGGAATCTTTAAGCATGCGCAATAATGACTACCTCTTGAGAAGGAATACAGGATTCTTCCGAAGCAACAATATACGTCGAAATCGACGCCTCTACCCTGATTATTCTAACCGACACTGAGGTATTTCAGGAAAACACGTCCTACTCGGGAAATAGCTCAGGTGAAGTGCGCGTCTTAGAATGCATGCGCGCTTCACATTCCAATCGTGATTGGGGAAACAACTAGAGCATAGCAGGAACAGACGTGATGGCAGCCATCTTGGAATTTCTAAGTTGCCAGCTCACTCTCCATTTTCCTCTACTGCTCTGAAGCTGATGTCTACTAAGGGCTCTACCATCTACAATGCTTGATATGACAGCACAATTGGTGGAAAGTCTCCTATGGATCCTGACAGAATGGCACGAATTGGAAGCACAGTTACTATACCTTCATAGGGGTTGACATCCATTGTGGGACGCACCTGCATATCGATGTAATAAGCCATTGAGTTGACTAAGAAAATCAAATGATTCCTTTCAAATCAGCACCCATGTGGAATCATAAAATAGCTCCTCTTTCTATCATGCCACAATTAGCAAAGCATCACGGTCCATGGTGTTAAAGTTCCTGGCAATAAGTGGCCGCACAACAGGTTTTGCTCCATACTCTGCCTATGGGCAGGCCCCTGGGTCACATTTGCATATTCATCTATCTTTGACTACTGAGACTGTCCCCTTCTTGCCCTTCCCCATCACTGCATCCATTACAGCAAGGAAGTACTCCATGGCTATCTAGAGAGTGGGTCCAGATCAAAGGTGCTAGATGGCAATCAAACACCTCACAGCCACAGTCCACCTCCTACTCAGTCCAACCATGGCAAGCTTGGAAAACTATGAAAAGGGGTGCAGGAGGGTGAAGGGGGAGCAGGTTGGCCCACTGCCATGTCAGACAGTCGCAATACACTGAAAGTGAGCACGCGCTAAGCCCTGCAGTTTAGCACTATCTATTTGAGAGTGCCCTCCCCACTCCACATTTGGTGATGCCCCTGCTATCCTCAACAGCAACTATGCATTCACTGGGAAGGGCAAGTGAGTGTCCAAAATAGGAAGGCCTTGGATATCATGGTCAAGCTCCAGCAGTATGGGATCCGGAACTCCAATTGGGCTCCAGAATCCATACTGCTGCATCCGGAGCCTATCCAGCTGCTTGATCTTATAAGTCTAACCACAGGGCTCTGCCGCTTCCCTCAGCACTGAGGCCTCAGCCGAGTCCAGTATGTCTGTCCATGTCAGGCCAGGTTGCAGTGAAGCAATAACTTCTCAGTATGCCAGAGATCACAGTTAGCAGTTGACCAACACGCCTGGCAGGAAAGAGGCCTGCAACTACCTCAGAATGAGCACCACCATGGCTAGCAGGTATCAGAATAATGTGCTGCTCCACTGCTCTTCACCCCTCTACACAGTAGCTATAGTTCCAGGGCCATGCTAGTGCAACAACCATCGGTGTGGCAAAGAGGACGAGCAGTGAGCCGTCCATCTAGTGTGGGCAGGGGTGGCATTGCAGGTGCCAGGCCATGAGGATCGCACCATTGGGTTCCAAATTGCTATAGGAGTGGCAGACAGGCAAATTCAGGTTTGATGTGTTGAGTCATAGTAGAATATTGACTTATGAAAGGTAGTCTGGTGCAGATGCTCCATTAGTGAGGAGTTTTCATATTCTTAGTCAAGTCACACGGTCCATTGAGTAAAGAATGTTCAAGTAAGCATAGTCTGCCCGCATTGTGAGGATCAACTGTGCATAGTAGACCTTGGTGTTGGACTTTGGCCGCCTATCCCAAGGGGTCAGATGACAGGGTGTGACTCCCTACTAAGGTCTTTAATACAAGAAAAAAATGGGATAAATGAAGACTCCAGCGCAGGGTGGGACAGGGCTAGGCTAACTCTGTTCTGTGGAGAGGCTCCCTAGGTTGCTCACAGTCAACAGTTCATGTCAGCAATGATGATGCAAAAGAGCTAAGAAGTCAGCAATGCCCTGAACTCAGTGCAAGGCAATAGGTGTGTGATATATGACAGATCACAACCCTATGCCGCCATCTTTATTGGGACAAGGAGGAACTCCAGCCCTGCCAGGTCCATGCATGATGTGCTGCTCTAGTCTGAGTTTTTTTCTTTGAATTCTGGGACTTGTAGTCTTGTTTATTGCATTATAAAACAGGAGTACAAGTCCCACAATTCAAAGACTAAAACCTGAACTGGAGCAGCACATCATGCATCAACATGGGAAACTTGGCAGCTTTAGGACTCCAATCCTGGAGCCAGGGGGTTGTGCCTACCAAGGCATTGCACTGAACAAGGCATAGAGTCATGCGGCCCGCCACCCTGGATATTATACTAACCAGATATATGCAATGACTTGAAAGACTATTAAAAGACTTGACCCTTCCTTTCATTCTCTCATAAGACCCACCATTGTTGAGCTGCATGTTTTTCCGCACATTAGAAAAGATGCGAAAACCCCCAGGGAATATGTAGGAGGATAGAGGAGTGCTGCTAAGCACAGTGGGAAAACACCTATAGCCTTGATATGGGATGACAAGGAGACGGTCGGACCTGCATGAGTCAAAGAAGTATGACACACCCAGATGAGTACCACATGTGTTTTGGACCTGGCCTTGGGGAATGGATCCTATGTACCAGGGGGGCAGTTTATAAAACAGATAAAGTCACTTCCTAGTATATTCAGGTTCATAAACATATGACTGAGAAGCTACTTGGAAGGAGCAAAGAGGAAAAATAAAATTAAATAATATGTATCAGTGAAGACTGATTCTTTATGTGTTCTGGAACATTATATTCAATATGCAATTGAATTGACTGTAATACCTCTCGCTCTGTAGCTAATTTTTGGGAAATTACGTAGATAAATGCACTGTTTGCTATAATATTTTCATTTTTTTTTCTCGCGAGTGTGAACTAGTCTTAAGGGAGGTTAATTATGCTCGCATAGTCGTGCCAATTCAGGACATTTCACATTTTGCCAGGCTTACTAGTGTTAGTAAATTTGGAAATGTGCCAAAAACCTTGGGTGGATGCGTGGGAATACATTACACCCATGGGACACCTTCCCAGGGCAGAGCATTGCAAGTGTGACTTGCGTATCCCTGCATTACTCCAGATTTACTATGCCACACAGAGTCATGCAAGGTGGCTCTGCATGGCATAGTAAATCTTTTTTAAAGGCAAGCGTTGCCCTTGCGCCAACTTGCGTGACACAAGGGCAATGCACGCCCTTGATAAATCTAGCCCTACGTATTTATGTGTTGTTTTTATAGATTAATTAGGCCACAAAAGAGAGAGCAGAGCGCTGTGCAAATGCAAGGATACAGTCGACGAGTGACTGGAACGGTAACTGGTTTCTGGGAGCAGGAGTGCACTGTTATTGCTTTGTAACAATAGTCCGTCTTTTTTTAAGTAAAAGAAATGGACTTTGGCAAAAGCATACTGGTCCTGACCCTCAGCTGAGGTAAAATGGGGTAGATATGAGCAGTTTCATGGAGTGAAGTAGAGTTTAGGAGGATCTCCTACTCACGTCATAACATAGATTGACACCTTGCTTACCAGAGGCAGGTTACTTTAAAGGAGCTGGGTTCTACTCATTTCCTAATTCTGCCAACGTGCTCTTTAAGGAAGGTACTGATCTAAATTTAAGGCATATATAGGGTAGATAGACATTTTACTGGCAAAGGGAATTATGGGATAATGCACTGCATACAAATAATTGTTAATGTACAGGTTTTAGGTAGTGTTCACATGTCAACTTGCATTTGCCCTATACAGCAATGCATTTGCTTGTTGTTGCTTAGAATTTCCACAACAAGCTAGACTTGTCCACTGGGAAGTGATAAATTGTCAATTGGATGTTACTTTTACAGACAGCTGCCTAGTGATTGGCTAACTGCTTGGGAGACGCCAGACAAGCTAGGAGGATTGCGAAAGACTGCATTGTTAGTAAGAATTCGTTCTTCAGAAGAAGACATCAGTATGGAATGCACGCGGAAGTGGAGCCAATTACTTACAGCTTACATTTGCTGTAAGCTACAAAGTTCAGAGGCCAGGATGTGACAGGGGAGCAAGCGGGAGAAACACAACCGGTATTGCAAAGAGACCTTTGCTTACTTAAAAGACGGTTATACCTTATTTTACATGATTAATAGCGTTAACATCTGCAAAAGGTGGTGTAGAGCTGCCCACTGAAAAGTACAGTTAAGAAACGAAGTAGAAAAATGTAAAACTATGTGAATAAAGAACAGGGCCAACTGGAACTTGTTATTTTCTACCTCCCTTGTGCCCTTTAACTGGAACCAGCAGTATCGGCCCAGTGTCAGGATAATGATCTCTCCATCAAGAGAGAATGGTCCAGAAGGCCTTGTCCTTAATAGAGGGGTATGAGCAGGTAACACATTTGTATGAACAGCTTAATCAAGAACCAGAAATTCGCTTTTTATTGGAGATATTTTTTCCACAGGGAAGATGTTTAGGTTTGTGAGATGCACTAAATTGCTTGTTACAACTGAGAGTGAGTGAGTGACAAATCGATATATGTATTTATGGTATGGCAGTGGAATTAAATGTAGCCCAAGGACGAGTGTTGTTTAGAGCAAAGGCACTACTAAAGGCACATTCACGCATTTATTACAACAGTACAAAAATGAAATTTGAGTTTATTACCACAATACAGCAACATTGACATGAGAAAAATATGTTTTACTGCCTCACAGATGCATGTAATAATTATTTCACATAGGGAATTAACTCCACTAACAATCATGAGGTCTTTTCAATGTAATTTTAACATACTGTACACATTTAACTTCTTGCATGCTGTTTTTAGATAAAATATAACAAGTACAAATGAAAACATACCAAGGCATAAACCATACATATAGCTGTGCAGAGTATCATATGATATTTCTTAACATTGTTGACGGAGGGAGGGTCATCATGACTCACTTGATGCTTTGCCTCTCGTGATTTATAGTGTTGCCTGAAGTTTATTCTGGATGAAGATTTCAGATAGGCACAATGATATTTTTATGAAAAAATTTATGTTAAAATAGGTAACATTTAAGTTATTTGTGTTTTTCTTTACTGCCAAACACTCTTGCTAAAGTGGCGATATTTGAGGAAATTTCATATCTCTCAAATCATTTCTATAATAAATTAGAATTTAACTGAAAATTATATCTCGAGTATTTGATGTTGTTAGTAGCGCTGACTGACCTGCAGCCAAACCCTGTGTCCAGCCTTCTGCTGGTGCCCAACTCCACACTGCCCAAATCCACATTGATACAATTGTAAAAATGTTTTATTAAAAAAACATCAACATGTCTTAGAGTCTTTCTTTTAACTTTTTTTCACCCCAAAATATGGAGCCATAAAAACAACCACAAGATTGCCCTCCACTTCTGCTAAAGAGCATAGAGATCCAGCTAGGAGTGGTTTAAAAAAAATATGGCAAACTTGGGGGTCATGGGTTTAATGATCCAGGAGACTTACAGTTTTTTTAATGATGCTGCCGGGCTGCTTTCCACACTGCAGCACCCCACAACATTAAGAAAATGTGTAATGGTGCCTTTGCCCCTTTTAGGGGACCACCAGGCTCAATAACATCAGTTAAAGCCCTCCCTGGGCATTATGGGGCATGCCTGTCTTGGGGCAGTGAATAATAAGTTAGCTGCTGTGCCAATCATTTATTGTTCTTCATTTTATTTTTTAGTTTCACAGTCCCACCTGGAGCACCCACATCTTTAACTTTTGCTGTGGGCTGCGGGGTGAGCCCTAGGACCCCAGCAGCCCATCCAGCTCCCAGCAAGCGGTCCATTGTGCTGCGCAGGAGCCAGAAACACATTTATTGAAATTTTATTTTTAATACTGAGGTACCCTGGTGCCCACCAGGGTCCTCACACACCATCTTAGAACTAGGGACTTAGAGGTAAAATAAATGTACCAATTAGGTTTAGTCCAATTTTACCATGTTTGAAGGAGAGAGAACAAGCACTTTAGCACTGGTTAACAGTGGTAAAGTACACAGAGTGCCAAAACCAACAAAAATAAATTAAGCGAACAAGAGTGGTGAAGGCAAAACGTTTGGGTGAATGCCATGTCAAGGATGTCAGGTCTAAACACTATCCCTAGAATAATAGTGGCCCATATCAGACCTGGTTATTCATATAACACATTTTAGCTAGCATGGTAGGATAGCATCCCTTATTTGACATATTGGGGATGCTTCATTTGTTTGAGTGACCACCAAGGTGATGCCATGGTCCAAAATCCACCTTGCACTGCACTGGAGGAGGCGGGGTTATCTACCACAGTGGCACTATAAAAGGTGATATCCATTCCCGTAGCACCAGACACGCATAGGACATTCACAGACTCTGCCCACAAAAAGACCGGGCCAGGACAGGCCCGGCTGCAGCCGTCAGAGCCAGACAGAGACTGGGATGGGCCACCCCCTTGGTTTTTGAACATGGGCAAATGAAAATCTGTCACACCTGTATCAGTAAGGAAAGCACATCCTCATCCTTTATTATAAATTTTTTAACTAGTACTATGGGTGCTATTAATAAAGACATTAGTAGCATTGAAGAAAGACTAGTAGCTACACAGCGAGCAGTTTCTGGTGCCCCGGTATTGCCCCTAATTGTGGACTCCACAGCAGATGAGTTCAAAGCATTTTATCAAATCTAATCTCTGTGGCACTAACCCATGTCTTTTTAACAACTCACAGTCAATTGATCCAGCATTGCTGTCTATGACTTCAAACTCACCTCCTTCCAAGAAAAAGAAATTCGGACCCTGTTCTTCCCATTAAAGAACTAATTCATCAGTAAATGACTCTGAGTGTTATAAACATAACTATTGGAGTCATAAACGGATTATTGAACGGAAGGAATTGATAACTTTATATGAAGCATTGTCAGATAAAATGGAAACTAGTTTTATAGCTTTAGAGGATTTTATTAAGTCTATAACGATTAAGTTGGTAGCAGGCTTTGGTGCTTGGAAGTCACCATGAATAAGTGTTTAAAATTAGTTGAAGTCCCCGAAAGTAACTCATTGAGTCAGGGCCTGAACGTTATATCCATCAACTCTGGATCTGTTACAACATCAAATTAAGAGGGCTGTTCCGAGCCATGATTTGAGGGCTTAACTTTTAAGGACCAAAGTGCCCCGTTTAGTTATAATGGGGAAAGGTAGCTTGTCATTGCCCATCTGTAAAGGTATTCTTTTAAGTGACACAAGCATCACAAATTCACTATCTAGTCACCTATAATAACCCCTCGAAGCGACACCATTTTTAATTGTTTTATAAGTTGTTCAGTCTTTTAAGGGTAAACAGAAAGAGGGCTGGCTGGAGTTCAGAAACAAGGTTATTCACTGGATGGAGTATTGCATGAGTCACATTGATCACTTTTTGAAAAAATGAATATGGTTTGCAGGGTACCCTGGTTAGGGAAGGGCTCGAAAACATCTATGGGTGAATGTATGGTAGTCAATTTCAGGTCATCAGTAACAGTGAGGAAGGTCTTGAATGACCTAAATTGCCATACTGTGATATTGAAATGCTTATTGGACAAACAAAATCTGTTGTGAGTCCTGAGAATTTGAGGTCGGAAGAAGAAATGGTGTAATGATGAAATGGAATCAAGTTAATTTCAGAGCATATAGTTACACAATAAGTCAAAGAAAATCTCATGTTAGTTGAGATCTGGAAGGGATTGGGTTATTAGTTGAAAGTGGTGGAAGCCCCACTCAGATTATGTACACAATCATTATCAGGGAGAACCACAATCAATCACTATATTAACCTCAGCTTAACCCTCTGGTAGCTTGACACAAAGCAGTTAGGCTTAACTTAGAGGCAATGTGGATAAAGTGAAAATACCACACAAGAATAAACCCAAACCAATTTTGCCAAATAGATTAATTAAAAAAAAAAAAAAATGACAACCAAATGAACAAAATCCAATTAGCAGCACAGGAGTTATTAATTTTTACAGTTTTTAGAGAACTTTTGGTATCTGGTCGTGCAAGACCAGGTCAAAGTCAAAAGTTAAGGCTGACTGTGATAGAGTGTGGGTCAAAACGAGAGGTGGATTGGGTACGTCTCGGCTCACCTTTGGACTAAGAAGAAATTATAGAAAAGTTCTTGAGACTGTAGAGTCTAAGAGGGGCAAGGCACCAGGCTGCATCCGAGGATGAGTAGTCAATAAAGGGGAGTGCTGGGCGAAGTTTTGGTGAAGTCATTGATGATGGCAGGAAAAGCTAGATTTTCAGGTCAAGGAGGTAATCATCGTTGACGGGGTGCTGGTCGCTGTTGAGCCTAGTGAAGATTTCAATCTTCAGACTTAGACGTTTTTCTGGAGCTCAAAATGCCCCAGCTGGACATGGCTATAGCCGCAGAGGTCTCCACGAAGCTGTATACCATTATCGAGAGTTTATGTTGAAAGGGATTTGCTGCTGTGGCAAAGAACGAAGCGGGAGCTGTGGCAAAGTCAATCCCATTGGCAATGCACCTTCATCGAATCAGCTTGCAAATAGGTCCCAGTCTCCCGTCAGTTCTCAGTGTTTGATGAAAAAGTGTATGTACCAGGTTTTACATTTTGGTAGAAGGAGGCCACTTTAGCACCACCCCAAGGGCCCAGGACCTGAGGGGGCACCACTTGAGGGCCTAGGACTCGATCAAGCAGAAACCAGAAGCAGCTGCAGGTACGTTGCATGGCCTCTGGAGCTTTTTGTGTCCTTGTAGCTCACACAGAAGGCCAGTCAGCTATCTCTTGGATTTGTTCTGGTGGTCCTGGGTTCAAGGAGCAGGTCCAGTCCTCCTTCCTCAGGCAGCAGGGCAGCATCACAGTGGAACAACAGGGCAGTCCTTTTTCTGAGTTTTCCATACCTCTAAACGTGATCTTATTTAGGGTCAGAGAGTGCCAACTGTTACCCCCAGTGCCATCCTTTGGGTAGGGGATGCCCCTTTAATCTCCCCTTTCTTCTTCCTGAACTTGGCTCCAAAATGACTGGGGTAACTAAAGCATGGGCAGGCCTGATGTAAGGTTTCTTTGTGTGTGCAAGAGGCAAATCCCTTTGAAGTGTAAACGAGGCTGGGTACTTCTCCACCCCCAACTATCCTGTCAGGATGGCCTGTCATGTTCACACCTAGTCCCACTTGTCTTACTGTCTGGCAGCAATACACAACCCACAACAGCAGTGTCATGGCACCCAGGTTATTGGCACAGTGGATTTGGGCACAAAACTGGCAATTTTTTAAATGTGGCATTTTGACAATTTACCATAAAATCCAACTTTACCATTGAAGAGGATTCAAATTACAATTTAGAAGAGACCAAGAGGTGTTCTTTAACCTGCTCCAAATCCAAAGTTAGCACTTGTGAAATGTAATAAGCCAACCCAATGTAAGTCTATGGAACAGGTAAGCCTTACAATAGTGAAAAACAACTTTAGGAGTCTTTGACTACCAGGACATGTACAACATAAGTACACATGTCCTACTTTTTAAATACCATGCAGCCTGCCCTATGAGCTTTTAAAGCCTACTTCAAGGGAGACCTATAGTATTAAAAAGGAAGGTTTAGGTCTGACAAAAGATTCATCTTGCCAGGGTGAAGCAGAAGTTTAAAACTGCACTACAGGCTGCAACGGCAGGCCTGAGACATGTTTTAAAGGGCTACTTTAATGTGTGCCAAAATGAGTACTGCAGGCCCACTAGTAGCTTGTAATTTATATGCCCTGGGTACAAGTAGTACCATTTACTAGAGGCTTGTAAGTAAATTAAATGTGCCAATTAGATGTAGGCCAATTGTACCCTATTTTAGGGAGAGAGCACAAGCATTTTAGCACTGGTTAGCAGTGGTAATGTGCACAGAGTCCTATGGCCAACAAAAACTAATTCAGAAAAACAGGAGGGTTAAAGACAAAATGTCTGGGGGACTACCACCCAAGGGTGTCAGGTCTAACAAGATTTGCCTACAGGAGACAGCAGATGACAACATTATGAAAATGCTTTTGTTATGATTTTGAGTGGAATTATGAAGGACTTATCTAGACCACAAAATGACATGTGTAATTAACCTCTGGGCTGGTTTGACTCAGAGTGCACCAAAGCACATAAAAAGTTAAGAGAGGCTCGTAAAAGAACTCCCAAAGACCCTGATGAAGTGAAAAGGTGCAGGCTTCATTATATGTGTACATAAAGGACAAGGTAAAAAGTAAATAAAGAAGAAGGGTAGGAAGCTCTAGATGAAGCTAGTAAGCTGAAAGATTACGCAGCCTTCTGGAAAATAATGAAATCACCTTATTTCATGAAGGCATCATTCCCTTTTATATAAACTTTGATTCCCTCGTAAAATTGGATAGACCATGTTGGTTGCATTGATGTTCAACCTAGCTCAGAAAAATGATGATCTATATTGGAGATATCACAGGCTGATATGTTGTCCTCAGTGCCAGCCCTTGAGTTTCAACTTAACAAGGTTATTATGGCTATTTCAACAATAGCACAGTGAAAGCTGCCAGCCCAGATGGCATCCCCACTGATATCTTTAAGAAGGATTTATTTATGGGGGGCCCCAAAATAAGAAATGAGGATGGTAGCCAGATTCGGGAAGCTACTTATGTGATCTCACTCACTATTTGATCCTATTTTTTTTAAAAAGGTGATAGAACAGACCCTAAGAGTTATAGACCTATCTCTTTATTAGACTCCTTGGTGAAGGTTTTTGAGGGAATTTTGTTATCAAGGTTTGAAAGCTGGGAGGAAGAGAACGAGGTTTTATTTGATATAGAGTATGGCTTCTGTAAAGAAATTGGTACTAATTATAAAAGTAGCTAAAAATTGTACTATTTATCTGTCATTTATGGACATTTTGAGGGCCTCCAACTGTGTAAGCCACTCGAAGCTATGGTCTATTGTGACCCAGATGGGTGTAGATTTATTAATTATGCAGTTTCTGAGATAGGTATCCTCCAGTTCAAATGCCAGTGTCTGATATGGAAGCTATGGGGGTGCCAGAAATTGTTTAGCATTGAGAATGACTGTGTCCTGGCTCCTTTTCAAAGCTAATTTGCCACTCAGTTCAGCTGCTGTGTTGAACATTTTGTCGTGATCTGTCAAGCGGGGGCCGAGAAAAAGGGGGGGTCCCAAAACACGTTTTTCCATGTTCATTTCCATAGGAAACTTTAGACACAGCTACAGCCCAAACTTCTGAACGGAATTACACCAAATTTGGAAGAAAAAGGAGCTGTTGGTCCAGAAAGTGCCCCTTTTGTTAAATGGTGTAAGTCCGTTCAGTAGTTTTGGAGTTATTTAAAGAAATTTCCAGTTGTATTTCTGGGGAAGTGGACGATTCGCGACCCCTCCCGATCTTGTGTTGAGATCTGATTGGCTGGCAACACTTCAAACCAGATAGTGTTGGCAGCCATCTCTTGACTCGGTTGAACCGAGTCACAGAAACAAATATTTAAAAAAAAGAAAAGGGGGAGGGTAGAAACATTCTGACCCCCCTAGGCCTCTTGGAGGGGTACCGCAGGGGCAAAAAAGCATGTTTGTTTTAAATTTCGGCGTGAGTTGCGCTGGATCCATGTATTCCGCCCAAAAATGTTTTTAAAAAACGAAGCGCGGGCCAGGTCATGAGTGATGTAATATGTGAGGACATAAGCAGTGCATTGCGGGGGGCTCGAGTTATATTTAGCTCAGCTAACTATAACTGCTGAATTTCACTGGTTTTGTACGAGTGAAATCTAAGCCTAACTATAACGTCCCAGTAACCTTTGTTTTTTCCAGTGAAAATAAATAAATATATATATATATATATATATATATATATATATATATATATATATATATATATAGCAGTATTTCTCCGGTCTCTCTTTGCAATCATCCACGATGAGACAGGAGCACGGACACCAGTTTAAAGTGTGAAACTCCTTTATTTTCTTTCAGCAGCTATCAGCCATATATATATATATATATATATATATATATATATATATATATTCTGTATATAACAAAATTAAGCACACACTCAGGAGCTAAACTCACAGGCAGTTGTTTTTAATCCAGTTACGCGTTTTGACTGCAATGCAGTCTTGATGCATGTGTTAAATTCCATGTATTTACTCGGTTAGTGACTCCCATGCATTTCTTTTCTCTTTTGTAGATGTTCCAACCTATGATGAAAAACGGGTCACTTCACTGTGTTAAAATTTAGGTAGATATGATGAACACTTGCACATATTTCTCCTTATTTGCCCAAGAGAGTACACTTTACTTATGAGTCAGTGTTGCATTGGATGTGACATCCCTCGTTTACCACAATTGCCATTTATAAAACAGTACATACCCGCAAAATGCCGGTTTGGTAACCAGTATTTCCACATTCTAGTAATGTTTGACTTCGTGTCATCAGGTATGATGTTTCTTTTGGCAGCGGCGGTTCTGGCATTTTCCTACAATACAGTTCACCAAATCAACTTTAAAATGCCGATCTCTTGACATGGAATTTAACACATGCAGTGAGGGCCGCACAATGTTGGAAAAGCTCCATGGTGAAGTAAAAGTCCGTTCTCTCATTCACATTGAAAAAGGCAATGTTTGCTGAAACGTGTCTGTGGCGCAATAAACTGGATTAATTGAACCCGCAGAGTGCTCCTCTTTTTGTTTGGAATTTAATGACGTGATGCCATTTTCACATAATGGAAGCACCCGTCGAGAGTTCGGCATTTTAAAGTGGATTTGGTGGACAATATATATATATACATATATATATATATATAGAAATAGATAGATAGATAGATAGATAGATTTCACTGAAAAAAATCAAAGGTTACAGGGGCGTTATAGTTAGCCTCAGATTTAGTTAAGCTTAGATTTCACTTGTAAAAAAACAGTGATATTCAGCAGTTATAGTTACCTGAGCTAACTATAATTTATGCCCCCGTAATGCACTGCTTATGACCTCACATATTATATCACTCATGACATGGTCAGTGACATCACTCATGACATCAACGATAGCATCTCAAATGGCATCACTGATAATATCATATACAGAACCACTGACACACTCACTCACAACCACAAACAACCTCTCGCACACCCACTCACACACCCACTGACATACCCGTTCACAGATCCATAGCAATACTCATACATACATTTACTCACTCCTCCATAGAGCCACTCACTCACTTGAGCAGCCACTTACACAACCATTCGCTCAACTATACAGCCACTCATTCAATCAGTCACTCACCGTACAGTCAGTCACATAGCCACACACTCACCCATACAGGTACTCACACAACCACATATGTACCTACACAGTCACTCACACACCCACTCATTCACCCATACAGCCTCTCAACACAGCCATAAAAGCACTCACCCACACAAACTCTTACATACCCATGGGGGTCATTCATATAGGCATTCACACATCTGCTCACTCACCCATACAGCCATTCACACAGACACTCACTCTCCAATACAGGCACTCACATATCAACTCACTTAACCAAACACCCACTGAAACAGTCACTCGCTCACTCATACAGCCACTTACACACCTAGTCACTCACTCATACAGCCATTCAGACACCAACTCACTCACCCATACAGTCACTACACACCCACTTACCCACCCATAGAGCCATTCACACTGCCACTCACTCAGCCATAAAGCCACTGACACACCCACTCACTCACTAATACAGCCACTCACACATCATCTCACTCACCCACACAGGTACACACCCACTTATACATGCATACAGGTACTCACACACAAGGATACATATGGTCACACAGTCACTCACATACTATATGTTAGAAGCAGTATCACTCAGTAGAGGTCCACCTAGGATATTAATTTAACTTTTGTAGTAGGTTAGTATATATGGTTAACATTCTAAAAACTCTTAGAAAATACTCACTGGATGATATCATCAGTGATGTCATTTGAGATATCATCAGTGATGTCATCAGGGATGTCACTGACTATGTCATGAGTGATGTAATATGTGAGGTCATAAGCAGTGCATTGCGGGGGCATAAATTATAGTTGGCCCAGGGACCTACAACTGCTGAATTTCATTGGTTTTATATGAGTGAAATCTGAGCCTAACTATAACGTCCCTGTAACCTTTGATTTTTTCTAAGGTTATTTTTTTATTCTATTTCCTAACTATAACGTCTCTGTAACCTTTGGTTTTTTAAGTGAATTTCTAAGGTTTTTCAAATTCTATTTCCTAACTATAATGTCCCTGTAAGCTTTGGTTTTTTCAGTGAATTTCTATTGTTTTTTAACTAGTTGTCGCGTTTGCAGAGTGGTAGAAAGGGGCAGGGCCTCCGACCAGCTCTCAGGAATCCTGCTGTGTCAGAGTTACTGGATGTAACAGGAGAGCTTCTGGGCCTCCAAGAACCCTCATCATCCAAGAGGACTTCATCCCCCAACCAGCAGTGCACCAGGAGGCGCGTTTGCAGAGTGGTTGAGAAAGGGGGCGTGGCATCCGAAGACCTCTCAGCCATCATGCTCTGTGGGACTTACTGGAGGTAACAGGAGGGCTTTTTGGCCCCCAAGGACCCTCTGGAGCCAAGGGGATTTCATCCCCCAACCAGCAGTGCACCAGGAGGTGCGTTTGCAGAGTGGTGGAGAAACTGGTCATGGTCTCCAAAGTCCTCTCAGCAATCAGGCTGCATGGGACTTCCTGAAGGTAACAGGAGGGCGTGTCAGCCCATAAGTACTCTCAGCATCCGAGGGGACTTCATCCCTCAACCAGCAGTTGTTAGACTTGGCATCTTCTGGCGTGTTTCCCCTGAGTTTTTGCTTTCTACCCTCCCGGTTTTGACTCTGTTTTTGCTGGTGTAGTGTTTCTGCGCACTTTTCGCACTGCTGATCAGTGGTACAGTGCAAGTGCTCCTGTGGTAAAGTATGTTATGGATTGGTGTTTCCATGATTGGCTGTTTGGTTTTCTTGTCAGCCCCTAGTAAAGTGCACTGAGTGTGCCAGGGCCTGGGAACCAAATGCTATGTGTGGGCCTGCAGCACGGATTGTGCCACCCACGTGAGTAGCCCGGAAATGGTACCTCAGACCTGCCATTGCAGAGTCTGCGCACAGTTTGTAACTGTCATGCCGACTTGGCCCGTGCACACACTGGCCAGTCCCTAACCTTCCCTTTTCTTACATGTCAGACACCCCTAAGGTAGGCCCAAAGTACCCCTGTGGGCAGGGTGCAGTGTATGTGAAAGGTAGGACATGCCCTGGTGTGTGTGGCATGTCCTGATAGTGAATTACAGCCCATTTCGTTTCTCACTATCGCAAGGCTACCTGTTCCTCATAGGACAGAATGGGAAGTTTGTTTATAACATCTTATAAACATAACTGGCCCTGGGAACTAGGTGGGAAAATAAAATTTAGTATGCCTGAACTCAGAATCTAACGATGCATCTTTTAGTAAAGGTGATTTTTACATTCTGTGTTTGAAAATACCACTTTAGGAAGTAGGTATTTTCTTGCTCAGTCATCCCGTGTGCCTCTGCTGGAATGTGGATTGCCTGTCTGGGTTTTGGACGACAGATGGCTAGGAAGCAAGGGTGGCTCCCGATAGTCTAGGTAGGTCAGGAAAGGGCTGAATAGACCTGGGCTGCGATGGGGGAAGAGAGAGGAGATTTCCTTGCACCTCAAAGGGCCTGGTCTGCCTCTGACAATGCCATCTCCACCCCCTGCCGGGAAATCACACCAGAGAAGGCAGAACTGGTTCTGGCTGGGCACAGACACCCTCTGCCTAGAGGATCAAAGGATTTTTGGATACAAATACTGGGGCCCAGACCCCTGAACTTTAGAACTCTTTTGGATCAAGAAGACTGCCAAGAAGAAGAGCTGGAGAAGCTGTGAGGAGGGACTACCACTTTTGCTGTGTGCTTTGCTGTGTTGGCCTACAGTGGCTGCTTCTGTCTTGGGCAGTGAAAGGACTGGACTGAACTTTCTGCAATCTACTTTTGTGAGTTTCTCCAAGGGCTTGAGGTAGAGCTTGACCCCTGTTCAAGAAGTCTCAGGAACAGCAAAGACTTCAAGCTCTTCTGCCCTCAGCACTGGGGACTGTGTGTTTTGTGCTGCGACAGAAGAAAAGCAACTCGACGACATCTACGACGCCGCTGCCGACTCCGTGTGCTGAAGGCACCGCAGAGGGCACCGCCGCAACGCTGCACCGCGACCCTGGTCTCACTGACGACGCCTGCTGATGCCGCCACCGAGCCGCTGCTCGCACTGCGACCTGTGGGCACCGCACTCCACACCGCCTCGCTTCACGCTGAAGCCTGGGCACCGCAGAGAGCACCACCACAACGCTGCACCGCGACCCTGGTCTCACCGACTACGCCTGCTGACGCCGCCACCGAGCCGTTGCTCGCACCGCGACCTGTGGGCACCGCACTCTGCAACGCCTTGCTTCACAACCACGCCTTGGCCTCCCCGACGCTGCCGCTCTACACCGAAATCGACACCGCTGCTTGCACCGTTGTTCGAGGGCACCGCTCGTAAAGTTACATGACGCATCGCCCTCATCCCGCACCGCAGCCTTGGCCTACCGACGCCGGCACCATCGACTCCCGTTCGTCAGCCGACGACAGCGCTTCAGCAACGACCATGCCGCTGCTTGCACCGTGACCTGCCAGCACCGTGACGAGCACCGCCTTCACCTCGCACCGCGACCCTGGTCTCACCGACGACGCCATCTGACGCCGCCACTGAGCCGCTGCTCGCACCGCGACCTGAGGGCACCGCACGCTGCACCGCTGCACTTCACACCGCAGCATCCGACGCCTGCCGACGCCAGCGCTCCTGATCCCAACAGAAAGGAGCTCGACCTGCAATGCAAGTGACTTCAAGGGCCTCGGCGCCCTGCATCTCTAACAGGTACTGTTTGCGGGTCTTCCCGACTCCGTAGCTGGTCCGCGACCAGCCTGAACTGTTTGGATTTGTTTGCTCATGACGCCGTGATAGCCCCGGACGGAGCTATCGACATCAAGGAACTGTTTCTAAAGCGTATTTTGATAACTGTAGATTCTTAAGTACTGTATTGTGGATTCTTCTCGTTTTTGGTCTTGTATATAAAAATATTGGCCATTTTTCTAAACTGGTGTGGGGTCCTTTTGTAGTGCTTACACTGTATTACTGTCGGTTATGTGCAAATGATTTACACACTGCCTCTAAGATAAGCCTGACTGCTCATGCCAAGCTACCAAGGGGGTGAGCAGGGGTTATTTTAGGAGTGTAACTCCCTTATCCTGACTAGGAAGAAGGGTCCCTACTTGGACAAAGGTGCAAGCCCTTGCCAACTAGAGACCCCCATTTCTAACATTGGTTGTCAGCGGTGAGGATAGGACTTGCGTTTGCACTTGACTTACAGTGATTGGTGTGCACTACTACCATATCGCAAACCATTACGTGCCACATACTAGTCCTTTTTCTTTTTGGCCTATTTTCTGATCTTGCCAGGTTGAACTTGGTACTTCGTCATGCCGGAATCAAGAGCATCATCCGTTGCATCCCTGGAAATTGCCTTTGAGGAGGATAGGTTGGAACTCTACAATGTTAGGGAATTGAAATCCATTTGCAAGAGCCTAAAAGTCCAAGTCAGAGGCCTCACTAGGAAGGACGAGCTACAAAAAGCGCTGAGGGCCTGGGTAGCAGCCAGAGATGCAAGTGAGCAATCTGGCGATCTTAGTGGAGAGGCGCAGGGGCCTATTCCTAGGGTAGATGTGCTTTTGGGAGGGGGGGAACCCTTCAGGCCAGGCAGCAGTAGCCTGTCCCCAGAGGAGCTGGAGGACAGGCGGGAAGCAAGGAAGTTCGAGTTGGAAAAACTCAGGATGGAAAGTGAGAGGGAAAACAAAAGAATAGCCATGGAGGAAAGGAGGATGATGTTAGACCATGAGCGAGGTATTAAGGAGCTGGAGCTAAGGAGTAGGCCCGGCTCAGATGGTGGCAGCAACTCGTCAAGACAGGCAGACAGAATCGTGCACATCCGTAAGAATGTGGGCAAGGAATTCAAGAAGGGGGATGACATACAAAGGTGGGTTCAGGGGTACGAGGCAGCAATCCAAATGAATGGGTCCCTGAGGAGAATTGGGGAGCAGGATTGTGGCCTCTCTTCCCTGAAGAAGCGAGGGACACTTTAATAGCTTTGGGTAAGGGGTATCACCTCACCTATCCAGACATGAAGGACGCCCTCCTCACTAAGTATGGTCTTACTCCTGAAAAGTACAGGGATCAGTTCAGGTCCAGTAAGAAGTCTGATGCCAACACTTGGTTGGAATGTGTGGATGTGTTTTGCCGGTCACTGGATGGCTGGGTGAAGGGCAGTAATGTGTCAGATTTTCAGGGGCTCTACAATTTGATTGCATGGGAGCACTTGTCCAGTCTATGTTTTGCAGTTCTGCACCAGCACCTAGTTGATAGTAAGCTGACTGACCCTAGGAAGCTTGCTATGGAGGCGGACCGCTGGGTGAGTACCAGGGTCCACAAGAAAGCGTTTGGGGGAGACTCAGCCAAAGGTGGGCAGGGTCCCCAGCAGAAAAGTGGGGGGGACAAGGGTAAAGCACAGGAGTTCTTTAAAGGGCCCCAAAATAACACCCAGGGTAAAGGTTCCCATCCCCCCGGAGATAAGAAGCAAGGGGTCTCATCAGGAAAGTCTGCTGAGGCCGGCCCCCGCAAATGTTTTGCATGTGACCAGGTGGGGCACATGAAGGGGGACCCCAGGTACTCCAAGGGGGCACAGCCACCCGCTGGTGGGCAGTCCAAGGTGTTGGCTAGTGTAGCGCTTGGGGAGGAGGAGGAGTACCCCCAGGAGGGTGGGGACCCCGCAGAAATGACCCTTATCTCACTAGGGGACAGTGAGATGGTCCCAGGAACCCAGGTGCCCCCTAACACCAAGAAATACAGCATCTGGGTGACCATCAATGGGAGAAGGGTAGAGGCTCTCAGGGATACTGGAGCCAGTGTGACCTCAGTCTGGTGTCACCTGGTCTCTGAGGAGCAGGTAGTCCCTGGGGCATTCCACCAAGTAATTGCAGTCGACAATTCAGAGCACCAGTGTCTGGTGGCGCAGGTTCCTTTCGAGTGGGGGGGGGTCGCAGGTCCCTTGAGGGTGGTTGTGAGCCCTTCCATGCCTGTAGATTGGCTGGTCGGTAACGACCTGGAGCAGTCCTTGTGGAAGGATGTTGAGCTCAGGTCCCACTTGGAGATGCTTGGGTTGCCAGAGTGGGCATGCATGTCCACTCGGTCCATGGCGGCCAAAGAGGGTGATCAGAGGGACCCGGAGCCTGAAACAGTGGCCCAGGTCCCTGCCAAGAGAAAGGACAAGGGGCGCAGGAAACCAGCCCCCGAAGTTCCCACGGCCCGGGAGGAGGCGGATATTGAGGGGGACGCCCCGGTGCCTACAGGGGAACAGGTAGCCAAACTGGGGGACATCTCTGAGCTGACCCATTGGCAGCAAGAAGGGGGTCCCACCAGGGAGGAGTTCTGCCGGGAGCAGAAAGAGTGCCCTTCTCTGGAGGCTCTGCGGCGGCAGGCCGCCACCCAGGCGACTGGTGATCAGTCCGGATCACATTGGATCTACTGGGAGAATGATCTAATGTATAGCGAGCCTAAGGTCGCTGAGCCTGGGACAGCCCATGTGCTGGTGGTACCCCAGCGCTTCAGGACCTTCCTACTGGGTCTGGTTCACGACGTGCCTTTGGCAGGACATTTGGGCAGGACAAGACCTTTGACCGGCTTGTCAC
The DNA here is from genome assembly GCA_963921515.1 of Calotriton arnoldi. Classification (NCBI taxonomy): domain Eukaryota; kingdom Metazoa; phylum Chordata; class Amphibia; order Caudata; family Salamandridae; genus Calotriton; species Calotriton arnoldi. The sequence continues at coordinate 63,711 of CAWUFW010007723.1, read as the reverse complement.
CCACTTCTTCTGGCCCCAAATGCGAAGGCAGTCAGATGTACATTGCCGGTCTTGCCAAACTTGCCAGGCAAGTGGTAAGAGTGGGAGGAAGGTCAAAGCTCCTCTCCAACCGTTCCCCGTTGTTGGGACACCATTTGAAAGGGTAGGGATGGACATTGTGGGGCCTCTGGATCCCAAGACAGCCATGGGCAACAGGTACATCCTGGTCTTGATGGACCATGCCACCCGGTACCCGGAGGCAATCCCTCTCAGGACAACGACGGCGCCAGTGGTGGGCCGGGCGTTAATGGGGATCTTTTCCTGCGTGGGGTTCCCCCGAGTGGTGGTTTCCGACAGGGAGACCAATTTCATATCGAAGTATATGACATCCCTGTGGAAGGAGTGTGGTGTCACTTACAAGTTCACCACCCCTTACCACCCACAAGGTAACGGTCTGGTAGAAAGGTTCAACCAGGCCTTGAAGGGCATGATTATGGGTCTAACAGAACCCATGAGGCGTAAGTGGGACGTCCTCTTGCCGTGCCTTCTCTTTGCCTACAGGGAGGTACCCCAGAAGTCTCTCGGGTTCAGTCCCTTTGAGCTTCTGTATGGTCACCCTGTGAGAGGACCTCTGAGTTTGGTGAAGGAAGGCTGGGAGGCAGCTCCCAGGAAAACTCCCCAGGATGTGTTTAGTTACATGCTGGCCTTCCGGAACCAAACTGCCCGCTTCAGGAAACTCGCTCAGGCGAACCTCGAAGCCAGCCAGGAAGAAATGAAGAAGTGGTATGACCAGAATGCCACTCTGGTCGAGTTTCAACCTGGACAAAAAGTGTGGGTCATGGCCCCAGTGGAACCTTGTGCCTTACAGGACAAGTGGACTGGGCCGTTCGAGGTGGTGGAGCGCAAAAGTGAGGTCACCTACCTGGTGGATTTGCAGGCTCCCAGGAACCCTTTGCGGGTCCTCCACGTGAACCGCCTCAAACCCCACTTCGAGAGGTCCGGAGTGAGCATGCTCTTGGCGACAGATGACGGGGCGGAAGAGGAGAGTGAGCCTCTCCCCGACCTCCTGTCGGCCAAGGAAGGTGATGGGTCAGTGGAAGGTGTGATCCTCTCCCCGACACTGACCGCCGAGCAGCAGAGCGACTGTCACCGGTTGATGGGACAGTTTGCCCCGCTGTTCTCCCTGACCCCAGGTGTTACTCACTGGTGTACCCATGACGTGGACACCGGTGACAGCCCCCCTGTGAAGCACAAAATTTACAGGTTGGCTGACCGGGTCAAGGCCAGCATCAAGGAGGAGGTCTCTAAGATGTTGGCATTAGGGGTGGTTGAGCCGTCCAGTAGTCTGTGGGCCAGCCCAGTAGTCTTGGTCCCAAAGGCTGCTGCACCCGGGGCCACTCCAGAACTGCGGTTTTGTGTGGACTACCGTGGGCTCAATGCCGTCACCAGGACTGATGCACACCCCATCCCCAGAGCTGATGAGCTCATTGATCGGTTGGGAGCTGCCAAGTTCTTCAGCATGTTTGATTTAACATCTGGGTACTGGCAGATTGCCTTAACCGATGGGGCCAAGGAGAGGTCAGCATTTTCAACCCCAGAAGGACATTACCAGTTCCGGGTGATGCCCTTTGGGTTGAAGAATGCCCCTGCCACCTTTCAGAGGTTGGTCAACCAGGTGTTGGCTGGGTTGGAGGATTTCAGTGCCGCCTACCTGGATGACATTGCAGTGTTCAGTTCCAGCTGGGAAGAACACTTGCAGCACCTCAGTGAAGTGTTGAAGGCGCTGCAGAGCGCAGGCCTCACGATCAAGGCCAGTAAGTGCCAGATCGGGCAGGGTTCTGTGGTGTACTTGGGACACCAGGTAGGGAGCTGCCAGGTGGCACCCCTACAACCCAAGATTGACACCATTCTGGCTTGGGAGCCCCCCAAGACCCAGACAGAGGTGAGGGCCTTTTTAGGACTCACCGGGTATTACCGGAGATTCGTTAAGGGTTATGGCACCCTTGTTGCCCCCTTAACCGAGCTGACTTCCAGGAAGCAGCCCAAGAAGGTGATCTGGACTCAGTCCTGCCAGAAGGCTTTTGATGCCCTGAAGGCCGCCATGTGCACGGCACACGTGCTCAAGGCACCCGACTTCTCCAAGGAATTCGTCGTGCAGACTGATGCTTCAGAGCATGGTGTGGGAGCGGTGCTCTCACAGCTGAACGAAGAGGGCCTAGACCAGCCTGTAGTCTTCCTTAGCAGGAGACTACTCCCCAGGGAACAGAGGTGGAGTGCCATAGAAAGGGAATCTTTCGCTGTGGTCTGAGCACTGAAGAAGCTGAGGCCCTACCTGTTTGGGACTCACTTCCGGGTTCAGACAGACCACAGGCCCCTCAGGTGGTTAATGCAAATGAGGGGTGAGAATCCAAAACTGCTGAGGTGGTCCATCTCCCTACAGGGAATGGACTTTACGGTGGAACACCGTCCTGGCACAGAACACGCCAATGCAGATGGTCTGTCCAGGTTCTTCCGCCTTAGTGAAGAGAACTCCCAGGAGGTTGGGTAGTTCTCTCTACTTTCAGCTGGAGGGGACATGTGTTAGACTTGGCATCTTTTGGCGTGTTTCCCCTGAGTTTTTGCTTTCTACCCTCCCGGTTTTGACTCTGTTTTTGCTGGCGTAGTGTTTCTGCGCACTTTTCGCACTGCTGATCAGTGGTACAGTGCAAGTGCTCCTGTGGTAAAGTATGTTATGGATTGGTGTTTCCATGATTGGCTGTTTGGTTTTCTTGTCAGCCCCTAGTAAAGTGCACTGAGTGTGCCAGGGCCTGGGAACCAAATGCTACGCGTGGGCCTGCAGCACGGATTGTGCCACCCACGTGAGTAGCCCGGAAAAGGTACCTCAGACCTGCCATTGCAGAGTCTGCGCGCAGTTTGTAACAGTCCTGTCGACTTGGCCCGTGCACACACTGGCCTGCCCCTAACCTTCCCTTTTCTTACATGTCAGACACCCCTAAGGTAGGCCCAAAGTACCCCTGTGGGCAGGGTGCAGTGTTTGTGAAAGGTAGGACATGCCCTGGTGTGTGTGGCATGTCCTGATAGTGAATTACAGCCCATTTCGTTTCTCACAATCGCAAAGCTACCTGTTCCTCATAGGACAGAATGGGAAGTTTGTTTATAACATGTTATAAACATAACTGGCCCTGGGAATTAGGTGGGAAAATAAAATTTAGTATGCCTTAACTCAGTATCTAACGATGCATCTTTTAGTAAAGGTGATTTTTACATTCTGTGTTTGAAAATACCACTTTTAGGAAGTAGGTATTTTCTTGCTCAGTCATCCCGTGTGCCTCTGCTGGAATGTGGATTGCCTGTCTGGGTTTTGGACGACAGATGGCTAGGAAGCAAGGGTGGCTCCCGATAGTCTAGGTAGGTCAGGAAAGGGCTGAATAGACCTGGGCTGCGATGGGGGAAGAGAGAGGAGATTTCCTTGCACCTCAAAGGGCCTGGTCTGCCTCTGACAATGCCGTCTCCACTCCCCTGCCGGGAAATCACACCAGAGAAGGCAGAACTGGTTCTGGCTGGGCACAGACACCCTCTGCCTAGAGGATCAAAGGATTTTTGGATACAAATACTGGGGCCCAGACCCCTGAACTTTAGAACTCTTTTGGATCAAGAAGACTGCCAAGAAGAAGAGCTGGAGAAGCTGTGAGGAGGGACTACCTCTTTGCTGTGTGCTCTGCTGTGTTGGCCTACAGTGGCTGCTTCTGTCTTGGGCAGTGAAAGGACTGGACTGAACTTTCTGCAATCTACTTTTGTGAGTTTCTCCAAGGGCTTGAGGTAGAGCTTGCCCCCTGTTCAAGAAGTCTCAGGAACAGCAAAGACTTCAAGCTCTTCTGCTCGCAGCACTGGGGACTGTGTGTTTTGTGCTGCGACAGAAGAAAAGCAACTCGACGACGTCTACGATGCCGCTGCCGACTCCGTGTCCTGAAGGCACCGCTGAGGGCACCGCCGCAATGCTGCACCGCGACCCTGGTCTCACCGACGATGCCTGCTGACACCGCCACTGAGCCGCTGCTCGCACCGTGACCTGTGGGCACCGCACTCCGCACCGCCTTGCTTCACGCCGAAGCCTGGGCACCGCAGAGAGCACCGCCGCAACGCGACCCTGGTCTCACCGACGCCACCTGCTGATGCCGCCACCGAGCCGTTGCTCGCACCGCGACCTGTGGGCACCGCACTCCGCACCGCCTCGCTTCACGACGACACCTTGGCCTCCCTGATGACGCTGCTCCACGCTGAAATCGGCGGCGCTGCTTGCACCGTGGTTTGAGGGCACCGCTCGTAAAGTTACACGACGCACCGCCCTCATCTCGCACCGCAGCCTTGGCCTACCGACGCCGGCACCATCGACTCCCGTTCGTCAGCCGACGACAGCGCTTCAGCAACGACGACACCGCTGCTTGCACGGTGACCTGCCAGCACCGTGACGAGCACCGCCTTCACCTCGCACCGCGACCCTGGTCTCACGAACGACGCCATCTGATGCTGCCACCGAGCCGCTGCTCGCACCGCAACCTGAGGGCACCGCACGCCGCACTGCTGCACTTCGCACTGCAGCATCCGACGCCTGCCGACGCCAGCGCTCCTGATCCCAACAGAAAGGAGCTCAACCTGAAACGCGAGTGACTTCAAGGGCCTCGGCGCCCTGCATCTCTAACAGGTACTGTTTGCAGGTCTTCCCGACACCGTAGCTGGTCCGCGAACTGTTTGAATTTGTTTGCCCACGACGGCGTGATAGCCCTGGACGGAGCTATCGACATCAAGGAACTGTTTCTAAAGCGTATTTTGATAACTGTAGATTTTTAAGAACTGTATTGTGGATGCTTTTCATTTTTGGTCCTGTATATAAAAATATTGGCTATTTTTCTAAACTGGTGTGGGGTCCTTTTGTAGTGCTTACACTGTATTACTGTCGGTTATGTGCAAATGCTTTACACACTGCCTCTGCCTGACTGCTCGTGCCAAGTTACCAAGGGGGTGAGCAGGGGTTATTTTAGGAGTGTAACTCCCTTATCCTGACTAGGAAGAAGGGTCCCTACTTGGACAAAGGTGCAAGCCCTTGCCAACTAGAGACCCCCATTTCTAACAGCAGTGCATTAGTAGGCACTTTTGCAGAGTGGTGGAGAATGGGAGTGTGGCATCTGAAGATCTCTCAGTAATCTCACTGTGTAGAACTTACTGGAGGTAACATGAGGGCTCCCCTCCCAGGCCAATTTTGATAAAAAGGGGGCGGCCTTTTTATTAATTTTTTTTAAATAATGGGACAGGGTCTGCGCGGCTCCACTCCTGGGTCCATTTTGGCGCCAGGGACCCCATCCGCTTGGGACCGGCCTCTGTTGTGTGTGCCCTTGTCCCACTCAGGGCACCCACTTCTTAGTGTTGGGGACCACAGGGAGAGCCTCAAGGCCCCCGCGGTCACTACCAGCTCCCCATCTCCTGCGGGAGCCGGCATTGCTTTTAAACATAGGGAGCTGCTAACAAACAGCTCCCTGTGTGTAAAAGCAATTGCTCTACGCTTCGAGCAAGTGAGAGAAAAATGAACTCACTTGCTCAAAGCGGAGCAGTTAGCTATGGCTTGGTGGGAGCAGTAAAGCTCCCACCAAGCCATGACAAACAGCTTTGTCCCGGGGCTGGGCACCCCAGGAGATAGCAGGAGCTGGCCTCCTGGGGTGGCGGTCCACAGGGCCATGTGTGGCTCCAGGAGGAAACGGTGCGGCCCCCTTCCTTTCTTCCTATTTGCCCCGGGGAGGTCATGGTCCCCGGGGCTGCGAGGGGAATGTGCGTCCACCGTATTCAATATAACAAAAGCCCCAGGGAGGTGGTGGTCCCCGGGGCAGCAGGGGAGGCCATACAGGCCTTCCCTTTTTTTGTTCTAGCAGCTCCAGGGAGGTGGTGGTCCCCGAGGCATCAATGAGCCCCAGGAGTGGGATGCTCCTTTATTACAATGCCCCCAGGACCTGGCCCACCTGGAGCCAATTAGAAAAGAAAGAATTTTTAAAAACTTTCAGCAAAATACTCAGATCACGCCGAATTTTCGTTTTTTTAAATTGTCTTTTTGGCCCTGCGGTATCCCTGTGGGACAAAAGGTAAAAAATTGCGTCCTCTGGGATTGTTTTAATATATTGTTTCATTCGCACCTTCTTTCATATACCAAACCCTGACTCCATACACACACTCACCATTCATAAAGGTCACCTCAACTGGTGGCTACAATGTATTGGCACAAACACCTATTGTTCATAAGGTAATGATTGTAATTTATTAAAACCATTTATTATTTTATACAAAATTAAAAAGAAAAAAAGGAATTAGTTTCAAGTTAAAACCATTTTTGTCCATAGAATCATCGTGAAAAATATGTAACAATACTAAAAACAATTAGTCACATTCACAATGCTTCAAAAAATCATAACCCCGGGCCTTGTGGGTCAGGATATTTCAACCCTACCCCCTTTTCTTTTTTTTGCATTTTTTGTAGGACTCGGCTTCAAGCCAAGTCCCGAGATGGCTGCCAGCACTTCCTGGTTGAAGTGTTGGCAGCCAATCAAATTTCAGTAAGATCCCAAGTTCGCTGCAAGGACTCCAGACATCTATATTTTTTAAACTAAAATATCTGGGAAACTACTTAGCGGATTTGCACCAAATCAGAAAAAGCACGCTTTCTGGACCAATATCTAGCTTTCTGCCATTTTTGGTGCAATTCTGTTCAGCGGTTCGGGCTGTAGTCGTATTCAAAAAATGAAAAATCCCCCTTGAGGTAACCTGATGAAAACGTATTTTTGGGCCCCCTTTTTTCTCAGGCTCCACTTGACGGATCACCTTGAAACTTTCTACACAGCAGCTGAACCAGAGAGGGGAAGTGTTTTGAAACTTCCGTGAAGATTCGTCAAGCGGCGCCAAAGTTATTGGCAAAACAAAACACGCTTTCCCTGTGGAAACTTGGTCCTAACTATAACTTCCTACTTGTGACTGCCAGCAGGTTATATATATATATATATATATATATATATATATATATATATATATATATAGATATAGATATATATATATATACATACACACACACATATTTATATATATATATGTATATATATCCAAGAAAGAAGTGACTCAAACAGATAGATTCACCAAAGAACAAAAATATATTTCAACTACAACGTTTCAGCTTCCGCCTTCCTCAGGTAGTACAAGATGGTTTGCTCAGTGGCTGCACAGATGACACAGCTGAATTTTCAAAAAGCATCATGAGTGAAGATTCTATTTGGAATGTGGAAGCAATGCAGTCCTGAGAGCTCTTGTATAGCTTCTTTCTTGGATATTTTATTTCTTTGTGACTCATTGTATCCTTTGGGATCCAGATTTTTGCCCTGGCTGGCTGTTGTTTTCTTGTGATCCTCCATCTTCAAGTATATATGTATATATATATACACACACATATACATATGTATATGTGCATATATATATATTTCATAACATCAAATGTCATAACCTTCCGCGACTCACCATACGGCGGAACACAAACACCTCAAACGCTGTTCTTTGTAAGTGTTATTTTCACCCTTTATTTTCTTCATTTCATATGTAGTCAAATTCCGCAAGATTCTGCATATAAAAGTTCAGATCCCAGGATGTATAGATATATTTTTCTCACTGAAAAACTAAAGGTTAAAATAATATTAAAGTTAGGTGTAATAAAAATGCCTGTTTTCATTTAAAAAATGTCGAAATTCACTGAAATAAACAAAGGCTAAAGTAACGTTATAGTTAGATGAATTTCTCAGTGACAATGTTAACATTTTGAACTATAAAAACCACAGAAATGCACCAATTACTTGCGCCCGCTATGCACTACTTATGACCTCACCCATGACATCACTCAAGGCATTTTCTGACATCATTTATGTCATCACTGACGACATCTCAAATGACATCACTGATGACTTGTGGCAAAACATTTTCATTTCAGAAGACTTTGAGAACCTTGACCAAAGGTGAGCAGAAGGCTTTGATTGCTACGTCCAGTGATGAGGGGGGAGCTAGGAAAGAAGGAAGTAAAATTACTGTTATCTGCCTACTGTAAGAAATTGGGTTACAGGTTGAAGAGGTGAAACGCTACTCAAGTAGCAACCACATCCTTGTCAGGGTGAGGCACAAGCAGAACCTCTGGTAACTTGGCACAGAGAAATCAGTCTTACTTAGAGGCAATGTGTAAAGTATTTATGCAACACCTCAAACAGCAATAAAGTTAAAACACAACACAAGAAAAATCTCACACAATTTAGAAAAATAGAGTAAATGCAAATAAATAAAACTACCGAAACAACAAAAATCCAATTGGTAGAACCGGAGATGTGCAGGTTTAAAGATTTCATTAAGTATAGCGCAAAAGAGCACATATCCAGTCATGCTGGACCGGGACAAAGTCACAAGTTCAGGTCAATGACGATGAAGTGTGAATGGCTACAGGGACCCAGTGAGGCCCGCCGAACAAAAGTATTGTAAATCCTGGTTGCAGAGCATTGCAACATCCCATGCCAAGGATGTGTCACACAGCTGAGGCGATGTATCGGTTTCGAGGTGTTGCAAAGTTGCTATGTGAGGTCCTGCATCATCGTCGAGGATCCCGTAGATGAGGGCTTGTGATGTGAAGTCGAGCATTGAGGATACATTGCGCAGTCGAGGTGATTTATTGGTCCTGAGGAGTTGTGAGACTGCGATGCAAGAACCTGGGTCATTGTCAAGGCTGCTGTCTACAGGAGATTTGCGATGCGAAGGCCTGTGAAAGCTTTGCACAGGCGGCAGTTCCCATGAGGGGTGCAAGGTCGGTGCGGAGTCCTTGCATCAGAAGAACCCTTGCAGCAGAGGCAATGCATCAGCTGTGCTAAGGATTGCACCTCTCAGCAGAGGAGATGTGTATGTTCTGCTGGGTCCACAAATGGGCTGGTAGAGCACCTTCAGGCCCACTTCTAAGGTCCCAGGACTGCGGTGGGACCACTTGGCAGGGTAGGATTCACAGATGGCAGAGTCCAGGTGCTGGGTTGAAGGTTGCTGGAGCCTTCTGTCCCTAAGGCTCTAGTTAGGAGGCTAGCTAACTAGCCCTTGGAGTCACTTTGGGGTCCTTAATTCAACAGATGCAGGTCCAGTCCTTCTCACCCAGGCAAGAGGGCAGCAGACAGCAGATCAACACAGTACGGCAGCAGAGTCTAGTAGAGTAGAAGTCCTTTCAGCAGCACAGCAGTCCTTCTTCCTGGCAGAGTATAAACTGATCTAGAAGTGTCCTGAAGAGTTGGTGTCTGGCGTCCAATATTTATACCTAGGCCTTCCTTTGGAGTGAGTGAATCTTCTATAGTTTTTCCTTTGAATTCTCTAGTCAACATGCCATCCCTGTCCTGGCTCCAGACTAACTACAGGGGATATGCAACCCTTTCTGGGAAGGCAGGACACAGCCTATTCAAGTGTAAGCAGGGCTGTGCCCAGCTCTGCCCTCATCCTGCCAGTGATGGCCCAGCCAGACACACCTAAGCTCACTATTGTGTGTGGCTATCTAGGTGGAATATACAAAGCCCAACTGTCAGTTACACCCAGTAAAGTGACCCAGAGACATGCATTTTTTTAAATTGTAATTTAAAATTGAACTTCACTATGAGAGAGGAGTTTTCATTACACCAAACTCCCAGCTGGTTACCTGCTCCCATTTGGAAATTATTACTTATTAAATGTAAAAAGGTACCTCCAATGTTATCCTATGGGAAGGTAGTTTATGCAGTAGAGAGAAACGAATCTAAGAGTTTTTCACTACCAGGAAATGTAAAACTTAAAAGTACATGTCCTACCTTTTAACACTGTACACTGCCCTCTGGGTTATCCAGAACTACCCTAGGAGTGACTTATGTGTATTAAAAAGGAAGGTTTGGGCCTGACAAAGGTTTATTTTGCCAGGTTGAAATGTCAGTCTAAATCTGCAAACACACAGGCTGCAAAGGCAGGCCCAAGACTTGTTTTACAGGGCTACTTATATGGGTGGCACAACCAGTGCTGCAGACCCACTAGTAGCATTTAATTTAAAGGCCCTGGGCACAGTTACTGCCACTTTACTAGGGACTTACAAGTAAATTACATATGCCAATTGGGTATAAGCCAATGCTACCATGTTTTAAGGAGAGAGCAAAGGCATAGTGATAAAGAGTCCTCAAGCCAGCAAAAACAAAGTCAACAAAATGGGAGGGTTGAAGGCAAAAAGGTATGGGGAAAACCACGCCATGGATGCCGAGTCTAACACCTACCTTTATTAACTAAGCATTGTATCCAACCATAATTAATATTAGTCACAAATGCCCAGCAGAGATGTGTGTTGATGTGGTTTCATCTCAACACAATCCATCTCATGGTAGCATTCCCTGAAAGGTTTGACAGGAATTTGAGCTTTCCTATGGACTCCTGTTATGGTAATTCTACACAAAGCACTTTCCGCCTTTTATATTTTTTGTAGATTTTATTCTGAATTGAAACATTGTATGTAAGGTGGATTTGTAGAGCACTGCTTGTCACCCGTGAGGGTATCCAGGCACTGAGTAGGTACGAATAGGCATATAGTGAGACTCTACTGAGTACAGGCAGTCTTGATGGTTCAGCTAATTGAAGAGTCAGGTCTTCAGCTTCTTTAGGAATTCAAGAAGTGAGGAGGAGGCCCTGATGTGTTGGAGGAGGTCGTTCCAGGATCTGGCAGCTTGGTAGTAGAATGATCGACCTCCCGTTCTGCTTCTGTGGATGCAGGGTTTGGGTACGAGTGACAGGGATGCTGAGCGAAGTTGTCTAGTCGGTTAGTGGAAGTGTAACTGGTGATTGAGGAATGTGGGTCCCGTGTTGTGAAGTGACTGGAAAGCGTGTGTGAGAAGTTTGAACTGGCAGCACTTTTGGATGTGGAACCAGTGGAGCTCTCTGAGTGGTGTGGTGTGGAATCTGTCCGTGAGGTCAAGGATGAGTCTGGTAGCGGCGTTTTAGATGATTTGAAGTCTGTAAAGAATATGGGTTGGAATGCCGTTGTAGAGTGCATTGCCGTAGTCCAATCTGCTTGTGAGTAGGGTGTGCGTGATGGTACGTCTGGTGTCCAGTGGGAGCCACTCGAATATTTTATGTAACAAGTCGAGGATGTCGAAGCATGCAGAGGTGACAGCGTTGACCTGGGACTTTATGGTAAGGTTGGTGTCCAGGCCTAGGTTCCTAGTGCGGTCGGTTGGGGCTGGTGTGGGTCTGAGTTCAGCGGGTCACCATGTGGCATTCCAAGGCAAGCTCTTATTCCCGAAGATCTGCACTTCAGTTTCATCAGTGTTGAACTTGTGGCAGTTCTCTTTTAATCCAACTGTCCACGCGGGTCATGCATTGTTTGAAATTTGTCTTGGTGGTCACGATATCATATGAGAGGGAGAAAATTAGCTGGAAGTTATCAGCATAGGAGATGATGTTGATTCCAAGGAATCTGATGAGTTTAGCCAGAGGAGTCATGCACATGTTGAAAAGTGTGGTGCTGGGTGATGATACCTGTGGGACTCTGCAGATGAGGCTCTTGAGTTCTGATGTAAATCGCATGAGCCTGACTCATTGTGTTCTACAGGAGAGGAAGGAAGCTATCCATTTGAGTGCTGGTCCTTGCATTCCCACGGTGTCTGGCAATGAGTGTGCGGTGGGAGACAGTGTCGAAAGTGACAGAGAGGTCAAGACGGATGAGGGCGGTGGTCTGTCCACAATCGAGGATGGTGCGTATGTCGTCCGTGCCAGCGATGAGGGCTGTTTTGGTGCTATGGTTGTTTCAGGATCCTGATTGCAAGTGGTCCAGGAGTTTGTGGCATTCTAGGTGGTCAGAGAGTTGTCTGTTGATGGTCGTCTCAAAGACTTTAGTTGGGAAGGGAAGCAACAAGATGGGTCAGTAGTTGCTGAGTACTTCAGGGTCGGCTGAGAGTTTTTGGAGGAGGGCGGTGAATTTGGCATGTTACCAGCTATCTGGGAAGGTGGCTGTCTTCAGGGAGGTGTTGATGATGAAGATGAGTGCAGCACTGATGATGGCTCTTCCCAGTTTGTAGATATGGTAGGGGCATGGGTCTGTGAAGTCACTGAGTGGAATGTCTTCATTATTACTGCATTGTCCTCGATGGATAAAAGGTTCCATGCTGTCAGTTGGTAGTCTTTGGTTGATGAGGTTGGCAGGCTCGGAATGTTGATGGGGGATGGCTGGGGTTTGAAGTTGTTGTAGATCTTGGTGATTTTTTCATGGAACTAGTTAGAGAGGATGTTGCAGAGTTCTTGTGTAAGGGTGATGGTGTTGGTTGCGACTGTCGTGTTGGTGAATTCCTTGACTATTTCAAAAAGTTCCTTGCAGTTGGAGCTAGATTTGATTCTCAGGGTTAGTGCCATTTTCTTGGTCTCTTTCACTAGTTGGTGATAGGTCTAAGTGCAGCCTTGTATGTGTTTCTTGTGGTGATTCCTTAGGTGGTTCTCCATTTCTTTTCAAGTTTTTTTGCAAACTCTCCAGGACTCTCATGTCTGCTTTGTACCAGCTAGCTTGTTTGTTGGATGTTTTGGTTTTGGTGTTTCTCAGGGGCACCAGGGTATTGGCACAGGTGGTGAGACATTCTTGAAGATGTTTGTGCTGTTGATGAGGTCATTGGTGGGGTCTGGATAGTGTAGTTGGAGGGCAATGAGCCATTCTGTTTCTGTAACTTTTTTCCAGCAGTGGCTTGTGGTGTTGCTTGACTCCACGGGGGTGGTTGGTGGCCCCGTTATGTCAAAGTGGACAATGGAGTGGTCCGTCCATGTGAGTGGAGTGATGTGACTGACTTTAACATTGTCGCTGGAGGAGAAGATGGGGTCCAGGGTGTGACCAACAATGTGGGTAGGGCCATGTATGAACTGAGTGAGGCCGATGTTATGTAGCCTTTCAAACAAGACAGTGGAGTTGAAGTCTGTGGGGTCATCGAGATGAAAGTTGAGATCGCCTAGGTCTATGAAGTCTTTGGTGCCCATGGCAAGGGGTGTGGTGAGGTTGGTGAGGTGGCTGCTGAAGTGGGTGCGAGGTCCTGGGGCCTGGTATGTGAGGGTGCCTTTTATAGTGGTTTTACTGTCTGTCTGAAGCTTGAAGTGTATGTGTTCCATAAAAGTGGCTTCTGGGTCAGTGTAAGAGGTACACTTAATGGTGTGTCTGTGGATGAAGGCGAGTCTTCCTCCTGGTTTTTGGGGTCAGTCCTGGTGCAGGATTTTGTATCCAGTGGGGATGGCTGCAGCACTGTCCAGCACCAATGCGGGGTTGAGCCAGGTTTCCATTAGGAAGAAGAGGTCCGGTGCATTGGAGTCAATGAGGACCCAAATCTCGGGTGGAGTGCTTGCTGAGTGAGCAGGTGATGAGGAGTCTGCATATGAGTGAGTGTTGTTGTGCGGGGTGGGTGTGTGGTGCTGTGTGAGTGCAGGTCTTGAGTTCTGACTTGGTGAGGGGTGCAGTGAGTGTGTGGGTGGAGGGAGTGATTGTGTGGAGGCATGTGAAGTGGCAATGCGAGCAGGCAAGGCGGCCAACCGTGACCTGAGGTGAGGCTTGGCAGCAACGTTTGTGGGGGCATCCCTGCTTGAGCAGGTGGAGGTCATCTGTGGTGTAGCTGTGGGTGGCGTTTGGACCAGGTTTTCTGGTGCTGGGCACAGTCCAGGCACGGACTGGCACAGATGGGCTTGTATTTGGTGCACCAGTGGCGTGGCCACGCTGCAGTCTCCATTAAGTAGGGCCTTGGAGAGTGGGAGGAGCATGGGCAGTGGAAGAGACCAAGGTGCAAAACAAGGCAGTAAGAGGAGCAAAAGATGCAAAAAGAGGCAGTTGAGAGGAACAAAGGATACAAAAAGGATCAGTTAAACAGAGATGGGGCAGATAGAACAGATGACACAAACAAAGGAAGAGTAGTTACCGAGTTGGGGGCTGAACAAGTAGCTAACAGGAAAAACTGCAGGAGACAGACACCAAAACGAGTCAGAAGGGCAAGGTAGGGTCAAGGTCAAGAGAGATGTCTGGGCACCGACTCACATTGTTATACTAAGCCAGTTCTCAGATATTTCAAACAATTTTAACCAGTGTAGACCAGCTCTTATCTTTTTTATAAATTTTACATACTGCTACAACCTGCCCGGCTATTGCTAGCTATATCTGGCAGGCCAGAAAGATTAGAAGTTCTCTAATACGTAAGTAAAGCTATTCAAATTTTATAAACACAAGTAAGACTAATTTAGAGTCAGAACCTTTCCTGGCGTATTCCTGCCATAGCCCTGTTGTATTTGATGTACTTTTCTGTATGACATATTGTCATATTGATTCACTTTTTCTTAGCTTGATGTATTCATTGTGGGAATGGATGTTTTTATTTTGGTTTTGGGTGCATTTTGTGCTGTTTGATTAATTATTATGTATTTGTTTTTATGATATATTGACTAACTTGTCTTCTTAATAGATGTATGTATTGTTTGAAGTGACTATGTCTTTTTATGGTTTTAATGTGAACTGAATAAAGTTTACCAATACCTACACCTACTAACTACATATTGTTCTTTACAACATCTCTTTGACTATTCCTGCCAACACAGTGGCCCATTTATGATATTTTGGGAGCATTCTTGACAACATTCTGGCAATGCCTGGCATAATAGTGTTCCATTCTTCACATATTGTGGTCTTTCTGACACTATTTTAAATATATCTGGCATAATTCATGACATGGAAGGCGCGCTTGACTACAGTCTCGCCATGCATAATAGTCACTTATCCTTGACATATTGTGGGCATTCTTTGTCTACCCCTTGTGTAACAGAGGTGTTCTCATGACATTTGGAAGCAATATGAACAAATCTCTGTCTATTCCGAACAAAATAGTGACACATCTTTGACAGATTGTTGGCATTCTTAAAATAATTCTCACTATGCCTGGATTAACTGTAGTGAAAATCCCTCCCATATGATGGACATCCCTGTTATTTGAGGATGATAATTGGGCATGAAAGTTAGAATCTGCCCATGTGTGGCAGTAGTACATGGGATTACTTGGTGAGGATAACAAATTGTTGATTAGTTGCCAAACATACATTTACTAATATTGAAATGTTGAAATAATGTTGTGTTCATAAATTGTTGTGCAGTTTCCACTAACCAGTAGGAACTGTGTGTTTGTGAATGGCATAAATGTTGGGATCGTGCCAGACTGATTCCGTACACCCCCGCAGGATATGTTGTCCTTTATACCAGCTAGCTCACAGTGCCACCATAAGCCCCCCTAAACCTAGACTGGGAGCAAACAGTTCTGGCAACCACTGAACATCACAACCCTGTTCCTTCATGAACCGTGGTGACAGACCTAGAACCTTTCACTCATATACACGTGCTCTCTTTTGCTCAGAGAAATATACAAAGAATACACAGAGGGACACTTTCAATATTTATTGAACCAAAGTGATTTTTCTATAGAATATATGTGCTGCAATGATCAATAGACAGAAGCAGATGAAAGTTATAATAAGTGTCAGGACATTGAACAGAACAAAAAGTTCCACCATTGTGCTGAGATGATGTATATATGTAAGCATACAAAATAGTATAACAGTCTGGTATACTACTGCTATGTGGACCCTAAATTACATGTCTAGGGTGTATATGTATGTTCTGCCAAGAGTCCCCTTAATGGATGATCCAACCCCATTATCTGGTGGGTAAGAATGTAGGACCCCCCTCTTGGTCACGAGCTGGGCACCCCTCATGGAGATGTCAGTCAGCTGCTGGGCGAAAACATCAGCCTATAGAGACCTCTCGAAGTCAGCAGGAGTGCCTCCTCTGACTATACCCGGAAACAGATGTTTATTTATAGAAAAAGGCATCTTTGCCTTGGGATGAGATTGTGATCAGGCTGCCATTGTTGATAGCTGTGTCACCGTATGGACGAAAATAACAAACACATTTGCACAACTTACGTGTAGGCCTTGTAAATAGTGCCAAGGCAATATTATAGTGTTCTTGCGAAGTTGACTCGTGTAAGCAAGGTTGGTGTTTCTAGGAAACTAACCCAAAGTGTCACGAATGCAAATGGGTGTCAAAAGTCGATGTGAAAAGTGAAGACAACTTTCGGAAAGTCCCGTGTTCATCTAAAATGGCAGCATTTCCTCCTAGGTCTAACTGAGACAAATGACACCCACTCCTGGGACATAAGTTGACTAAGAAGCTATCTAAAGCTAAAATCTTACTACTAAACTGCAACAGCATATGTGAAGGAGATTGCTTTAAAATTACATGTTAAAAATAAAATAAGAAAAAACTCTTAAAAAGGCACCTATGCTATTCTGATAGCCAAAGCATAAAGAAAGCCATATGTCACTAAAAATTATAAAAAGAGTTCAATTTAAGACAATTTGGTATATTAAAATCAGGCAGAATAAAAGGTTTCCACCAAACGGAATAACCAGATGTTTATGTGTTCCGAGAGGTAGGTGAAACATTTCTGTTCCCAGCATCCACAGATGATGATGCCAGAGGCACACCTCGGAGCAAGTTGAAAGAGCAAGTATGATCCCATCCACCCCACACAGCAGCCACTGCGGGAGCAAAAACAGCCAGGTGGAGTTCTGTTGAGCCAGAGCCAAGATCCAATTCACCAGGCACAGAAGCAACCCAGGGAGGCTCATAGACTGCGGCCAGGAGCAATGGAATCCACAGAGGACAGCTATACCAATAGGCCTTCAGTGGGCCCATCAGTACCTGTATGTCCGAAGGTTCAACCAATTGTGACCCCAAGAACAAGTCCAGGGCACACTCGTAAGTGCACAGGAGACAGCGGAATATGGGCTGCACACCATAAAGCCATACAGGCCGAAATGAAAGGAACCAATGCTCATTCAGTTCCTAAAGTAAAGGTGTGCCAAAGCAGTGTATTATGCATTCACGGCACATCAGGACTTGAGGCAGTGCCAGCTCCATTTGATCTCGATTTGGGGCATCCACTGCGGAGCAAAAATATTAAAAGCAATATCCCTGCAATTAGGAGCAGGACCAGTGGAAGACCTCCAAAGATGCTTCTGAGGACGGAGTGGATTAAAGATGGACTGACTCCAAACACCGTCTGGAAGGCGCTAACCAACCCAGAGCCTACACTTCTGAAAAACCCCACTATTCCAGTCATACTAGACATAATAATAATACAATGCACCAGCTATCCAAAATGTCATGGGAAGTTGGTGCAGAGTAGCACCTGTATCTCTGAAGAGGACCTCGGACCTGAAGATCAAACGACTCCTTTGCAGAAGTTAAGGCCACATATTTTTAAAACAATAAGGCTTTCAATTTGCTCAGGGCATCAAAACACATGTTGTTAAGATTAATTGAAGGCCACACGTATCCTCCATAACTGAATGGGCAGGCAGAAACAGGGCTTGTGTACAAGTAACAATGGAAAACACGGTCACCACATAGGCAATCCCTGGTTTCATTTCACAGCAAACTTAACGGTTCAACATCAGGTAACTCCCATTAGAGAGTAATCTGAAACACAGATGTACCATGGCCACAGGGGAGCCTTTCAAGTAGCGAGACAAGTTCGCCACAGAGGCATTACATGCTCTGTCCAGCAAAACTTCCTTGTAGGCTAGGGACCCACTCAAAGTATTCTCACAGTCGGAACCGCTGAGAAAAACTTCAGTATCCTTATTTATACATCGGAATTCGAAAGGAACCTCCCAATGTTCATGTATAAACCCTTCACCTAATGCATATTTGCCCACTTGACGGTATTGTAGACAGTACTGAAAGTGGAAAGTTGAGATTGGTAGTGTAATATACCCATGGATTATCCAATCCGAGGATGCTATTTCAGCAACCGTAAAAGGTAATTTCTCCAGTCTTTCAATATGTAACATAGTGTATTTTGCATCCTTCCATGCCATAACTATCTGTTGTTCTGAAAGGTGGTATGGTGAGAACAAATTTGTGATGTTAATGTGTCACCATGGTACGTGGCCAGAATGTAGTGTCTGTAATGTCCAACTCAATAATAGGATAGACCTAAGTTGGGACTGTCCGTGTTGTAATGCAGACATGTCTTGCTGTATGACATCTATTTTCGATGAGACAATGCTTCCCAAAGAGTATATTCTGGATGATAAGGTAGCCATACCGTTGTCCACTACTGCAAGAGCCTGTTCTAAGTTAGCCCTATCAATCTCGTGTAATCTTTCAGATGGCTCCTGTTGAGATATTTTCCATACCTCATTATAGATGGCATAAAGAAAGCATTTTTGACGTGGTTTTCGAGGACCCAATAAAATGTCCCGGAGTTCCAGGTCATTAGATAAAAGGGACAAGTGTCGCTGTGCCTGAGACAGTGTCGAGGTCTTTAGCCAATCAAGGAACAACTTCCCAAAACTGTAAGCTGTCACCACCCCCAAATGTTCAGTCTGCACATATCGCATGTCAGGCATATTTGCTGTAAATCCCTTGCTGTTACCTATTATATAATGTTAATTGCTGCCAATTCTCAAATCAAGCAAGAATTGGAACCTGTGTTCTGTTCAAATCTCTTATCTTGGCGAGGCCAAGACACGTTGCCTGTTGCACAGTGTTGTTCAGGAAAATCATTTTTGTGGTATTAAGCAGGCTCTAAATAAGGCCTCAGTTCCCTGAACCTGCCAATCTTTAGTCCCTCAGATAGATTTCACATCTATTGTGTCCCTCCAAAAGTCAAAACGTTGTACAGAGAGCTGGGAAAGGAAAGAAGCAGAGTAAATCAGTTTAGTGTCTCTTAACATATTTTTCTTTGTAGGTGACAATGCAAGCCTATATTAGAAAGAGGCTGGGTCAGAGATGTCATACCCAGAAAAATAATCAAACTTCTGTGCAAATGCTTTTGAACTACCTCGTGGTGGTGTAGGGCAATGATCTAATTGTGTAAAGTTAAAAACTTTATGAGGAATACTAGCTTTGTGTAGAAATGATGTCCGTAATGTTGAAAACAAAACATCTCATCATAGTTAGTTGTACCATCATGTAACTCATCAGAAGAAAACACAGTTGAATGCTCTAGATCTTCTAACATTTCATGCACTGCATTGATGCCCCAATCATCAGAAACAGTACTAGGGGTGATGATGTCATTTAAAGAAATTCTAAACAGATGTGGTATTTGTAAAAGTTCAGTGGGACCATACACATCAAATGATACCTTATCCCACACAATCCCATTCACAACAGGAACAGCTGACATGTTCACCAGGGACAGGTGTCATTGTTCACAGTGTGATGATGCATGTGGTTTAAGACCAAGTTTACCATTTGTATTGCAGAGAGTTGTGGAATAAAATGTCCATTCAGAAGCAAAAAGAACACTGTCACAAAACCATACCAAAGGACCAGAAAAAGTAATGCAATTGTAATCCAAAGGCGTAACCATGGAGAAACAAAGTATGTTATTTTCAGCCAAAGATAGAAAACACACACCTTCAGGTCAAAAGTTAGGGGTGGTGGAGGTTGCTCTGACGTGTTGCAAGAGAAGCCATCAAAGTCGATGAAGTAATCAGAAACACAGCTGCACCCACTACATCAACCGAAACCACAACATCACAACTCCAGTGCATCCTACTGAATGTAAGTTCACTCTGGAAACACACCACGGAGGTCTGGAAACACGATCTATTCCCTCACCCCAGACATCATCTTCCTCACAGAAACCTGGCTAAATCCTGCCTCCGTCCCATACATGACCCACCGCCATCCCTGAAAGTTACAAGTTATCACACCGAGACTGAACCAACAAGCACGGAGGAGGTATAGCCTTCCAGGTCTTTTCGAATGAAGTGAGATCTAATACTCTAGCTTTAACCTCTAAAGTGCCTCAGGATTCTATTTTGAGCCCTTTGCTTTTTAACATATATGTTCGCCCTTTGGCTGACATTGCTGAGAAGTCGGGACTGACTATCTTTTCTTATGCCGACGATACTCAGATTATCTTTTCACTTTCCACCGCCCAGCACCAAGATCCCTCCCTGCTTCAGCTTGGCTTGAGTAATGTCTCCTCGTGGATGACCAGTAATGCCCTGAAGCTAAACGGCCCTAAAGCTGAGGTGCTTGTTCTGGGTAATAACTCTGAGCTTATGGGAATCAAACTTTGGCCTGACACTCTGTGCCCTTTGCCTGCCTCTGTCTCCAAAGTCAAAAACCTTGGTTTCATTATTGATAAAAATCTTTTCCTTAAACCTCAGGTGTCCAGGGTCACGGCATCCTGCTTTGCTGTTCTTAAATGAATCAAAAAAATCCTCTGGCTAATTCCACCGGCAGCTCAGAGAATGGTTTTGCAGGCTCTGGTGATATCCAGGCTGGACTATGGCAATGTGCTGTATCTGGGTGCAGATAAAGCCTCAGACCACCGGTTGCAAATCATTCAGAATGCAGCTGCACGTCTTTTTTTCCATCTGCCTAGATGCGCCTCTGCGTCTCCTCTGCTCCACCAACTCCATTGGCTTAAAGTCAATAAGCGCATTGAGTTTAAGGCCCTATGTTACATGTTTCTGGTCAAATATGGCCTTGCTCCATCCTATATTCAAAGATTGGTAACACCTTATGTGCCGGCTCAAAAGTTGAGATCCTCCAGTCTCTCACTGTTTTCAGTCCCCAGGTTTTGTCTCGTCCGTATAAGGGGTCGCTCCTTTTCTTACCTGGGCCTCAAGCTCTGGAATGCTCTCCAAATTGATTTTAGGAATTGCCATTCACTGTTAGCTTTTCGCAAGCGCTTAAAAACTCTGCTTTTCAGCGACCTGGCCTGACTTCTATTCCTGCCTGTTGCCTAACACCTGCATGGCCCTGCCTCCATTTTTCCAGCGCCGGGAGACCCTGTTGGGTAGCTGTGCACTTTATAAATCTATAAATAAATATATAAATAAATATAGCCATCATCTACAGGGACACCATCCACTGCCCAACTTTCCCTGATGGCCCGACACCAGTAATGGAACACCTCAACTTCCAACTCCACACAAACAGAAAAAGCACCATCAGAGGTACCCTTTCCTACAGACCACCAGGACATCCGCGGCCGCTGCAGGTAAGAGCGATGGGGCGGTGGGGCCGGTGGGGGGGATTTTGAAAGACGACCACGAGGGAAAATTAATTATTTATTTAATTTTCCCTTGTGGTCGTCACTTGAAATCCCCCCCATCCAGCCCCACCGCTCCACCGCTCTTACCTGCAGCATCTGCGGCCGCAGCTGCACCAGGACCACACCCCAGCTTCTGCGGTGCTATCCTTGAACTCATCGCCCTGCTCGCAATCGACTCAGAGCACTACATCTTCCTAGGGGACCTCAACTTCCATCTCGGTGACCCCAGTGACGCCAACTCCACCAACCTCCTGGAAAGCATGAGGAGAATCGCCTCACGCAGCTCATCATCAACCCTACCCACATCACAGGACACATGTTTGACCCCATCTTCACCTCCAGCAACAGAGTCAGGTACAGCCACACCTCACCACTCACCTGGTCCAACCACCACAGCCTACACTTCACCATCTCAGGACCCACCCCGCACAATGTCCCCCCATATCCACACAAAGAGACTGGAAAAATGTATCAGAAGGCAAGTGGAATGACACTCCCCACTCCCAACTCCCAGACTCTACACACAACCCTGAACAAGCAGCTAAGAGCTTCTCCCAGTGGATCACAGACTGTGCCAATGCCATCGCGCCTGCCAAGACATCCAGGACCAAAGAGCAAAAGAGCAAGCTGATTCACTGAGGAACCGCACTCCACCAAATGCAACTGCCGACAACTTGAAAGGAAGTGACGCATCAGCAAAAAGACAGAAGACCACACCGCCTTCTGATCCGTTCTGAACCAGTACCACCACCTCCTGAAAGAAACCAAGAACGCCCTAGCAGACCACATCAAAGCCAGTGAAAACCAAAGGAAAGAACTCTTCGCCATCATGAAGGTGTTCACCAATCCCGCAGCCACCAAGAACGACATCACTCCCTTCCAGGAACTGTGCGACAACCTCGCAGACTTCTTCCACAACATGATCTCGGCCATCTATGAAATCTTCGAAAACCAACCCCCGCCGCAGACAGCATCAACCAGCTCAGACCCATGAACACAAACCCCAAACACCTTCTCACCCACTGGAAGCTCCTCACCGCACAAGACACTATCTCCATCATGAACTCTGTGCACTTGTGAGCACCCACAGACTCATGCCCCCACCACATCTTCAGCCTCTGAAGCAAGACAATCGGCGATAAGCTCAGGAAGGTCCTGAACACCTCCATCACTGCAGCCTCCTTCATTGGGGACTTGAAACATGTTGAAGTGAGGCCCCTCCTGAAAAAAACATCCACGACCCAGCCTAAATGAAGAACTACCTGCCCATCTCTCTGCCCCCCTATCCAGCAGAAGTCCTTGAGAAAGTGATCAACCAGCAACTCACCCAACACCTAGAAGACCACAACCCCCTCGACCCCTCCCAGTCCAGATTTCGAGCTAATCACAGCACTGAGGCAGCCCTGATCGCAGCCACAGACAACATCATAGCCCTCCTGGACATCGGGGACACAGCAGCCTCATCCTCCTGGACCTGTCCAATGAATTTGACAGCATCTCCCACCACATCCTGATCAACAGGCTCCACCATTTCGGGATTCAAGGAAACGCCTACAAATGGATTGCCTCGTACCTCACTGACAGAACCCAAAGGATCTGCCTCCCACTAATCACCTCAGAGCCCAAGAAGATCATCTGCGGAGTCCCCCAAGGATCGTCCCTGAGCCTGAGCCTCTTCAACACTTACATGACACCCCTCGCCGCCACAGTCAGATCACACGGACTCAACATCATCTCCTATACCGATGACACACAGCTCATCCTCTCATTGTGCGAAGATGCCTCCACCACTAAAGCTAA
This sequence comes from Calotriton arnoldi, assembly GCA_963921515.1. Classification (NCBI taxonomy): domain Eukaryota; kingdom Metazoa; phylum Chordata; class Amphibia; order Caudata; family Salamandridae; genus Calotriton; species Calotriton arnoldi. Next base: position 40,741 of record CAWUFW010007723.1, on the reverse strand, counting down.
CTTCCACAGATACATAATTAATGTTGTGAACTGGATGAAGGATAACTGTCTCAAAGTCAACACCGAAAAAAACGGAAGTCTCCATCATTGAGAACAACACCTCGCCAAGGACAGATGCATGGTGGCCCGCAAAGCTCAGCAGCCCCCCTCCGCCGCCCCAACAGACCTCACCCGCAACCTCTGCATCATCCTGGATAGCAGGCTATCCATGGAGAAGCAAGGCAACGCAGTCTCTTTGCCTGCTTCCACACCCTTCGGACAGTAGCGGCTCCTCGAGGGAGTGCTGCGGGGCGGTGAGGCGGGCGGGGGAGGGGCAGGGTGGGGGGTAGTAAACTACAGCATACGGCCGAACAGAGTTGAGTAAATAAATTAATTAATTAATTAAACGAATTACATTGCTCGCGCAGCATCGCCATTTGGCGATGCAGCGCGCGCACTGTAATTCGTTTTATTTATTTATTTATTTACTCAACTCTGTTCGGCCGTAGTTTACTACCCCCCACCCTGCCCCTCCCTCACCCCGCCCCACCGCCCCGCAGCACTCCCTCGAGGAGCCGCTACTGCCTTCGGATGCTCTGCAAGATCTTCAGGTGGCTCCCGGCAGGCACCAGTAGGACTGTCATGCAGGCCCTCATCACCAGCAGACTGGACTACGGAAAACGCTCTACATAGGAATCACTGCCTGCCTCCTGAAGAAACTCCAGATAATATAGAACTCAGCGGCAAGACTCATACTCGACCTCCTCAAAAAGACCCACATCATACAACATCTCAAGAAACTACACTGGCTCCTGATTCAGAATAGATGCCATGTCAAGATGCTGACCCAAGCCTACAAAGCTCTGCACAATGAGGGACTAGCATACATCAACAAACGCCTGACCCTTCACCAACCGATCAGACATTTTCGATCAGCTTCCCTCTGTCTCGCAGACACCCTATGGATCCATCGAGCCAACAGTGGTGGACGTTCCTTATCACACCTGGCTGCCAGTCAAGGCCTGGAACCACCCCCGCACCTCAGGACCGCACCGTCGCTCTAGCAATTCAGAAGAGAACTAGAGACCTGGATGTTTGAATGATCAAACCTCCACGCAGCAGCAAACAGCTCCATCACCTCGAGACCCTCATGGGTGATTTGCTGCGCTCCTTAAGCGTTTGATTGATTGATTGGCACAATCTGTAAAGTGCCTTCGGCGTGCCCGAAATATCTGTATGAAGTGAGATCCAAGTGAACAAGTGTGATGAGAAACCATGATAATTAACAATGACCCCTGGGTGCTGTCTTACTTACAAACATGACGAGAAACTTTATAGATTGTTTTCCACTTCATGTTTCTACGGCCACCTGTTTCCGACATATTATTGATGAAACACCATTATCACGGTTTGAGGTTGCATAACACAACACATTAGGATGATTAGTCATCACCTGCGGGTATACGATGTATGGAAGTCCATCACCCATATTTTCATCATGGATGCCTCTGGTGAGTAATCCTGTAAAGCACGAAGAAATATTAACTGCACCTGTGTGTTGCATATGATACGGTGTCCCAATCACACCCTTTTCCAACTTCCCTATGAACTGTCCTAATTAGACCTTCTTGTTTCATATTTCTATTGTATAGTTACCCCTGATGGAGGTTTTCCCGAAATGCATTGGGCCTTGAACATGACTGTTTAAATAAGATTTTCGTATTGTCAGACTCTAATTTCGAGAATGCTGAGCAGCATTTTTTGTGAACACTGACATCATCTATGCTGAGTACGATTACGGGCAACGGCGGACGCAGTGACCGCACTCCCCTGCTGTGTTCCCTTCGTGATTGCATCAACAATAATTCCGGATGAGTGTGCACAGGCTACTCCAGCACCTGCCGTCGTTGGGTGCCAGCTGCTAGGCAGATAAGGAACGAACCAAAAATTGGGAGTGGTGCACCACTTCGATAGTGAAAGTTGTTTGTCAATAAGGCATATAGTCTTGTTTTAATGTCTTAGTAAATCCTTTATTTTCATAAGTATCCAAACGTAAAAATTGCCAGCCATCATCTATCTTCAATAAAGTAATTTGAAGCACTGAAGAACATCAACTTAATTCCAAAGAACTGTGAATTATTGTTGAATAGTGTTTACATTGGAAGTCCGAGGGCAGTAAATTAGTGCACTTTGGGTCTTATGTACCATTGGTGACCAACTATTCACCAATATTATATACCATCGTTGCACACTTAAACGTAGTTTACGCTACAACGTTCGTTGTTTGCATGATTACTTTATGTTTATACTTTGAGTGCATTCTAAAATATTTGCTAAATTAAATATATTTCCACCACTGTGTTTCTTGTACTGACGAGAAAGCCATCCTTAGACCAATTCGAGGTTAGTGGTTGGAGATAGCATTTCATCTAACATTCTAGAAAGCTGCTTTACAGTGTCCCCAGTGAGGCGCGCTTTCAACGAGATGGCTTCTTCCTATTACTCCATCCTTAGAGATATTCGGATGACAATTACTTTTGGCGTGAAAAAGACCGGCATTTCAAACATCCTCGTTTCATTAATTCCCTGTGCACTATCCGGATATCCGGGTATCAATTTTCGGCGGGACACAGCTTTTTCAGCAGCTTACATGTGGAAAACGTGTTTTCATTTTTTTAATTCTCAACTTTGTGCAACTTATTGTACACTACGATCACCTTCCCCCCCTTCGAAACACCACCCCAAACACAAACGTGAACTATATGACCTGCTTCCAGCAGCACCGAAGCCTTTCTTGTGTAATGAGTTTCAAATATACATTTAGGGGCAGATTTACGTTAAACTAACGCAGCACGGTGCAGCAAGTCATTTTGCTGCGCCGTGCTGCGTTAGTCTGGAAAGCACAGGGATGCGACATATTTACAAGAATATGTCGCATCTCTGTGCTTCCCCCTGCGCTGGTGCACAAACTGCTGCCATGCGCCGGCGCAGGCACCCTTGCACCATGGTGCAAGGATGCCTGCGTCATGGGGAGATTGTTTTTGTGCAGGAAGGGGCACCTTCCTGCACAAAAACAATCACTACAGGCATTTTCCTCTTCCAATGCGTGCTGTAGAATGCAGCACGCATTGAAAGAGAAAAACGAGGAGAAATGAAAACATTTCTCCTCGTTGCGCTCTCGCTACGCCACCTCTAGGGTGACGTAGCATACTGACGCATCTCCAGAGTTACGATTTCACGTAATTCTGGAGTTGAGTCCTGTTCCATGAGTGTTGCGTGGGAACACCCACAGCAACACCCATGGAACGCCCCTTCACCGCAAAGTGCTGCGTGTGAAGGGGCCGTATTTAAAAGGAGAGGAAAAGTCACGCAGGGTGGCTTTTCCTCTCCTTGTAAATATGGAGGAGCCCCCTGCGCCACCAGTACGTCACGAAAAGTGACGTACTGGTGGTGCAGGGGGCTTGTAAATCTGCCCCTTAGTTTCTTTCATAATCACTTCAGGTCGCAGTTTTTTTTCTCTCTACAGCGATGCGCCACTTAGCTTGAACTCCGAAGCGAATCGATATCGCGCATCGGGCTCGAAGCGAGCAGCGTGATTAGAGAAACCGAGCAGCAAGGCAGGGACGACCAAAGCAGAACACAAACCGCCCTTTCAAAGGATGGCACCCTCATTTCACATTCATGACAATTGTGTACTCCGCCGCGCTGCAGATTGAGCGGCTGGCGCGCGCTGTAATTTGCCAACCAATTTGTGGACCATTTTGAACTCCTCAGATTCAACACAATTCCAGATCACAATGAAAGCATTAAAAAAAACTGGAAATTCTGCAAGCAGATGGAATATCGTGTTCTTTATGGCTGTGCTTCAAGAGCAATTGCACAGAGCTGCAGAGCCGAGTCTGTAATGGGCCTTTCCATAGAGGAACGGGGTAGGCCTTGGCATTCGTTTTGCATACGTTATCTATTAGCAATCCTGAATTTCGAATAACAAGTGTTTTTCACCATCTTACCTAGTTTTAACCTAGGCAAACTACATCAACATTGCAAATAGATTTTTTGTGAAACTGCCACACAACTTGCCTAAATGCTTCCTTGTGTATGTCCACACATAGCAAATGGCATCAGTGAACACTGGTCAATCACCCACTCTGATTTATGTTATCCGTAATTTCACCTGTCACGCTGAGTGTTGTAACTTATGTTCGGCATTTCTTTGGAAACATAAAGCTGCTAACATAAGCAAATAACCCATGTAAACTTTTACCAACACGATAAAAAGAAAAATGTTCAAATGAGAAGCGTAAGGTCAAAAATCCATAAAAACTTGGCACCATCGATTGAAAATTAGCAAATGTACCAGATTTTACACATACTAGAAGTAAAAAGTAACACAATCATAAATAGGTTTAAAATAAGATATGATGTGCCGGTCAGTGATGGCAGTGACAAGGAGGGAAGGCTTTATTAAAGAAAATATATGTGCCAGTGGTGGCGAGAGGAGTGTTGAGACAAAATATCAGAATTAAAATATCGCGAGACACAAATGTCGAGTCTGAAATATCGTCACACAGAAATATCGTGTGCAAGAATATCGCTGTTAAGAATATCGATTTTAAGGTAAGTAATATCGATTTTAACAATATCAAAATGATTATTATAGTTTACAAAAACATCAAAATCATTCATAGAGTTCACAAAAATATTGTTGTTAAGAATATCGTTTTAAAATTCTTTTTATGTATTTTAGGATGCATTTTAATTGTATATGTTATAACATGTTTGTTTAATTATTGTTAATGTTGTTTAATATAGTTTTTTAATTGTTAGTAGTTTTGAAATTTAACTATATATATTTTTTCATTTATTTATAGGGGTGCAGATAATTAATAATAAATTTTTAATGAATAATTTTTATTTATTGATCATTATTTATATTATTGTATGATTATTTTTTTAAATTACATTTCAGGTGCGGGTTGTGTGTTTTTTAGGGGTCTAGAGTGGGAAGTAAATTAATTATAATTGTTAATTAATATAAACATTTAATTGATAATTTAATATGTAAATTGTTTACTACAATATATTTTTCTTGGTGCATGTTGTTCTTGTATGGTAAAGGGTGTGTACATAATTAATTCTAATAATTAATTAATACTGGTAATTTATAATAATTATTGAATTGACAAATAATTATGAAAAATATGTAATTTAGATATTATTTGGTTGATATATTAGATGTTAGTTATGGCATTTGTAGGAGTAAAGGGTGGAAAGTTAATTACTTTTTACTAATGAATTATTAATAATAATTGTTTAATTGACAATTCTGAAAATGATGTAAATCTTATTTTTTAAAATGTATATATTAGGTGTGGGATGTTTGTTTTGTATAGATAAAGGGTGGGGAGTAATTAAATATAATTATATTAGTTATTTATTATTAATATTTTAATTCATATTTAATTATGTAAAATGTGTAAATAATATCATTTGAAGATTTAGTTTTAGATGTGAGTTGTGTACTTGTAGAAATATAGGGTAGAAAGTTATTTAAGTAATAATACATTTAAAAATAGTTAATGTTTTATAATTATGTTGTTTATTATTATAAATGTAAATAACATTGTATTTATTAGTTAATATTATTTTGAGAATATAGTTTTATATAAGGATAATAATATGCATAGTAATTTAAGATATATATTAAACATTGTAATATATATTTAATTTATTTATTTTATTAAAAAAGTATTTCGAATTTTTAAATTTACATATTTATATTTTTTATTATTTAGTATGTTTTTGAAATTATTTTATTTTGTTCAAGTTAATTAATCTGTTTCTAATGTTGCACTGACTGGAGTGGGAATAGTACATTTTACTCCTCCGCAATCCAACACTTTCCCTTCTGTTGCACTAACTGAAGTGGGAATAGTACATTTTACCCCTCCACAATCCAACACTTTCCTACTGTTACTGGATTGGGAATAGTAAATGTTGCCCCTCCCCCAATCCAACACTTTCCCTAATCTTGCACTGGCTGAAGAGGGAATAGTAAAAGTTCACCCCTGCACAATCCAACACTTTCCCTACTGTTGCTCTAACTGGAGTGGGAATAGTAAATTTTACTCCTCCACAATCCAACACTTTCCCTAATATTGCACTTATTGGAGTGGGAATAGTAAATTTTAGCCCTCCACAATCCAACAATTTCTCTGCTGTTGTACTGACTGTTACCAAAGGGGATGATGGACGGAGCGCTTGAGCAAATCAAACACTGACCCCCAGTCAAGTGATCTGGGTTTAATCCATCATCATTCTTTAGCTCACTCCACCACCCCAGTTCAGACATGGCCATATGCAAATCAGTCTGACCCTGTGCCTCATGGGAACAGTCCAGCCCAAACTGCCAAGCCATGTCTTCCCTGGACCGGAAACAAGCATCCTGGGACCGGTTTCTGGCTTACAGCCGTCATCAGCCAGGCTATCTTGAATCCAGTGGCAAAGTGAGCAAGGGACCCACGTCTGGGCATACCCTGCCAACTTAGGGCGAACAAAGCGATACCAAAGGGGATGATGGACGGAGCGCTTGAGCAAATCAAACACTGACCCCCAGTCAGTCCAGGGAGGACCTGGCTTGGTAGTTCGGGCTGGACTGTTCCCATGAGGCACAGGGTCAAGACTGATTAGCATATGGCTGGGTTCAAACTGGAATGGCATGGTGAGCAAAAAAACGATGGATTTAGGCCCAGATCTCTGTACTGGGGAGAATGTATGACATTGTTCTGCATTCTGTCCATCAACTGTTGTTTTTGCATTTGTCACCCCGAGTGGGACGGGTATGCCCAGACGTGGGTCCCGTGCTCTCCATGCCACTGGAATCAAGCTATCCTGGCTGAAGAGGGGTGAAACCCCGAAACCGGTCCCTAGGATGCTTGTTTCCAGTCCAGGGAGGACCTGGCTTGGCAGTTCGGGCTGGACTGTTCCCATGAGGCACAGGGTCAAGACTGATTTGCATATGGCTGGGTTCAAACTGGAATGGCATGGTGAGCAAAAAAACGATGGATTTAGGCCCAGATCTCTGTACTGGGGAGAATGTATGACATTGTTCTGCATTCTGGCCATCAACTGTTGTTTTTGCATTTGTCACCCCGAGTGGGACGGGTATGCCCAGACGTGGGTCCCGTGCTCTCCATGCCACTGGAATCAAGCTATCCTGGCTGGAGAGGGGTGAAACCCCGAAACCGGTCCTAGGATGCTTGTTTCCAGTCCAGGGAGGACCTGGCTTGGCAGTTCGGGCTGGACTGTTCCCATGAGGCACAGGGTCAAGACTGATTTGCATATGGCTGGGTTCAAACTGGAATGGCATGGTGAGCAAAAAAACGATGGATTTAGGCCCAGATCTCTGTACTGGGGAGAATGTATGACATTGTTCTGCATTCTGTCCATCAACTGTTGTTTTTGCATTTGTCACCCCGAGTGGGACGGGTATGCCCAGACGTGGGTCCCGTGCTCTCCATGCCACTGGAATCAAGCTATCCTGGCTGAAACCGGTCCGAGGATGCTTGTTTCCAGTCCAGGGAGGACCTGGCTTGGCAGTTCGGGCTGGACTGTTCCCATGAGGCACAGGGTCAAGACTGATTTGCATATGGCTGGGTTCAAACTGGAATGGCATGGTGAGCAAAAAACGATGGATTTAGGCCCAGATCTCTGTACTGGGGAGAATGTATGACATTGTTCTGCATTCTGTCCATCAACTGTTGTTTTTGCATTTGTCACCCCGAGTGGGACGGGTATGCCCAGACGTGGGTCCCGTGCTCTCCATGCCACTGGAATCAAGCTATCCTGGCTGAAGAGGGGTGAAACCCCGAAACCGGTCCTAGGATGCTTGTTTCCAGTCCAGGGAGGACCTGGCTTGGCAGTTCGGGCTGGACTGTTCCCATGAGGCACAGGGTCAAGACTGATTTGCATATGGCTGGGTTCAAACTGGAATGGCATGGTGAGCAAAAAAACGATGGATTTAGGCCCAGATCTCTGTACTGGGGAGAATGTATGACATTGTTCTGCATTCTGTCCATCAACTGTTGTTTTTGCATTTGTCACCCCGAGTGGGACGGGTATGCCCAGACGTGGGTCCCGTGCTCTCCATGCCACTGGAATCAAGCTATCCTGGCTGAAGAGGGTGAAACCCCGAAACCGGTCCTAGGATGCTTGTTTCCAGTCCAGGGAGGACCTGGCTTGGCAGTTTGGGCTGGACTGTTCCCATGAGGCACAGGGTCAAGACTGATTTGCATATGGCTGGGTTCAAACTGGAATGGCATGGTGAGCAAAAAACGATGGATTTAGGCCCAGATCTCTGTACTGGGGAGAATGTATGACATTGTTCTGCATTCTGTCCATCAACTGTTGTTTTTGCATTTGTCACCCCGAGTGGGACGGGTATGCCCAGACGTGGGTCCCGTGCTCTCCATGCCACTGGAATCAAGCTATCATGGCTGAAGAGGGGTGAAACCCCGAAACCGGTCCTAGGATGCTTGTTTCCAGTCCAGGGAGGACCTGGCTTGGCAGTTCGGGCTGGACTGTTCCCATGAGGCACAGGGTCAAGACTGATTTGCATATGGCTGGGTTCAAACTGGAATGGCATGGTGAGCAAAAAAACGATGGATTTAGGCCCAGATCTCTGTACTGGGGAGAATGTATGACATTGTTCTGCATTCTGTCCATCAACTGTTGTTTTTGCATTTGTCACCCCGAGTGGGACGGGTATGCCCAGACGTGGGTCCCGTGCTCTCCATGCCACTGGAATCAAGCTATCCTGGCTGAAGAGGGGTGAAACCCCGAAACCGGTCCTAGGATGCTTGTTTCCAGTCCAGGGAGGACCTGGCTTGGCAGTTCGGGCTGGACTGTTCCCATGAGGCACAGGGTCAAGACTGATTTGCATATGGCTGGGTTCAAACTGGAATGGCATGGTGAGCAAAAAAGCGATGGATTTAGGCCCAGATCTCTGTACTGGGGAGAATGTATGACATTGTTCTTCATTCTGTCCATCAACTGTTGTTTTTGCATTTGTCACCCGAGTGGGACGGGTATGCCCAGACGTGGGTCCCGTGCTCTCCATGCCACTGGAATCAAGCTATCCTGGCTGAAGAGGGGTGAAACCCCGAAACCGGTCCTAGGATGCTTGTTTCCAGTCCAGGGAGGACCTGGCTTGGCAGTTCGGGCTGGACTGTTCCCATGAGGCACAGGGTCAAGACTGATTTGCATATGGCTGGGTTCAAACTGGAATGGCATGGTGAGCAAAAAAACGATGGATTTAGGCCCAGATCTCTGTACTGGGGAGAATGTATGACATTGTTCTGCATTCTGTCCATCAACTGTTGTTTTTGCATTTGTCACCCCGAGTGGGACGGGTATGCCCAGACGTGGGTCCCGTGCTCTCCATGCCACTGGAATCAAGCTATCCTGGCTGAAGAGGGGTGAAACCCCGAAACCGGTCCTAGGATGCTTGTTTCCAGTCCAGGGAGGACCTGGCTTGGCAGTTCGGGCTGGACTGTTCCCATGAGGCACAGGGTCAAGACTGATTTGCATATGGCTGGGTTCAAACTGGAATGGCATGGTGAGCAAAAACGATGGATTTAGGCCCAGATCTCTGTACTGGGGAGAATGTATGACATTGTTCTGCATTCTGTCCATCAACTGTTGTTTTTGCATTTGTCACCCCGAGTGGGACGGGTATGCCCAGACGTGGGTCCCGTGCTCTCCATGCCACTGGAATCAAGCTATCCTGGCTGAAGAGGGGTGAAACCCCGAAACCGGTCCTAGGATGCTTGTTTCCAGTCCAGGGAGGACCTGGCTTGGCAGTTCGGGCTGGACTGTTCCCATGAGGCACAGGGTCAAGACTGATTTGCATATGGCTGGGTTCAAACTGGAATGGCATGGTGAGCAAAAAAACGATGGATTTAGGCCCAGATCTCTGTACTGGGGAGAATGTATGACATTGTTCTGCATTCTGTCCATCAACTGTTGTTTTTGCATTTGTCACCCTGAGTGGGACGGGTATGCCCAGACGTGGGTCCCGTGCTCTCCATGCCACTGGAATCAAGCTATCCTGGCTGAAGAGGGGTGAAACCCCGAAACCGGTCCTAGGATGCTTGTTTCCAGTCCAGGGAGGACCTGGCTTGGCAGTTTGGGCTGGACTGTTCCCATGAGGCACAGGGTCAAGACTGATTTGCATATGGCTGGGTTCAAACTGGAATGGCATGGTGAGCAAAAACGATGGATTTAGGCCCAGATCTCTGTACTGGGGAGAATGTATGACATTGTTCTGCATTCTGTCCATCAACTGTTGTTTTTGCATTTGTCACCCCGAGTGGGACGGGTATGCCCAGACGTGGGTCCCGTGCTCTCCATGCCACTGGAATCAAGCTATCCTGGCTGAAGAGGGGTGAAACCCCGAAACCGGTCCTAGGATGCTTGTTTCCAGTCCAGGGAGGACCTGGCTTGGCAGTTCGGGCTGGACTGTTCCCATGAGGCACAGGGTCAAGACTGATTTGCATATGGCTGGGTTCAAACTGGAATGGCATGGTGAGCAAAAAACGATGGATTTAGGCCCAGATCTCTGTACTGGGGAGAATGTATGACATTGTTCTGCATTCTGTCCATCAACTGTTGTTTTTGCATTTGTCACCCCGAGTGGGACGGGTATGCCCAGACGTGGGTCCCGTGCTCTCCATGCCACTGGAATCAAGCTATCCTGGCTGAAGAGGGGTGAAACCCCGAAACCGGTCCTAGGATGCTTGTTTCCAGTCCAGGGAGGACCTGGCTTGGCAGTTCGGGCTGGACTGTTCCCATGAGGCACAGGGTCAAGACTGATTTGCATATGGCTGGGTTCAAACTGGAATGGCATGGTGAGCAACAAAACGATGGATTTAGGCCCAGATCTCTGTACTGGGGAGAATGTATGACATTGTTCTGCATTCTGTCCATCAACTGTTGTTTTTGCATTTGTCACCCCGAGTGGGACGGGTATGCCCAGACGTGGGTCCCGTGCCCTCCATGCCACTGGAATCAAGCTATCCTGGCTGAAGAGGGGTGAAACCCCGAAACCGGTCCTAGGATGCTTGTTTCCAGTCCAGGGAGGAACTGGCTTGGCAGTTCGGGCTGGACTGTTCCCATGAGGCACAGGGTCAAGACTGATTTGCATATGGCTGGGTTCAAACTGGAATGGCATGGTGAGCAAAAAAACGATGGATTTAGGCCCATATCTCTGTACTGGGGAGAATGTATGACATTGTTCTGCATTCTGTCCATCAACTGTTGTTTTTGCAGTTGTACTGACTGTAGCGGGAATAGTAAATGTTACCCCTCCGCAATCCAACACTTTCCCTACTGTTGCACTTACTGGAATGGGAATAGTACATTTTATCCCTCCACAATCCAACACTTACCCTACTGTTGCACTGACTGGAGTGGAAATAGTCAATTTTACCCCTCCACAATCCAACACTTTCCCTACTGTTGCACTGACTGGATTGGGAAAAGTAAATTTTACCCCTGTGTAATACAACAGTTTCCCTAGTGTTGCACTGCGTGGTGTTGGACTAGTAAATTTTACCCATCCTGAGTCCAATACTTTGCCTAGTCTTGTACATATTGTAGTGGGAATAGTATATGTATTAATTGTAACATTTTATAGTTTACTTTATATTGTTTACATTTATATTATTATGTTTTTGTTTATGGAAAATTATAATACTTATCATTATTAATGTTTTTAATATGTAGTATATCTTTAGTAAATGGTACATTTTTATATTGTTTAATTTTTTTATTTGTATATAAAATGTTTTTTTTAAATTTTGTATGTTATTGGATATATGTATATGTGTATATATATATATATATATATATATATATATATATACACTATTTGGGCAAGAGATCTATTTACTTGTACAAACATACTGCTATGCTGCTTGAAATGTCTGAATGGTGTTTGGAAAATAACATTTTTATTTTTGACAAGCTGTTTTATAAACAACTTCACGGCACTGCCATGGGTGCCTGCTTCGCCCCCAGCTATGCGAATCTGCATATGGGCTGGTGGGAGGAGCAGGTACTCATGAATACTTACAAGGAGGTTATGACAGAAAATGTAGTTATCTGTGCTAGATACATAGATGACCTATTTATTTTGTGGCAAGGTACTGAAGAATCAGCTCAAACCTTTGCAAAAGATATAAATGAAAACTGTTTGAACCTAACCTTCACATGTAATACCAGCACCTCCAGCATTCATTTCCTAGATCTTGAGGTCTTTATTGAAGACAGTAAAATACAATCAAGAACTTATAGAAAGCCCACATCAGGTAATTCGATTTTACACTTCAGTAGCTTTCATCCCACCCAACTTAAGGAAAGTATTCCTTACGCAGAATGCCTTCGGATGAAGCGCAATTGCAGCACGGAAACTAGCTTGACAAATGCCACTAATAATCTTTTTGAAAGGCTCAAATCCCGAGGCTACAGTGCTAGTACTCTAGACAAAGCTAATGCCAAAGCTAAAAATACCACAAGGGAGGAATTATTGTTCCATAAATCAGAAAGGAGCAATTCGACAGTCACAAAGGAAAAGAAAACATGTGAGCCTGGGACTCCTAGACTTATAACAGGTTTCAACACCTATCATGCCACCTTGCGTAAAATGCTTTATAAACACTGGCAGATTGTGCGCAGCGACCCTGTTCTTGGACCTAAAGTACCTAGAGTACCCCCAATTTCCTTTAGGCGAGCCAAATCTATGCGCCAAGAACTTGTGCGTAATGCTCCCAGTATCAGCAAAGGCACAGATTGGCTTAGAACTAATAAAGGCTTTATTAAATGCACTAAATGCAAAGCCTGTCGCCATGGTACCAACACTAAAGAGATCAGTACACCTCTGAGACATTCTCCCTTTGTTATAAGGGGGACATTTGCGTGCAAGAGTGATTTTGCAGTATATGTGCTGCAATGCACCTGCAAGAAGCGCTATGTGGGTAGCACCATCCACCCCGTGCATGTTCGTATATTGCAACATCTGAGGGCCATCAGCAATGATGACCCCAATTACCCAGTAGCCAGACATATTAACCAACACCATGGAGGGAATGCTAGCGATCTTTCCTATTTTGTGATAGACACTGTTCCTAAGAATCCTAGAGGGGGATACAGGCAACTAGCACTCCGAAGACTTGAATCCAAATACATTATTCTCTTCAATACCAAAATCCCTCATGGCATGAATGCTGATGAAGCGCTCTCCGTACACCTTTAGTTCATTCTGCCTGTCCTGCTCCCAGCCAGCTCTCCGTTTTCACTTCAGGCTCACCTTTTGATTTTTTTCTTATTTCCGAGTTGCTTTTGATTTATTAACACTTACTTTCTTTTCTCTCTTTCTTTTTCTTTTAGTTTGTATAAATTTGTTTGTATAAATTTTGAATGCCCTGCTATTATGATGCTACTGTGTTGGTCTAAACTGACCCACTAGGGTCCGTTGTTACTACTATGGTTACTACTATGGTTCCAACAGTATGCGTTTTTCTCCAACATTAGTTTATTCCTCTCGCCCATCTGGCATCTTGCTCATATATCTCTATGAAAGGAGCTGAATACAATTGCCCACTGGGGCTTTACTTGCAAAGGTGTCAGCACGATGCAATTCTTAATTAAACACTATGGCAGTAGCGTAGCATATTCCATGCATTATCCTCTTTTTTTGTATCACGCGGCGAGGATGTCATTTGTACATTTATTATAAACTGTGTTTTTTCCCCCCTAGCATCTAGCATCTATGTATTATACGTATTATTACAGGCAAGCTGGCAATGCATTCTATTGAATTTATGGATTCTGTTATTTTGTTGTAAAGTCGATGTATTTATTACAAAGAAAAAAGAGAGATCTGAGATATTCATAGTCTGTTCTCCAGATCAGTTGCTTTGGCACCATTTAAATGTTTTTTTTTTCTCACTATTTTCGTTTTCACTTCTTTTTCTATACATTAACCTGTGCTATAATTTAATGAGTTAGGTACATTTCCTTTAATTTCGTTTTGTATGTAATTGAAATTTGGTTTACACTTTTATGTCTATTACTTGTACGGTTGCTGTGACAACCGCTCTAGTGACTCGGCATTTAATGGCTGAACATTGTGATGCCCGTCGTTGTGATAAAGGCGGCTTGCCGTCGAAACGCATCGTGGCTTTTTCCTTGTAAATAAATTACTTTCCTGCTTTATACTCACGGAGTCTACGCCTGTCATTTCGCTAAGACAGGACTGGTTGCATATATATATACATATTTATATTATTACATAAAAAAATTATAATATAAATTACAATTATTAGTTTAATAATATTTTTATTTGGATCTAACCAAAAAAAGGCATATATATATATATATATATATATATATATATATATGAGGAGGAGAGAGATGGATTGAATAAACATATGAAATCCCAAGGAGAGTGCTGCGAATTTTTCAATTGACGATTAATGTTTTAGCAAGGCTAGTCCTACATTGCCGCACGCACCAGCTGATTTGCGCGCCCCCGCTGCAGGACTGCATTGGTGAACTATATATATATATATATATATATATATATATATATATATGTATATATTACCTTCTGGCGGTTGCCAGTAGGTAGTTATAGTTAGGACCTTGTTTCTATTCAAAAAGCGTTTTTTCTTTTGCCAATATCTTTGGCGCAGTTTGACGAACTTTTGCGAAATTTTCAAAACTAATGGTTCACTCAGGTCAGCTCCTGTCTTGAAAGTTTCGGGGTGATTCGTTGAGCGGGGGCCGAGAAAAAAGGGGGGTCCCAAAACACGTTTCCCCCATGCTAATTTCCTTAGGAATTTTCGAACAGGCCACAGCCCGAACTGCTGAACGGAATTACACCAAATTTGGCAAAACTGTAGCTCTTGGTTCAGAAAGCGACCTTTTTTTAAAATGGTGTAAATCCGTTCAGTAGTTCCTGAGAAATTCAAAAAATAAAAGCACCGAGGAGCGAACCCTCCCGAGCACGAGCTTAATTCTGATTGGCTGCCAACACTCCAAACCAGAATGCGTTGGCAGCCATCTTGTGACTCGGTAACCGAGTAACAAGAAAACAGTAAAACAAAGATAAAAAACAAGAAAAGGGGGCAGGGTAGAAACACCCTGACCCCCTAGGCCTGCTCAGGGGGTCCAACAAGGACCCCCAGAGCTAAAAAAAAAGCAATAAAAAAAAAAAACTGCCGAATTTGCGCTGGGTGCGCGAATCCGGCCAAAAAAACAAAAAAAAATGAAGCGTGGTCTCCCGTGCTTCATTTTCAATAAGCCCCCGGGTGGGCCAGGTCTCGGGGGCAATGTTTATAATGTATGCGGGGGCCCACGGGGCCCCCGCAGCCCCGGGGACCACCACCTCCCCGGGGTTTAGTTTATTATGCGCGGGGGCATGCACCTCCCCGGGGCTTTTTTATTAAAATGTGTGGGGGGCTCCTCCCCCCACGCTGCCCCTGGGACTGCCACCACCCCGAGGCATTGGTGATTAAAAGCAGGAGGGCCTCCTGGGCCTCCCCAAGCCCCGGGGACCGCCACCTCCCCGGGGCTTTATTAAAATAAGGGTGGGGGGCCTGGCGGGCCCCCCAAGCCCTGGGGACCGCCACCTCCCTGGGGCTTTATTCTAATAGGGTGGGGGGCCTCGTGGGCCCCCCAAGCCACGGGGACTGCCACCTCCCCGGGGCTTTGTCAAATAATTAGTGTGGGGGGCTTGAGTCCCCCCACACTGCCAAGGGGACCACCACCTCCCTGGGGCACTGTTTATTGAAATATGGGGGTCCCACCACCTCCCCGGGGCTATTTGCATGTTGGGAGGGGGGCTGCGCGGCCCCCCTCCTGGAGCCCTCGATGGCCCTGGGGACCGCCACCCCCCAGGGCCGGCTCGTGCAATGTCCCGGGATGCCCACCCTCGGGACATTGCCATTTGCTTTGCTTTGCTTCATTGAAGCGAGAGCTCTCGCTTCAACGAAGCAAAGCAGAGTGCACTTAGGCAAGGGGAGCTGCATGTTAGCAGCTCCCTTGCTCAAAGCAGTGCCGGCTCCCGCAGGAGGCGGGGAGCTGGCAGGGACTGTGGGGGCATTGGGGCTCCCCCCACGGTCTCCAAGTTGAGGGCCGGCCCCGGGGGATGGGGTCCCCGGGGCCAATAGTTGCCCAGGGAAGGGGGGCCATGGGGCCCCACTCCCGTAAATAAAAAAAAGAGGCCAGACCCCGGGGGATGGGGTCCCCGGGGCCAATAGTGGCCCAGGGGAGGGGGGCCACGCGGCCCCCTCCCGCAAAGTAAAAAATAAAAAAAAGAGGCCAGGCCCCGGGGGATGGGGTCCCTGGGGCCAATAGAGGCCCAGGGAAGGGGGGCCATGGGGCCCCCCTCCCATAAATAAAAAAAAAGAGGCCAGCCCCCTTCCTGTTTTATTTTTAAAAATAAGGCCGGGTCCCTGGGGGTGGGGTCCCAGGGGCCATATTTGGCCTCAGGAGGGGGGCCACTTGGCCCCCCTCCCCCCAAAAATCTCCAGGCTGGCCAGGCCCTAGGGGATGGGGTCCCCGGGGCCAGAATTGGCCCAGGGAAGGGGGGCCACGTGGCCCAAAAAAAAAAAAAAATGGTAATATGCTGAGGTCCTGGGGGATGGGGTCCCCAGGGCCCAAAAATAATTAAGAGAAGGCGGGCCACACAGCCCCCCTTCCAAAAAGAAACGAAATAGAAAAGCCGGTGTTGCGGGAGGCTCCGCCCTCTCCCTCCACCACTGTGCAAACGCGCCTCCTGGCGTGTTTTGGGTTGGGGGATTAAGTCCCCTTCATTATTTAGGGTCCCTGGGGGCCAACTAGCCCACCAGGTAACTCCAGTAAGCCCCACACAGTGGGATTGCTGAGAGGTGGTCCGAGGCAAGCCCCATTTTACACCACTCTGCAAACACGCCTGTTGGCGCACTGCTGGTGGGGTGATGAGGTCCTCTTGTGTCCTGATGACCTCAGGACACAAGTGGACTTTATTCCCCGAGCAGCAGTGCGCCAGGAGCTGCGTTTGCAGAGTGGTGTAAAAAGGGGGTGTGGCCTTTGAGCACTCTCAGCAATCCAGCTGTATGGAACTTACTGGAGGTAACAGGAGGGCTAGTTGGTGCCCAGGGACCCTCAGGAGGAAAGGGGACTTCATCCCCCAACCAAGAGCGTGCCAGGAGGCGTGTTTGCAGAGTGGTGTAAAAAGGGGGCGTGGCCTTTGAGCACTCTCAGTAATCCCACTGTGTGGGGCTTACTGGAGGTAAGAGGTAGGCTAGTTGGCCCCAAAGTACCCCCAGCAGCGAAGGGGACTTCAATCCCCATCCAAGAGCGCGCCAGGGAGCGCGTTGGCAGAGTGGTGGGAAAAGGGGGCGTGGCCTGCTATGAGAACTTAGCAATCCTGCTGTGTGGGACTTACTGGAGGTAATAGGAGGGGTAGTTGCCCCCAAGGATGTCCTTGGGGGCCAACTACCCCTCTTGTTACCTCCAGTAAGTCCCACAGAGTAGGATTGCTAAGACGTCTTTGGAGGCCAAGCCCCCTTTCTCCACCACTCTGCAAACGTGCCTCCTGGCAGACTAAAGGATGGGGATAAAGTCCACTTTACTCCTGAGGGATTGTGGGGGCTAAGAAGCCCTCCAGGTACCTCCTTTAAGTCCTACACAGCGGAATTCCTGAGCGCTGGTAGGAGGCCCAGCACCCTTTCTCCACCACTCTGCAAACGCGACTACTAGTTAAAGAAGCATTTGCAATGTAATAGGTTTCGCATTTGTGAGAGTTAGAGCTATTGCCGTTGTAAATGTAAAAGTTTTTTACTAATGTTTTTTGGTGTAGAGAGGATGTACGTTGTGTGTAGTGGAATTATGTGGTATGTTGTGCAGTGAAATTATGTGAATAGAAAGTATGTGGTATTTAGTGTATAGGAATTATGTGGAGTGGGATTATGTGTTTTGGAGAGTAATTATGTGTTATTGTAGTCTGTGTTGTGGAGTGGTAACCTCAGGTTTAGTCTTCCTCGTTTCCATAGAAGCTAAACTATAAACTCAATGAGACACAATAAAAGAAGGAACCACTGAGGAGCACTTCTGGACTTAGTCGGAAGTATGAGCAGGGCCACTGGAATTATGTGACTGTTGGGCTGCACCAATTTTCACATTATTAAACATTTTCCGCATTTGCCAAATATTCCATCATCTGCTGCCTAATCTGCAGATTTGTACAAAAAAAGCCTTGTTTCTAGCTCAAACGGCTCAAATGTTCCCAAAAATGCAGCGTCATGTGTTACAGCATGGTGAAAGGTCCTTTGCAAAGCTGGAATGGTCACATGTTACTTATTGCAAAATGTGGGTGTTAAACTGGTACTAATGATGCACAAACCTCTCTTCTTTCTGTGCCTCTCTTGCCTCTTTCTGCAATTCTCTTGCTTCTTTCTGCACCTTTCTTCTTCTTTCTGCACCTCACTGTCTTCTTTCTGCACTTCACTTGCCTCTGTCTGCACTTCTCTTGCCCCTTTCTGCACCTCACTTGCCTCTTTCAGCACCTTTGTTGCTTTTTTCTGCAGATCTCTTGCCTCTTTCTGCACCTCCCTTGCCTCTTTCTGCATCTCTCTTGCCTCTTTCTGCACCTCACTTGCCTCTTTCTGCACTTCTTTTGCTTCTTTTTACACCTCTCTTGCCTCTTTGCGCTCCTCTCTTGCCTCTGTGAATTTCTCTTGCCTGTTTCTGCAGTTCCCTTGCCTCTTTCTGTACCTCTCTTGCCTCTTTCAGCACCTCACTTGCCTTTGCTGCACGTCACTCTCTTCCTTCTGCACCTATCTTGCCTCTTTCTGCACTTCTCTTGCCTCTTTCTGTACTTCTCTTGCCTCTTTCTGTACCTCTCTTGCCTCTTTCTGCACCTCTAGTGCCTCTTTCTGCACTTCTCTTGCCTCTTTCTGTACCCCTCTTGCCTCTTTTTGCATCTCTGTTGGTTCTTTCTGCAATGCTCTTGCTTCTTTCTGCACCTCACTTGCCTCTTTCTGCACTTCTCTTTCTTCTTTCTACACCTCTGTTGCTTCTTTCAGCAATTCTCTTGCCTCTTTATGCACGTCCCTTGCTTGTTTCTGCACCTCTCTTGCATCTTTCTGCACCTCTGTTGCCTCTTTCTGCCCCTCACTTGTTTCTTTCTGCACCCCTCTTGCCGATTTCTGCACCCCTCTCCCCTCTTTCTGTACCTCTCTTGCCTCTTTCTGCACCCTTGCTCCCTCTTTCTGCATCTTTCCTGCCTGTTTCTGCACCTCTCTTGCCTCTTTCTGTACCTCTGTTGCTTTTTCTGCACTTCTCTTCCTTCGCACCTATTTCGGCACCTCTGTTGCTTCTTTCTGCACTCCTCCTTCTTTCTTTCTGTACCTCTCTTGCCTCTTTGTGCACCTCTCCTACCTTTTTCTGCACCCCTCTTGCCTCTTTTTGCACCTCTGTTGGTTCTTTCTGCACTGCTCTTGCGTCTTTGGAACCTCACTTGCTTTTTCTGTACTTCTATTGCTTCTTTGTACACCTCTATTGCTTCTTTCAGCAATTCTCTTGACTCTTTCTGCACTTCTCTTCCTTCTTTCTGCACCCCTCCTGCCTCTTTCTGTACCTCTCTTGCCTCTTTGTGCACCTCTCCTACCTCTTTCTGCACCCCTCTTGCCTCCTTTTGCACCTCTGTTGGTTCTTTCTGCACTACTCTTGCTTATTTCTGCACCTCACTTGCCTCTTTCTGCACTTCTCTTGCTTGTTTCTGCACCTCTCTTGCATCTTTCTACACCTCTGTTGCCTCTTTCTCCACCTCAATTGCTTCTTTCTGCACCCCTCATGCCTCTTTCTGCAATTCTCTTTCTTCTTATTATACCTCTCTTGCCTCTGTCTGCATCTCTCTTGCCTCTTTCTGCACTTCTCTTGCTTCTTTCACCTCTCTTGCTTCTTTCTGCACCCATCTTCCCTTTTTTGTATCCCTCTTGCCTCTTTCTGCTGTTCTCTTGCCATTTTCTACTCCTCTCTTGCCTCTTTTTGCACCTCACTTGCCTCTTTCTGCACTTCACTTGCTTCTTTCCACACCTCTGTTGCTTCTTTCAGCAATTCTCTTGCCTCTTTCTGCACCTCTTTTGCTTGTTTCCGCACCTCTCTTGCGTTTTATGCACCTCTGTTGCCTCTTGCTACACCTCATTTGCTTCTTTCTGCACCCCTCTTGCCTCTTTCTGCACCCCTCTTTTCTCTTTCTGCACCTCTCTCCCCTCTTTCTGCACCCCTGTTCCCTCTTTCTGCACCTTCCCTGCCTGTTTCTGCACCTCTCTTGCCTCTTTCTGTACCTCTGTTGGTTCTTTCTGCACTTCTCTTGCTCTTTCTGCACTCTTCACGCCTCTTTCAGCACCTCTGTTGCTTCTTTCTGCACTTCTCTTCCTTCTTTCTGCACCCCTCCTGCCTCTTTCTGTACCTCTCTTGTCTCTTTGTGCACCTCTCCTACCTTTTTCTGCACCTCTCTTGCCCCTTTTTGCACCTCTGTTGGTTCTTTCTGCCTGCTCTTGCTTCTTTCTGCACCTCTCTTGCCTATTTCTGCTCCTCTCTTGCCTCTTTGTGCTTTTCTCTTGCCTGTTTCTGCAGTTCCCTTGCCTCTTTCTGTACCACTCTTGCCTCTTTCAGCACCTCACTTGCCTCTTTCTGCACTTCTCTTGCTTGTTTCTGCACCTCTCTTGCATCTTTCTACACCTCTGTTGCCTCCTTCTGCACCTCACTTGCTTCTTTCTGCACCCCGCCTGCCTCTTTCTGCAATTCTCTTGCTTCTTTCTACACCTCTCTTGCCTCTTTCTGTATCTCTCTTGCCTCTTTCTGCACCTCTTTTGCTTGTTTCTGCACCTCTCTTGCGTCTTTATGCACCTCTGTTGCCTCTTGCTACACCTCATTTGCTTCTTTCTGCACCCCTCTTGCCTCTTTCTGCACCCCTCTTTTCTCTTTCTGCACCTCTCTCCCCTCTTTCTGCAACCCTGTTCCCTCTTTCTGCACCTTTCCTGCCTCTTTCTGCACCTCTCTTGCCTCTTTCTGTACCTCTGTTGGTTCTTTCTGCACTTCTCTTGCTCTTTCTGTACTCTTCACGCCTCTTTCGGCACCTCTTTTGCTTCTTTCTGCACTTCTCTTCCTTCTTTCTGCACCCATCTTCCCTTTTTTGCATCCCTCTTGCCTCTTTCTGATGTTCTCTTGCCATTTTCTACTCCTCTTTTGCCTCTTTCTGCACCTCACTTGCCTCTTTCTGCACTTCTCTTGCTTCTTTCCAGACCTCTGTTGCTTCTTTCAGCAATTCTCTTGCCTCTTTCTGCACCTCTTTTGCTTGTTTCTGCACCTCTCTTGCGTCTTTATGCACCTCTGTTGCCTCTTGCTATACCTCATTTGCTTCTTTCTCCACCCCTCTTGCCTCTTTCTGCACCCCTCTTTTCCCTTTCTGCACCTCTCTCCGCACCCCTGTTCCCTCTTCTGCACCTTTCCTGCCTGTTTCTGCACCTCTCTTGCCTCTTTCTGTACCTCTGTTGGTTCTTTCTGTACTTCTCTTCCTTCTTTCTGCACCCCTCCTGCCTCTTTCTGTACCTCTCTTGTCTCTTTGTGCACCTCTCCTACCTTTTTCTGCACCTCTCTTGCCCCGTTTTGCACCTCTGTTGGTTCTTTCTGCCTGCTCTTGCTTCTTTCTGCACCTCACTTGCCTCTTTCTGCACCTCACTTGCCTCTTTCTGCACCTCACTTACCTCTTTCTGCACTTCTCTTGCTTCTTTCTGAACTTCTCTTGCTTCTTTCTGCACCTCTCTTGCCTATTTCTACTCCTCTCTTGCCTCTTTGTGCTTTTCTCTTGCCTGTTTCTGCAGTTCCCTTGCCTCTTTCTGTACCACTCTTGCCTTTTTCAGCACCTCACTTGCCTCTTTCTGCACTTCTCTTGCTTGTTTCTGCACCTCTCTTGCATCTTTCTACACCTCTGTTGCCTCTTTCTGCACCTCACTTGCTTCTTTCTGCACCCCGCCTGCCTCTTTCTGCAATTCTCTTGCTTCTTTCTACACCTCTCTTGCCTCTTTCTGTACCTCTCTTGCCTCTTTCTGCACTTCTCTTGCTTCTTTCTGCACCTCTCTTGCTTCTTTCTGCACCCATCTTCCCTTTTTTGCATCCCTCTTGCCTCTTTATGCTGTTCTCTTGCCATTTTCTACTCCTCTCTTGCCTCTTTCTGCACCTCACTTGCCTCTTTCTGCACTTCTCTTGCTTCTTTTCACACCTCTGTTGCTTCTTTCAGCAATTCTCTTGCCTCTTTCTGCACTTCTTTTGCTTGTTTCTGCACCTCTCTTGCGTCTTTATGCACCTAAGTTGCCTCTTTCTACACCTCATTTGCTTCTTTTTGCACCCTTCTTGCCTCTTTCTGCACCCCTCTTTTCTCTTTCTGCACCTCTCTCCCCTCTTTCTGCACCCCTGTTCCCTCTTTCTGCACCTTCCCTGCCTCTTTCTGCACCTCTCTTGCCTCTTTCGGCACCTCTGTTGCTTCTTTCTGCACTTCTTTTCCTTCTTTCCTCACCCCTCCTGCCTCTTTCTGTACCTCTCTTGCCTCTTTGTGCACCTCTCCTACCTCTTTGTGCACCCCTCTTGCCTCTTTCTGCACCTCTGTTGGTTCTTTCTTGCCTGCTCTTGCTTCTTTCTGCACCTCACTTGCCTCTTTCTGCACCTCACCTGCCTCTTTCTGCACCTCACGTACCTCTTTCTGCACTTCTCTTGCTTCTTTCTGTACCTCTCTTGCCTATTTCTGCACCTCTCTTGCCTATTTCTGTACCTCTGTTGGTTCTTTCTGCACTTCTCTTCCTTCTTTCTGCACCCCTCCTGCCTCTTTCTGTACCTCTCTTGTCTCTTTGTGCACCTCTCCTACCTTTTTCTGCACCTCTCTTGCCCCTTTTTGCACCTCTGTTGGTTCTTTCTGCCTGCTCTTGCTTCTTTCTGCACCTCACTTGCCTCTTTCTGCACCTCACTTGCCTCTTTCTGCACCTCTCCTACCTCTTTCTGCACTTCTCTTGCTTCTTTCTGCACTTCTCTTGCTTCTTTCTGCACCTCTCTTGCCTATTTCTGCTCCTCTCTTGCCTCTTTGTGCTTTTCTCTTGCCTGTTTCTGCAGTTCTCTTGCCTCTTTCTGTACCACTCTTGCCTTTTTCAGCACCTCACTTGCCTCTTTCTGCACTTCTCTTGCTTGTTTCTGCACCTCTCTTGCATCTTTCTACACCTCTGTTGCCTCTTTCTGCACCTCACTTGCTTCTTTCTGCACCCTGCCTGCCTCTTTCTGCAATTCTCTTGCTTCTTTCTACACCTCTCTTGCCTCTTTCTGTATCTCTCTTGCCTCTTTCTGCACTTCTCTTGCTTCTTTCTGCACCTCTCTTGCTTCTTTCTGCACCCATCTTCCCTTTTTGCATCCCTCTTGCCTCTTTCTGATGTTCTCTTGCCATTTTCTACTCCTCTTTTGCCTCTTTCTGCACCTCACTTGCCTCTTTCTGCACTTCTCTTGCTTCTTTCCACACCTCTGTTGCTTCTTTCAGCAATTCTCTTGCCTCTTTCTGCACCTCTTTTGCTTGTTTCTGCACCTCTCTTGCGTCTTTATGCACCTCTGTTGCCTCTTGCTACACCTCATTTGCTTCTTTCTGCACCCCTCTTGCCTCTTTCTGCACCCCTCTTTTCTCTTTCTGCACCTCTCTCCCCTCTTTCTGCAACCCTGTTCCCTCTTTCTGCACCTTTCCTGCCTCTTTCTGCACCTCTCTTGCCTCTTTCTGTACCTCTGTTGGTTCTTTCTGTACTTCTCTTGCTCTTTCTGCACTCTTCACGCCTCTTTCGGCACCTCTGTTGCTTCTTTCTGCACTTCTCTTCCTTCTTTCTGCACCCCTCCTGCCTCTTTCTGTACCTCTCTTGCCTCTTTGTGCACCTCTCCTACCTTTTTGTGCACCCCTCTTGCCTCTTTTTGCACCTCTGTTGGTTCTTTCTGCCTGCTCTTGCTTCTTTCTGCACCTCACTTGCCTCTTTCTGCACCTCACCTGCCTCTTTCTGCACCTCACGTACCTCTTTCTGCACTTCTCTTGCTTCTTTCTGCACCTCTCTTGCCTATTTCTGCTCCTCTCTTGCATCTTTGTGCATTTCTCTTGCCTGTTTCTGCAGTTCCCTTGCCTCTTTCTGTACCATACTTGCCTCTTTCAGCACCTCTCTTGCCTCTTTCTTTACCTCACTCTGCTTCCTTCTGCACCTGTCTTGCCTCTTTCTGTACTTCTAGAGCCTCTTTCTGCATTTCTCGAGCCTTCTCTGTACCTCTTGCCTCTTTCTGCACCTCAACTTGCCTCTTTCTGCACTTCTCTTGCCTCTTTCTGCAACCCTCTTGCCTCTTTTTGCACCTCTGTTGGTTCTTTCTGCACTGCTCTTGCTTCTTTCTGCACCTCACTTGTCTCTTTCTGCACTTCTCTTGCTTCTTTCTACACCTCTGTTGCTTCTTTCAAGAATTCTCTTTCCTCTTTCTGCACTTCTCTTGCTTGTTTCTGCACCTCTCTTGCATCTTTCTGCACCTCTGTTGCCTCTTTCTGCACCTCACTTGCTTCTTTCTGCACCACTCTTGCCTCTTTCTGCACCCCTTGCCCCTCTTTCTGCCCCTCTCTTGCCTCTTTCTGCACCCTTGTTCCCTCTTTCTGGACCTTCCCTATCTGTTTCTGCACCTCTTCGCACCTATTTCAGCACCTCTGTTGCTTCTTTCTGCACTTCTCTTCCTTCTTTCTGCACCCCTCCTGCCTCTTTCTGTACCTCTCTTGCCTCTTTGTGCATCTCTCCTACCTTTTTGTGCACCCCTCTTGCCTCTTTTTGCACCTCTGTTGGTTCTTTCTGCCTGCTCTTGCTTCTTTCTGCACCTCACTTGCCTCTTTCTACACCTCACCTGCCTCTTTCTGCACCTCACGTACCTCTTTCTGCACTTCTCTTGCTTCTTTCTGCACCTCTCTTGCCTATTTCTGCACCTCTCTCCCCTCTTTCTGCAACCCTGTTCCCTCTTTCTGCACCTTTCCTGCCTCTTTCTGCACCTCTCTTGCCTCTTTCTGTACCTCTGTTGGTTCTTTCTGTACTTCTCTTGCTCTTTCTGCACTCTTCACGCCTCTTTCGGCACCTCTGTTGCTTCTTTCTGCACCTCACTTACCTCTTTCTGCACTTCTCTTGCTTCTTTCTGCACTTCTCTTGCTTCTTTCTGCACCTCTCTTGCCTATTTCTGCTCCTCTCTTGCCTCTTTGTGCTTTTCTCTTGCCTGTTTCTGCAGTTCCCTTGCCTCTTTCTGTACCACTCTTGCCTTTTTCAGCACCTCACTTGCCTCTTTCTGCACTTCTCTTGCTTGTTTCTGCACCTCTCTTGCATCTTTCTACACCTCTGTTGCCTCTTTCTGCACCTCACTTGCTTCTTTCTGCACCCCGCCTGCCTCTTTCTGCAATTCTCTTGCTTCTTTCTACACCTCTCTTGCCTCTTTCTGTATCTCTCTTGCCTCTTTCTGCACTTCTCTTGCTTCTTTCTGCACCTCTCTTGCTTCTTTCTGCACCCATCTTCCCTTTTTTGCATCCCTCTTGCCTCTTTCTGATGTTCTCTTGCCATTTTCTACTCCTCTTTTTCCTCTTTCTGCACCTCACTTGCCTCTTTCTGCACTTCTCTTGCTTCTTTCCACACCTCTGTTGCTTCTTTCAGCAATTCTCTTGCCTCTTTCTGCACCTCTTTTGCTTGTTTCTGCACCTCTCTTGCGTCTTTATGCACCTCTGTTGCCTCTTGCTACACCTCATTTGCTTCTTTCTGCACCCCTCTTGCCTCTTTCTGCACCCCTCTTTTCTATTTCTGCACCTCTCTCCCCTCTTTCTGCAACCCTGTTCCCTCTTTCTGCACCTTTCCTGCCTCTTTCTGCACCTCTCTTGCCTCTTTCTGTACCTCTGTTGGTTCTTTCTGTACTTCTCTTGCTCTTTCTGCACTCTTCACGCCTCTTTCGGCACCTCTGTTGCTTCTTTCTGCACTTCTCTTCCTTCTTTCTGCACCCCTCCTGCCTCTTTCTGTACCTCTCTTGCCTCTTTGTGCACCTCTCCTACCTTTTTGTGCACCCCTCTTGCCTCTTTTTGCACCTCTGTTGGTTCTTTCTGCCTGCTCTTGCTTCTTTCTGCACCTCACTTGCCTCTTTCTGCACCTCACCTGCCTCTTTCTGCACCTCACGTACCTCATTCTGCACTTCTCTTGCTTCTTTCTGCACCTCTCTTGCCTATTTCTGCACCTCTCTTGCCTCTTCCTGTACCTCTGTTGGTTCTTTCTGCACTTCTCTTCCTTCTTTCTGCACCCCTCCTGCCTCTTTCTGTACCTCTCTTGTCTCTTTGTGCACCTCTCCTACCTTTTTCTGCACCTCTCTTGCCCCTTTTTGCACCTCTGTTGGTTCTTTCTGCCTGCTCTTGCTTCTTTCTGCACCTCACTTGCCACTTTCTGCACCTCACTTGCCTCTTTCTGCACCTCACTTACCTCTTTCTGCACTTCTCTTGCTTCTTTCTGCACTTCTCTTGCTTCTTTCTGCACCTCTCTTGCCTATTTCTGCTCCTCTCTTGCCTCTGTGCTTTTCTCTTGCCTGTTTCTGCAGTTCCCTTGCCTCTTTCTGTACCACTCTTGCCTTTTTCAGCACCTCACTTGCCTCTTTCTGCACTTCTCTTGCTTGTTTCTGCACCTCTCTTGCATCTTTCTACACCTCTGTTGCCTCTTTCTGCACCTCACTTGCTTCTTTCTGCACCCCGCCTGCCTCTTTCTGCAATTCTCTTGCTTCTTTCTACACCTCTCTTGCCTCTTTCTGTATCTCTCTTGCCTCTTTCTGCACTTCTCTTGCTTCTTTCTGCACCTCTCTTGCTTCCTTCTGCACCCATCTTCCCTTTTTTGCATCCCTCTTGCCTCTTTCTGATGTTCTCTTGCCATTTTCTACTCCTCTTTTGCCTCTTTCTGCACCTCACTTGCCTCTTTCTGCACTTCTCTTGCTTCTTTCCACACCTCTGTTGCTTCTTTCAGCAATTCTCTTGCCTCTTTCTGCACCTCTTTTGCTTGTTTCTGCACCTCTCTTGCGTCTTTATGCACCTCTGTTGCCTCTTGCTACACCTCATTTGCTTCTTTCTGCACCCCTCTTTTCTCTTTCTGCACCTCTCTCCCCTCTTTCTGCAACCCTGTTCCCTCTTTCTGCACCTTTCCTGCCTCTTTCTGCACCTCTCTTGCCTCTTTCTGTACCTCTGTTGGTTCTTTCTGTACTTCTCTTGCTCTTTCTGCACTCTTCACGCCTCTTTCGGCACCTCTGTTGCTTCTTTCTGCACTTCTCTTCCTTCTTTCTGCACCCCTCCTGCCTCTTTCTGTACCTCTCTTGCCTCTTTGTGCACCTCTCCTACCTTTTTGTGCACCCCTCTTGCCTCTTTTTGCACCTCTGTTGGTTCTTTCTGCCTGCTCTTGCTTCTTTCTGCACCTCACTTGCCTCTTTCTGCACCTCACCTGCCTCTTTCTGCACCTCACGTACCTATTTCTGCACCTCTCTTGCCTCTTTCTGTACCTCTGTTGGTTCTTTCTGCACTTCTCTTCCTTCTTTCTGCACCCCTCCTGCCTCTTTCTGTACCTCTCTTGTCTCTTTGTGCACCTCTCCTACCTTTTTCTGCACCTCTCTTGCCCCTTTTTGCACCTCTGTTGGTTCTTTCTGCCTGCTCTTGCTTCTTTCTGCACCTCACTTGCCTCTTTCTGCACCTCACTTGCCTCTTTCTGCACCTCACTTACCTCTTTCTGCACTTCTCTTGCTTCTTTCTGCACTTCTCTTGCTTCTTTCTGCACCTCTCTTGCCTATTTCTGCTCCTCTCTTGCCTCTTTGTGCTTTTCTCTTGCCTGTTTCTGCAGTTCCCTTGCCTCTTTCTGTACCACTCTTGCCTTTTTCAGCACCTCACTTGCCTCTTTCTGCACTTCTCTTGCTTGTTTCTGCACCTCTCTTGCATCTTTCTACACCTCTGTTGCCTCTTTCTGCACCTCACTTGCTTCTTTCTGCACCCCGCCTGCCTCTTTCTGCAATTCTCTTGCTTCTTTCTACACCTCTCTTGCCTCTTTCTGTATCTCTCTTGCCTCTTTCTGCACTTCTCTTGCTTCTTTCTGCACCTCTCTTGCTTCTTTCTGCACCCATCTTCCCTTTTTGCATCCCTCTTGCCTCTTTCTGATGTTCTCTTGCCATTTTCTACTCCTCTTTTGCCTCTTTCTGCACCTCACTTGCCTCTTTCTGCACTTCTCTTGCTTCTTTCCACACCTCTGTTGCTTCTTTCAGCAATTCTCTTGCCTCTTTCTGCACCTCTTTTGCTTGTTTCTGCACCTCTCTTGCGTCTTTATGCACCACTGTTGCCTCTTGCTACACCTCATTTGCTTCTTTCTGCACCCCTCTTGCCTCTTTCTGCACCCCTCTTTTCTCTTTCTGCACCTCTCTCCCCTCTTTCTGCAACCCTGTTCCCTCTTTCTGCACCTTTCCTGCCTCTTTCTGCACCTCTCTTGCCTCTTTCTGTACCTCTGTTGGTTCTTTCTGTACTTCTCTTGCTCTTTCTGCACTCTTCACGCCTCTTTCGGCACCTCTGTTGCTTCTTTCTGCACTTCTCTTCCTTCTTTCTGCACCCCTCCTGCCTCTTTCTGTACCTCTCTTGCCTCTTTGTGCACCTCTCCTACCTTTTTGTGCACCCCTCTTGCCTCTTTTTGCACCTCTGTTGGTTCTTTCTGCCTGCTCTTGCTTCTTTCTGCACCTCACTTGCCTCTTTCTGCACCTCACCTGCCTCTTTCTGCACCTCACGTACCTCTTTCTGCACTTCTCTTGCTTCTTTCTGCACCTCTCTTGCCTATTTCTGCTCCTCTCTTGCATCTTTGTGCATTTCTCTTGCCTGTTTCTGCAGTTCCCTTGCCTCTTTCTGTACCACACTTGCCTCTTTCAGCACCTCACTTGCCTCTTTCTTTACCTCACTCTCTTCCTTCTGCACCTGTCTTGCCTCTTTCTGTACTTCTAGAGCCTCTTTCTGCATTTCTCGAGCCTCTCTCTGTACCTCTTGCCTCTTTCTGCACCTCAACTGCCTCTTTCTGCACTTCTCTTGCCTCTTTCTGCAACCCTCTTGCCTCTTTTTGCACCTCTGTTGGTTCTTTCGGCACTGCTCTTGCTTCTTTCTGCACCTCACTTGTCTCTTTCTGCACTTCTCTTGCTTCTTTCTACACCTCTGTTGCTTCTTTCAAGAATTCTCTTTCCTCTTTCTGCACTTCTCTTGCTTGTTTCTGCACCTCTCTTGCATCTTTCTGCACCTCTGTTGCCTCTTTCTGCACCTCACTTGCTTCTTTCTGCACCCCTCTTGCCTCTTTCTGCACCCCTTGCCCCTCTTTCTGGACCTTCCCTACCTGTTTCTGCACCTCTTCGCACCTATTTCAGCACCTCTGTTGCTTCTTTCTGCACTTCTCTTCCTTCTTTCTGCACCCCTCCTGCCTCTTTCTGTACCTCTCTTGCCTCTTTGTGCACCTCTCCTACCTCTTTCTGCACCCCTCTTGCCTCTTTTTGCACCTCTGTTGGTTCTTTCTGCACTTCTCTTGCTTCTTTCAGCACCTCACTTGCTTCTTTCTGCACCCCTCCTGCCTCTTTCTGCATTCTCTTGCTTCTTTCTACACCTCTCTTGCCTCTTTCTGTTCCTCTCTTGCCTCTTTGTGCATTTCTCTTGCCTGTTTCTGCACTTCCCTTGCCTCTTTCTGTACCTCTCTTGCCTCTTTCTGCACCTCTCTTGCCTCTTTCTCCACTTCTCTTGCTTCTTTCTGCACCTTTCTTGCCTCTTTCTCCACTTCTCTTGCTTCTTTCTGCACCTTTCTTGCTTCTTTCTGCACCCATCTTCCCTTTTTTGCATCCCTCTTGCCTCTTTCTGCTGTTCTCTTGCCATTTTCTACTCCTCTCTTGCCTCTTTCTGCACCTCACTTGCCTCTTTCTGCACTTCTCTTGCTTCTTTCCACACCTGTGAGAAGTTGGCCTGGTATATGCTGTTCACTAATTAAAGTGGACACCTTGCACCAGAACAATTCGACTCTTATGGTAGATAGGTTTAAGACAACCTTTAAAGAAAGCTATCCTAGTGGTAGCTGTGGAGAGCAGCCTTCAGGCTAAGTCTTGAAGGAATGTAAAGCAGCTTGTTTTACCACACAATCTCTTGAATCACCAAATGAAAAGACACCACACAGGTATATATATCAAATATATATGTATTTATTAATAAACAACTCTCTACTAATCTCTTTATGAGATTAGAAGTCAGGAACATATGTACAAGTCAAATGTTATCAAAATAAGTTTAGCACAATCGAATATCACAATCTTAGTTTGGCTAGACCTTGGTCTAGGGCATCCAGAATCGAGGGACCCCCAAGAACCACCCCAGGTAGTTGTAGGAGACCCACAGGGGACAGACGCGGTGTCCTGGCACCGGTGCGAGTCCTGTACGAGTCTATGCGATCAGACGCGATTGAGATTTCAATGTTAAAGGTCCCTTGCGTGTTCGAGGCGAACACACCGATCGGTCCTTGTACGAGTCGAAGGACGCGGTTACAGATAGAGTTGCAAGGGAGTTGGACGCGGTGTGTCTAACACAGACGCGAACCATGTACGAGTCAGCGCGATAGTCGCACTTGGAGAGTAAGAGTTTTAGGGCACTTCTAGGGTAGCTACAAGCAAGTCTCTTACAGGGTAAGTAGTTCTAGGGCCACACCCACAGGAGCACCGTAGTGCTGAAGTTACCTCACCCAGGGGAGCCGGGTGCATAGGTGTGCTTTGGTGTCGGGTAGCGGCGTCGTTTTCAATGGGAGCCAGTGAAGACTTGCTGCTTGCGGCGACAGGAGAAGTGTCCGGAGGAATCCAAGCCTGGATTCAGAAGATGGAAGACCTGAAAGCAGAGGGGACAGTGTTCAAAGTCACTTGGCAGTGACTCGGGGCAAGGAAGATGGATGCCCACCGTCGTCGCAAGATTCAGGTTGTTCACAGGTGCCTTGACTCTTCAGCCACGAGGTCCAGGAGGAGTCGACGACAACCAGGAGCTGGATTCGGCGTGTCCCACGATGTCTACAGCTTACTGCGGTGTCGTCGACTCGATTGGAGCCAACAAGCCTTGGTAACAGCAAGTCTTGGGGAAAGGTTCTCCGACCGAGGCGAATCCGGAAACGCCGAATCGAGTCGCACGGAAGGGAAAATGCAGCCCCGTCCGGCCGAACAAGTACGATGCGCTTCCGCACGCGCCGAACCTGCCGCTACGCACGGCACGTCAAAGCATCCGGGAGAGGCGCACATAAGCTCCGAATCGCGCCACAACACGATCCACGGCTACGAGACGAACACGGCACCGACGAGACGACGCGAAGCGACGAGGACGAAGCGAAGCGACGAGGACGGCCAAGCGACGAGACGACGCGAAGCAACGAGAAGGACGAACGACACGAACCAACCATGAATCCCTTCGTCCCGATCATACCAATATTCTACATCTACTACCGGAACAGGCACGGACGCGTACGGCGCAGAAGGCAAGTCAGACACCAACCACAAAACACATACAACACGTACACGACACATCACACACATACACTGGGAATCTGAATATACTTACACCAGCAACAGCAGCACCATAGGGGCGGGATGCCCATCACCAATGCCACATATGCACACAGGGGCCTGAATGCGCGCCACCACCCCAACCCAGGGGGCTGGATGCCTACCACTACTACCACCCTTAGCCAGGGGGCAGGATGCCCACCACTACTACCACCCTTAGCCAGGGGGCAGGATGCCCACCACTACTACCACCCTCACCCAGGGGGCAGGATGCCTACCACTACTACCACCCTTAGCCAGGGGGCAGGATGCCCACCACTACTACCACCCTCACCCAGGGGGCAGGATGCCCACCACTACTACCACCCTCAGCCAGGGGGCAGGATGCCCACCACTACTACCACCCTCACCCAGGGGGCAGGATGCCCACCACTACTACCACCCTTAGCCAGGGGGCAGGATGCCCACCACTACTACCACCCTTAGCCAGGGGGCAGGATGCCTACCACTACTACCACCCTTAGCCAGGGGGCAGGATGCCCACCACTACTACCACCCTTAGCCAGGGGGCAGGATGCCCACCACTACTACCACCCTCACCCAGGGGGCAGGATGCCCACCACTACTACCACCCTTAGCCAGGGGGCAGGATGCCCACCACTACTACCACCCTTAGCCAGGGGGCAGGATGCCTACCACTACTACCACCCTTAGCCAGGGGGCAGGATGCCTACCACTACTACCACCCTTAGCCAGGGGGCAGGATGCCTACCACTACTACCACCCTTAGCCAGGGGGCAGGATGCCCACCACTACTACCACCCTTAGCCAGGGGGCAGGATGCCCACCACTACTACCACCCTCACCCAGGGGGCAGGATGCCCACCACTACTACCACCCTTAGCCAGGGGGCAGGATGCCTACCACTACTACCACCCTTAGCCAGGGGGCAGGATGCCCACCACTACTACCACCCTTAGCCAGGGGGCAGGATGCCTACCACTACTACCACCCTTAGCCAGGGGGCAGGATGCCCACCACTACTACCACCCTTAGCCAGGGGGCAGGATGCCCACCACTACTACCACCCTCAGCCAGGGGGCAGGATGCCCACCACTACTACCACCCTTAGCCAGGGGGCAGGATGCCCACCACTACTACCACCCTCACCCAGGGGGCAGGATGCCCACCACTACTACCACCCTTAGCCAGGGGGCAGGATGCCCACCACTACTACCACCCTTAGCCAGGGGGCAGGATGCCCACCACTACTACCACCCTCAGCCAGGGGGCAGGATGCCCACCACTACTACCACCCTTAGCCAGGGGGCAGGATGCCCACCACTACTACCACCCTCACCCAGGGGGCAGGATGCCCACCACTACTACCACCCTTAGCCAGGGGGCAGGATGCCTACCACTACTACCACCCTCAGCCAGGGGGCAGGATGCCCACCACTACTACCACCCTTAGCCAGGGGGCAGGATGCCTACCACTACTACCACCCTTAGCCAGGGGGCAGGATGCCCACCACTACTACCACCCTCACCCAGGGGGCAGGATGCCCACCACTACTACCACCCTTAGCCAGGGGGCAGGATGCCCACCACTACTACCACCCTTAGCCAGGGGGCAGGATGCCCACCACTACTACCACCCTCACCCAGGGGGCAGGATGCCCACCACTACTACCACCCTTAGCCAGGGGGCAGGATGCCCACCACTACTACCACCCTTAGCCAGGGGGCTGGATGCCTACCACTACTACCACCCCCACTCATAGGATGGACAATGCATGACACAACAAGCACACCACAACCTAGGGAATGCAAGATTAAGACATCCCCCACCACCATGACAAGCGTGTGAGCAGGCTGTGTCAAATGCCTACAACACCGAACATGACTTTGAACATACAATGTGACCCTCTAGCACATGTGCCACACATATATGTGTGTGGCACCCACAATGCAAGCAGCCCATGACCATTGTGGCAATGGGGCCTAAACCCCCATCATCACAGTGACCAAAAGGCAAGTGTGGGGTCCATAGTTGAAGCACATTTTGACCATTGTGGCAATGGGGTCTAAACCCCATCATCACAGTGACCAAAAGGCAAGTGTGGGGTCCATAGCTGAAGCACATTTTGACCATTGTGGCAATGGGGTCTACACCCTCATCATCACAGTGACCAAAAGGTAATTGTTGACAAAGAAAGAGCTGCAACTGCCAAACTGCATGGATCATTCCTGGTCACAGAACCAAAAACTCATCTGTGGCAAAGTAGTGTATGTGTCCCATTGCAACATAAATTGGGGGAGCCAAATACTGCAGTGCAAATGAAACATTCCTTTGGCCATGTGCAGACAAACAACACCCATGGGGGCTGAGACCGTCAACAGTCATCAATGACACAATGACAGAAGTGACCATCAGAATGCAGAACCACATATTTGCACCAATGGGCACACAAATGCAGATACCCTGTGGAGACAGCAGATGTGAGGTGAACAGATACCATACCATGGCAGCAATGGGACACACAAACCATGATCACTGTGCTGACCGATGACCTAGGAGTCCCAGGGACAGCAGGGGAAACACACCAAACAACATACAGCCAATGGCACACCCAAGATATGCTAATGCAGTGGTGCAGATGCACAAACACAAACAGGCAGACCAACACTGTCATCATACACAGCAGGTGAGGGGTGGGGGTGCCAGTGTCCCCAGGCAACAACACAACACATGAGGAGAGCTGAATACCAATCATACAGATGTGCATACACTGCCACACTAAGGTAACTCATGGATCCAAATCCCTATGTGGGCAAGCAGGCATTGACAGGTGAGAGGGAGCACAAAACACACATGTCACACAGGCACGTAGGAACAACAACTGACACAGCAAGTCACAGACACACCACAGCACCACTCCCCAGGGCCCCCACAATGTGGTGACCCTGGGCTGAATAAAAATACCACTGTGATGACAAAGCTAAATGTCGCTCACACTGTGAACCACAGTCAGGTGTCCTGAGCAACAAACTACCATCACACCTACACAAGCACAAATCAATCAGCATGGCCAGTAAGCCAAGGCCAACATGGAGGCAGGGGACTAGCCGGGCAACAACTCTCATCTGCACACACTCAAGACCACACCCTCGACCTCCAACAATGTGCAGCAGTGAAGTACACATGCACTGGTGACATTGCACATGCACCCATGACTATTCCAGGGTGGTGGGTGGGAACCAAGGTGTAGAAACACATCACACATGGACACTCAACAAGACTCCTGAATGTCTGACACACTGCACACTACGCTGTACATGGACATGACGGCAATACCACACCGACCAATGGGATCCCAGCCACAGTCACACACCAATGAAGAAGCCAAGGTCACCCACAAAGAACACACATAGACAACAACCAACATTGCAGCCCGGACCCTAAGGAGTGCCAGCAGTCACACACACAACGTGTCACAATCACTGAAAGATAACACAAACTGGAAATCACATGACAGGGGCAAACAACAAGTGCCAAAGGGAAACCTGATCTGTGACCCATCTGCGTCTGCACACAAACTCTGCCCTGACAGCAAACACACCTATGGGTGACACCCTGATGACCAGTAATGTGCCATGCACCCACATCACAGAGAACACAGGGAGAAGACTTTGGGGGAACATAGCTCAAGTCAGCAAGCATCACAAACAGGTACAACACTAGGGATCACAGCATGCGCAGATGAATGGAAGTGAACACACAGACATGCACATACAACACACACCTTGGGCGCAGGCAATGTCACACGTGTACACACTGCCATGAGGGGACTCCACTCCTGTGTGAGGAAAGCTGTGCCATATGTTGCCTCAGTAGGGCCCCATCATGTCAGCTGAGCACTTGGTCACACAATCAACAATTAGCACCAAATGAGGGCTCCCATCACATCAGCCTGGTCATGGATGTGCCAACGGAATCATCAGCACAGATCCAACACACTTGTATAGCAATGTTGCACTGACTACACGGATGAGTCCCTCCCCATTGATGCCCAAACCTGCATGTCCACTGGAGATGGCAACACGGTCAGGGAAGTAGACAAATGCAACGATGGCAGGCACAACAGATGTGCAGGGGTGGAAGCCACAGATATGAAATTGCCAATGTAAGTAGGAAACCCATTGCCAAATACTGAACACATGACACCCTCAGATGCTGCTATTGATGACATGGATACACCACATGATAGGACACATTCCCCTGGACCACATGGGTTCCTGCACAGTAACACTTCATAATCATGAGACCAGATATCACCATCACTGCAGCAAGGGCATGGTTAGCTGCACCAACAACATGTACATCTGAAGCATGAGCACTAGAGAAAAGAAAGTTGCTTTATTCAGCA
Organism: Calotriton arnoldi; assembly: GCA_963921515.1. Taxonomy (NCBI): domain Eukaryota; kingdom Metazoa; phylum Chordata; class Amphibia; order Caudata; family Salamandridae; genus Calotriton; species Calotriton arnoldi. Next base: position 4,652 of record CAWUFW010007723.1, on the reverse strand, counting down.
TATGTGTTGTTTGATAACGACGTCCAGAAGAAATTAGAGCAAAGGCCAATGGCCAGTCCATTGTCAAAGTTCAAACAGGGTGACACTGGCAGATGTCACCCTACGCATGCCTGCACAATACCAGGGACAATCCACTAGGAGGGGCAACCGGGGGCAGGCCAGGCACCGCAGGGACAGGATCAGGGCTCACCAGGGGGAGTCAGGGAAGGGGTGGTGGGTGCTGGAGAGCCACTGACAACTGCAGTGGAGGTGTCTGACATGGTGTGTGCCGGCACAACTGGGGGCATGACACAGATGTCGTGGGTGCCGGCACAACTGCAGTGGACCCTGCAGATGGGGTGGACAGGTCCGCCACTGCAGTGCCCAAGTCAGACAGGGCGGTAGTGGACTCCACTGCAGTGCCTACCTCCAGGGGAGGAGAATGGGGAACAGGCAAGGTGGGTTGGACAGAGGGGGAGGACACCTCACCACATCAGTGGCACAGACAAGCGCAGCGGGGGTGTGGTGCTGGGAGAGCAAGTGGCAGGGGAGAAGGCCGGAGCATCTTGGGGATGGTATATCTGTGGGTGGGGGAACCTGGGGCAGGGTGTGGTGGGGGCACCTGTGCAGTGGGGGCCTGAGGGATGGAGGACGGAGACCTTGTGCCTGGAGCTGCAGGGCGGTGGCGGGGTCTTGCTCTTAGCACTCCGGGGGACTTGCGGGTGGGGGCCTCAGTCCGTCTGCGCCTGGGGGAGGGTGTCCGGGGGCGAGGGGCACTCTGCTCCGTGTGGTGGGCTTCCTCTTCCCCGGGATGCTGGAGCAGCTTCATCGGTGGGGAAGAGGCCGAGGTCACAGAGGAAGAGCTGCTGTGACTTTGGGGTTGCAGGTGAGGCAAGGGAGGGTGCTTTGGAGGGAGAGGGAACTGAGGACTGCGCAGTGCATGTGGATGCGTGTGTGTGTTCCAGGGCCCCATCCCCTGTGAGTCTGGCTTCAGTCCCCTGAATGTGCGTGCGTGTGCGTTTTGTCATTGGCGTGTGTGTCAGTGTGCTGGATGTGTGTGTGCTGGTGTGTGCCTGTGCCAGTGTGTGTGTGCCTGGGATGGGTAAGGTGCTGGGGAGTGTGGATGGAGCAGAGGCAGGAGGGGTGAGGGACCGCTTGAGGAGGGACACTGCTGCCGTCAGGGAGGAGTCCATGGACCTATTGCTCCTCTGTAGGTCAGACATGCCCGATGAGATGCTCCTCCATGAACGACACCAGCTGAGTCAACAGCGCGGTGTGCGCATGGAGGACACTCAGCATGGCTGTCTGCCCTACATGGAGCTGGCGAAGGAGGTACACAGACTCCTCACTCAGGGCAGCAGGGGACACAGGGGCAGGGGGTGCGGTGCCTGGCCCAAAGGAGACACGCTCCCGGACATGGGAGCCTCCACGGACCTGGGGAATGGGAGCCGATGGGAGGGCGGTGGTGGTGCTGGTGGTGGCGGGACAGCAACACTAGCTGGGGTGTGGTGGCTGCTGACACCCGCCTCCACAAGGGAGTCATCCTCCGAGTTGCTCTGGTCCTCAGCTGAGGTGGATGCTGCTGAGGACTCCTCGGTGTGGCTCCCTCGCCCTCCGTGCCACTGGGTCCCTCCGACCACTCCTCGGCTGCTGACCCAGTCTGGCTCTCCGGCTCCTCCTGGTCCGTGGAGCTGTCCCCTTCCGTGGCCGTGGATGTATCTGCAAACAATGGGGAAACAGACAGACATCAGTCACCTGCACATAACGCACACACCACTGTGAGCACAGCACATCACAGAGCAAGCCCTGGCATCATTAGTTGTACATTGCTAAAAGTGCACTAATTGAACAGGAGAAGTCAATTGTCAGTCTGATGCCAAGCATGGCACTCACATCCCACATGGCCTTGCACCCATCTGTCTGGTGTCTGTTGGATTGCAACACCCCAGTGTTGACACATGCACCAAGTACACAGTAGTTGGACAGTGCAGAGGACACGGTGTGGACACATCACAGCTCTTGCCACTGAGTCAGTACAGGTTTACGGATGTAAGGGATGCCCAGAGTCAAATAGGAAATGCATGTGATGCATACCAGCGACAGACACCATGATGCACCCATGTCCTGGATAGCCAGCGCCACTATGGTGTGCATGTAGCACATGTCACTCCCTGCAGGATCACCAATCAGTAGACACATGCCATGGCGGAGGCATGATCTGCAAAGTCATACATCACTGTCTCAGTGATGTATGACTTTGCAGCCAGACAACAACACTCTGCACTGTGTCACAATAGTAGGTCATGGGGAATGCAAGTCCTGGAGCTGCACAAGTGCACATGTACATCCCCCCACAACACATCCTCTTAACCCTCATCTGTCCAGGTCATACCTATTGGACATATGGGAGACCTGTGACACTACCCTCTGAACCTGAGCCCCTCACACTCTGCTGTGCATGGGGAACAGCTGCCTGAACTTCACATTTACATGCCCCAGTCTGCATGGGCAGCTGATCAGACACCTATGTGTCACACAAGTATCGCCTCCTATGGTCACATCTCCAGTGGCATGCTGAGCCCCTACCAAGAAACTCCACAGCAGTCCTGGCGACTAATCCACAGCACACTGACACAGAGGCAGACACCTGAGGGGTCAAATCACTGTGCACAATGTGTCCGCTGATACACGGGAGTGGGAGTACAGAGTGTATTGTATGGCCTGGAGTAGGCATGACTGTCCAGCCCCACATGAATGAGGGATGAGCCCTGGACTGTAGGCAGCTGGCTAAGTATGTGTGACACACGTCATATACATACTCCTGGGGCCCAAACATTGTTCCCACCCGCAGCATGGGTGTGTGCCAGGTACCCCAGCCACATGTGGTGGATCAGCTCAGCAATTGGACCACAGATCAAAGTAACACGCTGAATACATGTCAGAATACAGGCATTGTGTAAGCAATGGACCCACCCATGATGCCCACCACAGAGTCAGGGAAACAGATGCTGTCTCCCACCTTGAGTCAAGCAAACTGCAAGGACACAGTCCTAAGTGACAGAATTCCCTGCATGTAAGGGCCACACCTGGGTATCAGATGAGGAGTGGGCAGTGCACAATAGAGGGACATGGCTCCTGGACAACATGACTGCTGTACTGTGGCAGTTCAACCTGGCCCGAGGAGGGCACATAGCATGTTAGACAGAGTACACAGTGCAGTCTTTGACTCACCCCCTCCTTGCTGCTCTCTGGCCTTCAGCTGCCCATCCAGGTCTGGAAAGACCACCGCCAGGATCCTGAGCATGTGGGGGTCAGGGTCCGTGTTCCGCCCTCCTGCGAGGAGGCGACAGCTTCAGCTGGACCCGTGCAATCCTCCGGGTCCAGCCCCGAAGGTCCTGCCACCTCTTTTGGCAGCTGCGGATCCGGCGCTTGTAGACCCCCACGGACCGGACAGCCCGGACGATGTCCTTCCAGATCTCATGCTTCCGATGGGCAGAAGCCTGTCAGGATGACAAAGTGATAAGGCCATTACTACACATGCAACATATCCGTGCATGACACAGTTGCATATACATGTCGCAATCACAGGGGCACATGGTGTACCCAGGCAGTGCACGGCTGCCCATGGACAGTTTTCCAGAAGTCACTACATGGTATCATTGCATGGGGAGTAAAACCCTGTTCAGAAGCACTGTCACTGCACCATACCTGTCCAGTGCAAGTCACTACACACTATGGGGGTGACAACTACTCAGTGAGCCTGCTAGCCAGTGGTGTGCTGACTCTCAGCCTTGCTAGTCAGACAAAATGCACATTCAGAAAGGCAGTGCACAGAACACTCACCTGCTCCCTGGTGTCCCATACAGCTTGCTGTACTGTGGAAGTAGGCTGTCCAGCAGGGCCTGGTTCTCTTCAAGGCTGAAGGCTGGGGCTCTCTCCACAGTACGTGCCATTGCAGGGTCCAGAGGGGCAGAGACAGCAGCAGTGCAGTGGCAGATGTCGTCCTGGAGCATGTAGTGCAGGCAAGTGGGCTCTCAGGGGAACAGGCAGCAATATATATGTGCTGGAGAGGCAGATACTGTCCCTTGTGTCCAAAGTGATAGGTCCAAGTCGCTTGCATCTTCTGAATCTGGCCAATCCATGGAATAGCAGCACCAAAACACGCCCACAGCATCCTTCAAAATTTCAACTTCATGACATACATGATTTTGCAACATTGTTGTGGGTGACCAACTGATTTTCCAGCAACCGACTCGCTCGAATATTCGAAAACGCGTCCGTTGCCAGGCAAGCCCATTGTCAATGGGTGCGCACCGATCGGTCCATTGAGGTACAACGCGCACAGGGGTACAACGCGCACTCCGCACACATTGAAAGCAATGGGCCGGCCGGAGGCACCGATCGGTCCATTGCTGTTCAACGCGCACAGGGGTACAACGCTGCACCCGCACACATTGAAAGCAATGGGCCGGCCGGAGGCACCGATCGGTCCATTGCTGTTCAACGCGCACAGGGGTACAACGCTGCACTCCGCACACATTGAATGCAATGGGCCGGGCCGGAGGCACCGATCGGTCCATTGCTGTTCAACGCGCACAGGGGTACAACGCTGCACTCAAGACACATTGAAAGCAATGGGCCGGCCGGAGGCACCGATCGGTCCATTGCTGTTC